>ML802972.1:329766-342055 GCA_009831015.1 Picea engelmannii
TTTTCTTGATGATTTGTAAGTATTTTTCTACAAAACTTCTTGATTGAATGGTTGTAGTTTAATTTTCTTGCATTTATTTATAAATATTGTTGAATCAAAACCCTAGGGGACAAACACACAAGTAGGTCGTTGTCTCATGTCCCTGATAGAAAAATCTTTTAGCCATTAAAGAAGAAGAAGAGAGCCTAGCCATTGCTACACTCTTTCTTTCTTCTTCCCTTAAGCTAGTTGTACCTTTAAACTTCAAGAGGAAGAGGACGTCCCAGACCTAGGTTATCTACACCTAGGGCCGTTTTTCTTTTAGGGTTTGATGAAAGAGCCTTGCCTTTGCAACACTCTCCCTCTTTAAACTCTCTTGTCTTGATTTTACTTATCTTTGAGCTAGTTGTTTGCCGAGAAGGAGGAGAGAGCACGAGGCCTTGCTTAAGCAACAYCGGAGTGAGCCTCTCTCCCCTAGGGTTCTGTCTTTAAGGCCCTGTTGTTGCAGCACCTTGAAACCTTTCCCTCTTGTCCTTTAAATCTCATCCCTTTCAACTTGTGCATCCTTCACCTTTTGACTCCATAACCCTTAGGCACTGATCTTTAGCCTCCAACGTTGAAGTGAAAGTGATTGAAACAACTCTCAAACTCTTATAAATTGAAACCCTAACTAACTACTAACCCTGAAAAAGCTGACGTCACACTTGGTTATTTCATCTTGACGCAGCATCTTTTATATAATAAGCAATTGGATGGTGTTTTAAGCATTTATTGAGTGAGGGATTGATTGGATACATTGATTGTTATAACATCTTGATATTTATTGGTGAAGTAACATTATTTCATTGCTATATTAACAAACATTGACTTCGTCAATATTTATTGTTGCAATTGCTTATATATTGGTATCAGATAGTCTTATGAAGTACTAACCCATTCAATCATAGCTTGCATATATATATTGGTTTGCTTTGTTCCGGGCAGGTGTTCTTCTTTGGGCCTACACTTCATTATTGGTTGTTTAGCCAGACTATCTATTTTGGTGGTGACCTGTGAAGGGGGAACTTTACTCTGACTTTTAAACCTTTGCCTCTTCAAAACTCCAGGTTACCGGGGACGTCTCCCCTGGGCCTAACCTCCCTAAAGAGAAAAAACCTCCCCATCGTGGTGACATTGGGTGGGATAGGTTCCTGTTACGCCAGTTTGGCCTTCTACTTCATAGCCACTTGACCTAGCTACAAACTGTGCGATAACACGTTGTTTTGAAATTTAAGTTTTATCACACCAAGGCAATCATAAATAATCAATAAAACAGAATAATATCCAACCACATACAAGGAAGAACTAAAAGCCCTTCAAGGACTTATAAGTAACTCACATGTCTATCTATACCTACCAATCAATGTTCCCAAGTCTATTATGGGCTTATTGACAGTGATTGCGTGTGTCAAGAATTTACACAATTAACCCTTAGCTCAAATACCATTAAATAAAACCTAGTAGCTTGGCAATTGCTACCATGGTGACAAACAGCTCAATAGGTCTTCACATAGCAGCATCATTGCAATTAAGTATTTGACCTCAGTAAAGGCGCTTGTAGTCATAGAATAAAATGAATTCCAAATGAGCTACCAAATTTAAGCACTTAGATACCAATCAAAGGCATAAGCGGTACAATCTCGTGATTTCCAACAAACGCCCTCGGCCTCAACTAAAACTTATCCATCCTATGATAAATATTCAATTATAAAGGTTAGCATTATGTTGCATAAAACATAACAATTGAAAACATAATAGAAAATGTATAAATAGAATAGCATTGCCATAAAGCTTCTTTCATGAAATATATCCTCGAGAATCATATCGAGACAAAACCTAGTTTAATCAAGCATTTTATGGAGATACGCAGAAAAAAAATACTAAAACTAATCTCACGTTGTTAGTAAATTACGAAAGAGAGAAAAAAATAATCATCAACTATTCTCTCTAATCTTTGTAGAAATGTTCATCACATTTGGTGCGTTGATTTTGGCCACGCGAGCAAGACATCCTCATCTCACATGAGCAAAACACTAGTTGAAAGAATTCAGAGTAGGACTAATCTAGGATATATCCATGGATAAAAAGAATGACCCCATTACAAGAAGAGGATGTGCTTATTCAGAGGAAATGACTTAATGGAAAGGAAGGACTTCCATTCAAAAATGCCTGCTCTATATTCATTCATTAACCCCTTTAAATGTTTTTTACTTCTTGCTGTTACTGAATGTGTTCATCTCTCACTCTATCCTTAATGTACGAGCTTAATGTACGAGTAAGGATTAAAAAAAATAAGTATAAGGTTATTTTCTTTGGTCTTTACTTTTGTTTTGAAAATATCTGCCCCACGATCACCATTATTATATCTTTTGCTTGGCCTATAACATTTGTCTTCATATTCCTTGTACATGCTAAAGTTGCATTCACATTCTTGAGATGCTAAGGTGTCAAAAGGCTAATGAGAAACAATGATAAGTATGGATGACAAAGAGTTTGACAATTAGTAACTGCAACCAAAGAAGGGACCATGGTAATAGTAAAATAATAATAAACCCTCCAAGGACGACACTCTTTTACCAAAAATTTGAAGTCGGCAAATCTGAAAGTCATCTTGATTACTTGTTTATTGGCATTGATCAGCTGTCCACATTTAATTGTCTAAATATTGGGATCCCTCTTTTTGTTCTTTAAATGATATGCAGATAACAATCTAGTTTCAACCATTATATTTTTTGAATTCATATTCTACAGAAGATGCCTTTCTCGATCTTCATTCTAAGATATCAATGCTCTAATTGGTTGCAATAACCTGAAAGGCTGCATAAAAATGAATATTCGAGCTCTTTCTCATGCGTATTATTGTCACTAATCAGGTTTTACCATGGATCTTATTTATTTACTTAGAGTATTATTGTTACTAATTAGGTTTTTTTTTATGGATTCTGTTTATGTATTTAGAGGGGTAGGATATGTATACCTTTATAGACTTTAGCAGTTAAATGACTACGCAAAGGAGGTCCCTTGTCCCACAAACAAAGGAGTCTAGTACACCAATTTGGTGTCTGACTTGACTATAACCTTAAAATTAGATAATGATTATTATTATTATTATTATTATTTTGTTTTCATATACACCTGAAACCCTTATGAGCCCTAGCTGATAAAAACAGATCCCATTAAAGATCTCTCTAATCACGATGCATATTTAGTCATAGATGAAAAATACATCTTACCTCATTACAATCCMTAGSAAGATTCAAACACAAAGGGAAATCTTCCAACAAGGGCGTTGGCATTTCTCAGGCCATGACATTCATGGATATTCCCAGCGTATCCAACTCCTCAAAAAACTAAACCAGCATGGATATTCCCAGCGTATCCAACTTCTCAGAAAGATAAATCAACATAGCCATGACTTCCTAAATATGCTTCCCTTATTATCCACATGTGGTTTAAGTACAATAACCCGAACCCCTCTAAGCCTAATATTCACATCTAGTTTGCGAAGCTGAAGGTTGCATATCATAAGTTCCAATATTTGATAAGTCGCAAGTTCCAATATCTGATAAGTCGGCCTTTTGTGTGAGCTCGAGATATGCATCCTAGACCTTTGCAACCTTGAGGTTCTTATCAGACCCAGGTTTACATGGGTTTTGGCTAGTTTCCATATTCAAAGTACATAATACACTGTCTATAATTTTTTTAGATTCAATGCACTGTTACACAAACACATAAAAAGTGGATAGATCACCTCTACTCTTATTAGGGTTAATAGGATTGTATAATACACCTTACTTCTCTTAATACATAATAAACATATAAATCAATATAACCATGATTTACTTAATATACTTTCCTAATTAACCCAGATTTATATAAACCCAGGGCTGATATGCACCTTGAAGTTGCCAAACTCGAAATTGTGAAGCTCGAGGTTACATATCCCTAATTCTAATATTTGATACTTAATACGTCAGAAATTTCTTTTAAATCTAGATATCCATCATGAACCTTTGCAACCTCGAAATGCTTATCAGACCAGGGTTTAGATGAGTCTGGGCTAGTGTCCAAATTCAATGCACCCAGTGTATTGTCTAGATCCAATACACCTTTACTCTTTACACAGTGGTGAGCACGTAACTTACACACATTGATGGATCTTCCACATCCCCACCAAGCTGTATAATGCACATTACTTTTCTCAATGCAATAATGTGGACATATAAAACCTCGATAGCAACATATGGATCTGAGACCTCTTTACCAAGTACATCTAATAAATGAAATATTTGTTCCCAGCAAAACTACACTAGACAGTCAGACCAACAAGCGCAACTTTTGAAACCTTGCAATAAAGACATCACTGACTAAATGAAATGCCCTCTATAATAGCACTAAGTTCAGACAATGGAACACCATTCTACAGATATAGATTGTTAATCCCACATACGGAAGATGATTATACGAAGGATGAGATGACACCAATCCGCAAATAGAATGAACTTTGTCTTAATAAGTAAGAAATGCAGAGTGTTTGATCTAATGGATGTTATGGAAATGCAGAACAAAATTCTTGTAACAAAAAGAAAGAATGAAGATTCAAGTGTCACCTGGTGATCTATCCGCACAGTTCACTTTGCAGCTCTCCAAGCAACCTGGGAAGTGTGACAGGAGACTCTCCGAATTGTTTTTAGCCGGCGAGATTAACCTACTTAATCTTCATAAATTTATAAGTTTTTTTTAAGAAACAAGACTTCTGCATTCCTCGTCTCATGACAAAACGTCAAATATCTGCCTTAGAAGATAAAAAGAAAGATCCAGGTAATTAGATCCTGCCCATTACGATCAAGGGCGAAGTACTTCCAGGATTTTTCATGTCGAGAGGTGTAAAATTCCCGGAATGTCACTCTCAATGTTTTAATGGTTAAACTGGATGTAAAAATCTATAATCAATATACCTCAAAATATAGATTGTCACTCTGGATGTTTTAGTACTGAAACTGGCTGTACATACTTCAAAATATTTTATTCCTAAAGGTTTAGCTGTATATACTTCAAAATATTTTATTCCTAAAGGTTTAACATATATACATTTAAGGTTACGTGTTCCATTGATTAGTTTGTGATGTAATGTGGTTGATTTTATTGGGAGAGGTGCAAAGACTCAATTTTTGCTTCTGTTATGCGTGACATTGAATAATGAACAATGGAAACTTCTTAAAGAACGGTTAATTTTCAAAATAATAAATTATAGATCTGTTATGCGTGACATTCAATAATGAACAATGGAAACTTCTTAAAGAATGGTTAATTTTAAAAATAATAAATTATAGAGTTTAATGATATTTAAAAAAAATTAAGAGTATTATATATATAAATTTATAAATGAAATAAAAAGTTTGGAGTTAGTATCTAGTTTCATGTGTAAGATTAAAGTTAAATATTACTTTAAAACATATGGTTCCAATATTTTAACTTAAATGATGATAATAGGGGATATTGGCTTTCTTGCAAATACTATTTAGTTTAAAATTGTCTTTTGGTTTGGAAGTATAACTTAAAAGTACATCTAATTGGTTAAGAGCTTGTCTTCCTCGAATATAAAGAAATAGGTTAAATTCTAAGACCAGAGGCATTTGGCAAGAGAGGAAGTTTGTCTCCTTCCTAGTCACCAACAAGTTATTTGATGCTAGGTTTTATCTATACATGATGATGTAACTACACATCAAAGTTTTGAGATTGTATCAACAAAGACTAAGCCAATAGCCATTAGTATTGTAGGTTTTTTCTTACTTTAGAAAATAAAAGAAAAAATAGAATTACTTAATCCTTTGTATTCGCTCTATATACATAATTAAATTATTAAAGTAGATGTAGTGGCAACCCACAAATGATCATGTGTCCATTTCATTGAGTACATACATAATCTAATTCACTGACTTCATAACTTATAGCTACCTAAATCACTTTGTATGCATTTCTTATTCATAATATGCTATACATTTGAAAACTTAAAATATGATGATGCCCTTTGAACAGGTCCTCGGTTAAAATTGATGAGTAAATTTACACTAGCCAATAGAGAGAAGTTCATTGTCAAATGTATGCAAGGCATTATTCCAAATTATCTTATTCTTAAACTAAACCTCTAAGTGCCTAAGGCTTGGTCATGGCATTAAATATGGGGGTGAGATATATCTTTCACTAGATAGAGGGCAACCTTGTGTTGGAAATGGATTTGTGTCAACATTGAGTTGGAAAGTCATATGAACAGTTTTGGGCACTTGAAATCCATGAAAAAACATGGCTATTTGGATTAAGGAGTCTATGGAAGTTGGTTTTGGATTGAGGAACCTATGGAAGTTGGTTATGGAGTTGAAGAAGGTCATCTTTGCATGGTTTCTTACTATGTGAGGTCTAATAATGGACCTCACCTAGGTGTGGAAAACCTTTGCCATCTCTAGTGTGGTTGAGTATAGACTTTAAAGCATATTTTTTTGTTTTTATCCTCTAGCATATTATGTGTGGCCTTGGTTCCAAACCTAGTGTTAGTAATACCTCCCTGCCTCCATTTCATGGAAGGTTACCTTATTAGGTTACAGTCTCCCTTCAACTCTTGATTTTCATTATACTTGGTTGTTAATTTGTGTTAAAATGATGTACTTCACTTGGAAGAAACACAATGATGTGTTTTTAGTGACAAAGGGATATTTTACACTTTCTCATGGTATGATGGTGCCCTGACATCTATCAACCTATCATTGCAAATTATTATGCAAGCACAAAAGATTCACATGTGATTGGAACATTTATGTCACCTTTGGGATTTTTGGAGTGGGCCCTCATGTATTAAGAACTTGGAGCTACATGGTCGATCTCAACTCTCGTCATCATAGTCTCGCCAAGGTAACAATGAGCACTACCATTGTGGGGGAAAGTATGTTTAAGTGTAGAGGGAGCATGAGCATAGCTAGCACCTTGACCCAATCAAGAATGATACAGTTTCGACTTTGGCCCTGGTCATTTTAGAGAACCCAAGCCTTTCAAAGAAACTAATGATGAACGAGATCAACCCATGGATTATGCTCCCCTAGTGAATGGATGGAGTCCTACCCTCGATGATCATGATGACCCCCCTCCTACTATCATTATTATTGTAACATAGTGTTTATTATTGGATACGTAATCCTTGGGATTGTGTTAATGTAACATTGGTGTAAATATGAAGAGTGGTAGGTGATAAGAAGCATTTGTTATGGAAAACCAACAATCATTTGCTTTGTATCTATTCACCTATCATGTTAATGCAAAACACATCATCAGTGGAGTTACGTTTTCTATCAATGCCTAGCCTGAGGCGTTTTCTTCCCTTTGATGCTCTGGTTTATTCGCTACCCTTTAGAGTATGTGTTGGTAACTGAGCCTCCCACGTGACTGCACTTCTCTTCGACTATTAGGGTTTACGCTTAACTGCTAAGGTCTTCCTTGACTTTAACTTCACACTGATCTATGCAAAGAAAACCCTACGCCATTGCTCAAAGTTGCTCTCATGCTGCCCAAACCCTGACTCAACCCTAATTCAACGCAACTATTCTACAAAACCCAAATTCAATGTTGTCATTGTCTTCAGTATTATCCTCCTCCTGCTCATTAATGCCATCCAAAGCCATCATTTGAGTTGTCAATAGCTGTTCTTCAGCTTCCTGAAGTGCCCTAGCATATCTGAATTCCTGTAACTGTTCACCATTTGCTCCAGTCGTCCCTTATTGATCTCTTTCACCATTTTCTCTAGTCACCCCTCATCGATCTCTCGCTCCCTTCCCTACAACCGGCGCAACCCTAATTGTTGAGGACCAGCGCTCCACCAAGGCGTCGACTATTTTATAGCTCAAGCAAAACCTCTTTGGAAACCCTATTCTCTCGTCAAAGATAGGTCGGGTGCCCGGACGCTGGAGGAGTTGTACAGAGAATGACTTAAGGAGACATTAATGTTGGTGTCGACCAAGGGTTTCAAGAGTTATCGGATGGTAGTTGAATCTATCCTTATATTAGAATGTGTAGTGTGTGTCTGAGTATGTTCGAAGAACCAGAGACTTTGAGACTACTCCCCAAACGCAAACATGCATTTCACCTTGACTGCGTTGACACATGGCTCTCACACTACTTTCCAGCCTGTGCATGAATCTAGTGCATTAATGTTGGCTCTCTCCAGCTCGTCGCCCATCAAAGTTGGTCTCACGTTGTCCCATTCAATGCCATAAAGACCGTTCACTGTCTAGTTCCTTACATAAAGTGAAATTAAGGTAACTTGTGTTTTATTGTTGTCAAGACCGTTTTGTTGTCCAGTGCCATACAAGTCTGCCATACTCACCACACCCCTCACACCTACGTTGACGGTGAACCTACCTTGTACGATGAACAATCTTGTGTACAAGGAAACCTACCTTGTGTAATATATCGATATAAGCTATATATGCATGTTGCGTGTACAGTCTTGTCTTGTGGGAGTACACATTCAACTGAACCTTGGCACTTTGATCGATCACTTTCAAATCTTTTTACACTTGCAAGAGATCTTGTGTTGTGAAGATCAAGATCAAGAGAGATTTGTTTTCAAACATGGGACACCGAAAGAAGAAGCTCAGAGGCAAGGGGTTGGAATAATCTTCGTCAGAGATTTAATCTTCATTGTACCTGTTGTGTAAGGAATGGCTCACAAGAAGCCACTGACTCTAGAGTTCCATGGGAGAAGATCAAAGAAAGACAGAATGATAAAGAAGACAGAGGTAAGACTTTCAAACCAGTGGAAGGTAGAGCACTTGCTCACTACATTGTTGCCCATTGCAATATAGGAGTCACTGAAGAATTGTTTAACACTTCATTTGCTTCTTGGTGAGATGCATGGCTTCTTGACACAGGCACAACCTCCCACGTGACATTTCGAAGAGACTTCTTCGAAGACTTCAATGACAATGTAGGTGGTGTAGTGTACTTTGTAGATAGATCAAGTCTCAAACCTTCGGGAATGGGAACCATCAAATTTAAGTTGCCTCGACTCCAAAATTTTCTTCTACATAATGTACTCTATCTTCTGAAGCTACAATGGAACTTGTTGTCCCTTGTGCAAATTAGACAACAAGGCCACTATGTTCATATGCTCCTATGAGCGGCCCGACATTGTCAGGGGTCAATTTACCTTTTAGATGGAATATTCCTAGTGGTTTTGGGGTTATCCCTAGTCAGGCTAGGGGCAACAATATGTCGGGAGGGTTTAATTTCCCATGGGTCAGCACACCTTTCCCTATTATCTGAAAATGAAAAGGCTTGAGTCTCTTTAAAATTGCAAGGGTAATTTGTATGTGCTTGGAAAATAAGATCAAATTGCAAACACATCAAGCTTAATGAGTTTTTACTTAAACATGAGCAGCATAAACAGACATAACAACCATCAAAATAAGCACGTTAACACAGCAAAATGATAAAGGAGTTCACCCCTCTCTAGGGCTACATCTTCGTGTTCAGCTTCCAATGGATCATTTTCATTAATGTTCAAAGTGTCAAAATCAATGCTTTATAATGTTGAGAATAAAAAATAGATAGCTTCAATGGCTCCAGAATGTCCAAAAACCTCTAGTTGGGCTCTTCGTGCACCTAGTTTGGCCAAAAACTTAGTAGAAATCACTTCTTGGAAGTTTCTCCCAATTCTTTGTATCTTTAGAACTAAATGCTCAATGGTTGCATAACTGTATGTATGATTCGAGTGCTTCATTAAATATCATCACCAAGGGAATTATGCAAAGGTTGGGCCTCAAAATTACAAGGCCTTATCATAATGTGTGTGCCATGGACTTTAGAGAAATCGAGACTTATGGAATAATCATAGATTTGCCAGTCAAGCTAGCTTTTCGCTCTGACTTTGCATTCAAAATGGATGTTCTTGTTATTGATGTGTCAGATGCACGGGGGATGCTTCTATCTAGAAAATGGGGAGCTCACATGGGGGGCTTCTTAAATATGGATTTAACTTTTGCAACTATTCCATACCCTCCTCCCTCAACTGAGAATTTTAGACTCTTTAGAGAAACGAAAAGAAAATATCATATTGAAGATCCTAAAGAGCCTTTCAATGAGTTTTTATGCCAAGTGTCTGACATGGGTAACTTCTCCATATGTTCCAACTTCCTAGCACCATCTGAAGAAAGATTCAAGGATGAAAAAGCAAGTAATAAATCTTGGAAGATGAATTTTGATGGAGCCCACTCAAGATCAAGCAAAGGGGCAGGGATTGTTTCAAAATCTCTGACTAGGGAAACTTATAACTTTGCATTCAGAGTTGAGTTTGATGTAACAAACAATGTGGCCGAGTATGAGGCACTTTTGCTTGGCTTGGAAATTGCTAAGGATATGGGTATCAAGATTCTAAATATAAAAGGTGATTCACACTTAATAATTCTCCAAGTAAAAAATAAATATGCATGCAAAAGTGAGAGGTTAAGAAGATATAGAAATTTTATTTGGGATACCATAGAGTTCTTTGATGTTATATATCTCATTGCTATCCCTAGAGATCAAAACAACTTGGCTGACAATCTAGTTGTAGCAACTTCTACCCTCCAGCCCTCAGAAGATCTAATGAAAGGAAAAGGAAAGTTAGAGATAATCTTTAGGCCATCTGTCCTAGACAATATTGATCATTGGCAAGTTTTCAAAGATGATGAACAAATCCTAAGGTTCATCCACAATGTCAAGGAATTCTCAGGTTTCAATGTCAGTTACAAGGAGGAGGGGAAAGAATATGTTGATGAAGATAATCTAATAAAAAATCCAGTTCCCAGAGGAATAATTGCCTTAGAATTTTTTTTTGGCAACCATGATATGTATAAAAAGAAAAAATAAGTCATAAAGCTTGGCAGTTATATTGAAATCAACATTGGGACAAAGGAAGTCGGAAGTATTTGAAAGGTGTCGGAAGTATGGCATCTCTTTGAATCCAGCGAAGTCTATTTTGGGTGTGGACGAAGGCAAGTTGTTAGGTCACATTATAACAAAGGACGGGGTAAAGATGGATCCTGAAAGGTTCAAAGCCATAAAGAAAGTTCCTTTACCCCCAACCAAGAAAACCCTCCAGTCTTTTCTTGGACAGATAAACTTTGTCAGACGGTTCATCCCAAACTTGGCTGAGATGATGAAACCACTCCTCAAATTATTGAAAAAGGATGTTAAATTTGAGTAGACAGACGAAGGAAGGAAGGCCTTCAAAAGTATTAAGGATGCAATTGGAAAATCTCCTGTGCTAATTAGTCCAAATTATTCAAAAGATTTTCAAATCTTTTCCTTCACTTCAGAAGACACTATTGCAGGGGTCTTGCTCCATAAGAATGAAGAGGGTCAAGAGCAACCCATTGCTTTTATGAGTAAGGCATTACAAAATTCCGAGCTTAACTATACTAGTATGGAAAAGCAAGCTTATGCCTTAGTTAAATCTCTCAAGCATTTTTGAGTCTATATAGGATACTCAAAAGTTGTGGGGTATGCCCCCCACTCAGTAGTAAAAGATATCCTTGGGCAACAGGATTGTTTGGGAGTCAGAGGAAAGTGGATCTCCAAGATTCAAGAATATGACTTAGAGATCAAACCCACTAAGTTGATTAAAGGTCAAGGGTTGGCTCAAATGCTCACTAAAGGAAATGAACAAGTGTTGGACCTGGTCTGTCAAAACAATCAATCTAGGCCAACCATTTCATCTGAACTTCAGAGGTTAAAACAACACTAATGGTATGCAGATATCATCTTCTTTCTTTCAAACCTCACATGCCCAAGTCATTTGATTGGTCATAAGAGAAGGGAATTGAGGTTGAAAGTGGCTAAGTATTGTATCATTCAAGATGGATTAGGGTGGAGGAACCTCGATGGGGTGATACTTAGGTGTGTTGATGAGCTATATTCCAAGAGACTTTTGGTTGACTTCCATTCGGGATTTTGTGGTGGGTATTTCGCGGCTAAAACTACCGCCCACAAAATCCTCAGAGCAGGTTACTATTGGCCAACCATTTCTCAGATGTTCATAAAATGGTCACGGGTTGTCAACAGTGTCAATTATTCACAGGGAAGCAGAAGCTAGCAGCCTTGCCTCTTCATCCAGTAGTGGTCAAAGCCCATTTTCAACAGTGGGGGATTGATTTCATAGGTCAGTTTAAGGATAATTCAAGTAATGGTTACACTTGGATAATTACAGCAACTGATTATTTTACTAAGTGGGTAGAAGAAATAC
>ML802972.1:350205-361149 GCA_009831015.1 Picea engelmannii
TCTGCTTGTAAGCTTTGAGCTTTATGTTATCCTTGTCTGATTCCTTCCACCTTCTCCTTGCCTTTTTGCATTCCTCGTCAAACCAAGCATTAACCGGAAAACAATTTGTTTCAAACTTCTTAATTTTTGCTCTTTTGCACTCAACAAGTGCGCTTTGAATTAAATGTGTTAATCTGTGACTATGAAGGCCATGAAATGAGATTTCCTCCTTCTCGAAGAGCCTCTCTAACGTTTTTTTGAAGGTATTACAATTCTCTGGAGTCAAAAGAATTCTGCCATTTGGGGGATTTTGTTGAACACACTGAGTTTTTTACCCTAATTCCTTCTTTCCGATCCAAGACAAGCCTAAATAAATTGGCTTGTGATTTGATTTTAAGTCCCAAATTTGATCTCCAATCAACACTTCCTCCATTTTCCCACACAAACTATGCGAGCAAATTGCATTATCTACTACACTTGCTCCATTGTAAGTATTGCAAGTGAAATTACCGGACTTTTCCCATCTAGTCAAACCATTACAAATGACTAAATCGAAAGCCCCACATAGCGTAAACAATTGTTCTCCGAAGAGATTGCAGCCTTTATCCTCTGAAATTCGTTCCCACTGATGATTACTCTCTTTTGTAAGCCAGATAGGGTCATTGTCTTCTTTGCAACAATGAATGCTAGCTTGTTCACCTGTAGTTCTAGCATTGAAATCCCCCACTGTAAGGACTTCACATAGCTGAGAATATATTGCAATATCTATTTTTAGGGCTACAAAGGGATCTTTGTGGTCAAGCCCTCTACTTTTGTAGATTTTTGAAACTTCCGGCACAAAATAGCATGTTGCAATTCTGATGTGATTTCCATTTTCTGATATTTTAAGCCAAACAAATTGCTTATTTGGGTCTTCTTTTTCTAGCTGAATGAAACGACCTTCTTTTTCTCTTACTAATACCATGATACCCCCGTGCCCTTTACCATTCCCTACTGCCTTGTTCCACACTGCTATCTTCCAATACCCTTCAAACAAAGGTGTCTTGCACCCTTCATGCTCATGTGTTTCTATGAGGCAAATTATGTCTCTATCTTCCGCGATAGGCCCTAACCCAGGTCCTCGTCTCCATGGGTAAACCCTGCAGTTCCAACAAACTAATCTTAAGGAAACCTGGGTACAGCTTGATTGCTATTTGTTTTGACATGCAAGACTCACAGTTGAGTCTTTGTCCTTGCTTGCCCATACCGACCTTGCTTCCTCATTTCTTGTTGAAGAGTTTGTTGTCTCTTCTTTGTTATTGTTTTGCTGCCTTGTTTTGGAAGGAGGTCCAAATTGCGCTATCACAGATTTACTGTTATAAATCCATGCTCTTTTTCCCTCATCTCTTGATGCCCTAACTTTTGTCATTTCATCCCTCCTTTCCTCATTTTGTCTTATAGTTAAGTCTTCTTCTAGAAAAAACCAAGAACCCCTCAAGAACTACTTCCTGCTTAGAATGATATCTTTATCACGCAAGTTGGGCATGATGACTTTTATGGGCCTAGCTCTCTCACCGTTAAGCTTACCTACTCTCCATGCTTGACATATTTGTCCTTTCCATTGGAGCTTGTCTTTCAAGAAGTCTCTTGCAAGGTCAAGAGTACATTCATTTTTCCCATAATCTTTCACCCAATTAATAATTATGCTTGTTGCTCTATCTTGTCTTTCCTTGCTTTCTCTATCTTACATGTTGTCAACTTGAATGTTTGTTTCTCCTTTCCTCTTAGCATAATTGCTAATAACTTGAGCCTAGGTTTTGGAGAGTTTTGCGTAATCTCCTTTCCTCTCTTCTCTGGATGTCTCTTCATTGTTGTCTATTTGGGCAACCACTTTCCCCTTATCCTGGGATGGTTTCGCATTCATCACCTCTATATTATCCACTGCAAATTTCTTCATGTTTTGCACTTCCGCTTTCATGCGTTGTCATTCTATTTTCCATATTCGAAGAGCTTCCTGTAGCAATGACACTTGCTTCTTCAGAACTTTGTTGCTTTCTGCTAAAGCCTGGTTTTCAACTGTTATTATATGGATTGTACGATCTCTTTCCATCTCTTTAGCTTCTACTACTTCCAACCTCTCTTTTATGTTTAACAGTTCTTTCACATAAAGATCAGATGACCAAGTGAGAGGTGTGGATGTGGGACTATATGAGGCATAATCATCAATGACTTTTCCTTTTCCTTTGGACTTGTTGCCACATGCTTGCAAAAAGGACTTGTTTGAATGTTGTTTCTTGCAAAGGACCCAATTACTCTCCCTTTGAGACCTTTTTTTCCTTGTTTGCTCCCATTTTAGACGAGATAGTCTTCGTTTTAAAATGCCCCTATATTGTTTGGCATTAACCCAATTTTCACTTCCCCTATATTCCCTCAAGACCATTCACTGTCCAGTTCCTTACATAAAGTGAAATTGAGGTAACTTGTGTTTTATTGTTGTCAAGACCGTTTTGTTTTCCAGTGCCATACAAGTCTTCTTGTTTACTAGAAGGCTTCTCCATACTCACCACACCCCTCACACCTACGTTGATGGTGAACGTACCTTGTATGATGAACAATCTTATGTACAAGGAAACCTACCTTATGTAATATATCGATATAAGCCATATATGCATGTTGCGTGTACGGTCTTGTCTTGTCGGGGAATACACATTCAACTAAACCTTGGCACTTTGATCGATCACTTTCAAATCTTTTTAGACTTGCAAGAGAACTTATGTTGTGAAGATCGAGATCAAGAGAGTTTTGTTTTCAAACATGGGACATCGAAAGAAGAAGCTCAGAGGCAAGGGGTTGGCATAATCTCCGTCAGAGATCCAATCTTCGTTGTACCTTTTGTGTAAGGAATAGCTCACAAGAAGCCACTGACTCTAGAGTTCCATGGGAGAAGATCAAAGAAAGACAAAATCATAAAGAAGACGGGTAAAACTTTCGAACCAGCGAAAGGTAAAGCACTTGTTCACTACGTTGTTGCCCATTGCAATACAAGAGTCATTGAAGAATTGTTTAACACTTCATTTGCTTCTTGGTGAGATGCATGGCTTCTTGACACAGGCACAACCTCCCACATGACATTTCAAAGAGACTTCTTCGAAGACTTCAATGACAGTGTAGGTGGTGTAGTCTACTTTGCAGATAGATCAAGTCTCAAACCTTCGGGAATGGGAACCATCATATTTAAGTTGCCTCGACTCCAAAATTTTCTTCTGCATATTGTACTCTATCTTCTGAAGCTACAATGGAACTTGTTGTCCCTTGTGCAAATTAGAGAGCAAGTTTACTTTGTTCATATGCTCCTATGAGCAGCCCGACATTGTCAGGTGTTGGTTTACCTTTTAGATGGAATATTCCTAGTGGTTTTGGGGTTGTCCCTGGTCAGGCTAGGGGCAACAATATGTTGGGAGGGTTTAATTTCTCATGGGTCGACTTACCTTTCCCTATGAGCTGAAAATGAAAAGGCTCGAGTCTCTTTAAAATTGCAAGGGTAATTTGTATGTGCTTGGGAAATAGGATCAAGTTGCAAACACACAAAACTTAATGAGTTTTTACTTAAACATGAGCAGCCTAAACAGACATAACAACCATCAAAGTAAGCACATTAACACAACAAAATGATAAAGGAGTTCACCCCTCTCTTGGGCTACATCTCCTGGTCCAACTTCCAATGGATTAATGCTCAAAGTGTCAAAATCAATGCTTTACAATGCTCAGAATGCAAAATCGATAGCTTCAATGGCTCCAGAATGTCCAAAAACTCCTAGTTGGGTTCTTCCTGCACCTGGTTTGGCCAAAAACTGAGTAGAAATCACTTCCTAGAAGTTTCTCCCAATTCGTTGTTGTCTATGCTCACCAAACCGCACTTGTGTGGGACTAACCTAGCTGACGGGCGTTTCCCATGCCAAAAACCGAACACACGTGTTCGTTTCACAAATTATGGCATTCTATCGAATGGTTAGGAGGCATAAGCGCCTTTCTCGATGAAGGTGTCGGTCACATGGCCCATGTGGTCGGGCGTCGACCTAAAATGTAGCACCCAGCTGGCCTAGTCGTTGGAACCTCCGCGCTCCAGTGGTCATATGGTATGGTAAGTAACCGAGGGATAACCGTTGGAGAGTTCCCCCGCTATGGTGGTTATATGGCATAGTTATATGGTAAGATCTGCAGCCTGGGGCTAAGCCCCGACGCTTTCTTCGTCCAGCCAAACATTATAACAAACTTAAATAGTAGTTCACTGCTATACGATTAAGAAACAAATGGTAGGCGGCTGGTGGCCCGGCCTTCGCCAACACTCTGCCATACATAGAGGTCCCGGGTTCAAACCCCGTGGACTCTATAAAAAAATTAACCAATCAAACCAATAACAGGGTGCCATGTAGCGGCCCTTGGCTGGGCCACGTGGCACCTTCTCATTCGCTTCGAGCACGTCATGTGTCGACCGCCCATTGGTCCACGTCAACCTTTGCCACATAGATTTCCAAATCACCACTTGCCACGTGTGAGTATGGTACCATGCCATGTCATCACATGACAACTCAACCATCCACGTCATTTGTACAGTCTGTATGGTTAGCTACCCCGTGGCATGTACAGACTATACTGTGAGCAAAATTTTGCATATTTGGCAAAGTGGACAGAACGTGATATCTCTCGCATACAACCTCCATTTGAACTTGTTCAAGTTGCATTGGGATCGTGAGGACGATGCCTACGCATGAGTCTGTTTTCAAGCAATTCCTAGCGCTTTGATTTTTGAACATATTTTGATCCCCTGAATCACTCCTCCCCATTGGGAAGCTTTTGGACCTCCAAAAGACTACTTCCAGTCTATCTAAAGATGAGGGTATAGTTCCCTCACCTTTCCAACCTCCATCCATCTAGTTTTGCTTGGATTTGTGCCTTTAAGACCAGCACAAAGGTATTTCACATTCCCTCCTTTTGAAGTTCTCATCCTCTTGTCAAGAATTGTATCCTCATGCAATTCTGAAAGATATTCTAGCGAGAAGTCATCTATGGAAAGAATCTGAGCATTCTCTCCTTGAACACCAATCAAAGGAGGCTCATACAATCTCAAATTCTCAACATTAACAATTGCATACATTTGCATAGAAGGAGGCAAATCCAAACGGAAGACATTGTTACCAATCTTTTCAAGAATCTTGAAAGGTCCATATCTAATTGGTTTCAGTTTTTTACCTTCTCTTTTAAGCCTCTCTTTGCTAATGTAAAGCCAAACTTCATCTCCAACTTGGAAATTGTGATCAACATGATGTTTGTCATGTCTTGTCTTGTACCTTGCTTGGCTCTTTTCCAACTGTTCTTGTACCATTTGATGCACCAACTGAATTTGTTTAATGAACTTCTTTGCTCTATCAATGTCATAATGGCCATCAATAGCAATGTCTTTCCAAAAGATAAAATCTAAAGGATATTTTGGTAAATAACCAAAACATGCCTCAAATGGAGATGTTTGAGTCGAAGAATGTTTAGCCCAGCTGTAAGCATGTTGAATGTAGTGTAGGTGCTCATCCCAAAGCTTAGGATGTTTGTTGCAATAACCACGAAGAAGATGTATCGTTGTTCTATTCACCACTTATGTTTGACCGTCAGTTTGTGGATGAAATGATGTGCTCGTTTTCAGCTTGGTGTCCATGGGTTCCCATAAGCTTGACCAAAAGTTCCTAATAAATCAAGAATCTCGATAAAAAATCATGGATTTGGGCAACCCAAAATGTACCCAAACATGTTGAAAGAACATTTGTGTCGTTTGTTAGCTATAACCTGCTTCTTACAAGGCATCAAAATACACATTTTGCCAAAATGGTCAACCACAACATAAAGATATTCATGATTCTTTTTAGACATAAGTAGGCCTCCTACAAAGTCCATGGAAATGCTTTCCCAAGGACGAGAATGAACTCGAAGTGGAGTATACAAACCCAACTTTCTATTGCTAGGATTACTTGTAGCACATAAAGAACATCCTCTTACATACCTTTAAGCACTTTCAATCATTTTAGGCCAATAACAATACCTTTGCAAATTAGGCACCCTCTTGCCTACACCAAAGTGGCCAGCAATAAGAGAAGAATGTGATTCCCTTATGATGTTGACTCTTTCACCTTGTGGAATACATAGCTTGCCAAGATGATATAAAAGCTTATCATGCACATGGTAATCCAATTCCTCAACTTGGTTAGAATGACACAAAGTTGCATAAACCTCTTTAAAATCAACATCTAAAGCATATTGTTCAACATAGTTCTCATCCATGGTAGAATTATGCTTAAGAATAACTGAAACACTAACAATAGGTGTAGAAAGCATATCAACAACTTTTTTTATAAATGTCTTTCTTATATCTTACAAACAAGTGGAATTGTTGTAGAAAACCCATCCATCTGAAGTGCTTTGCTTGTTGTAGCTTTGTTTGTGGTTGTAAGTATTGCAATGGTTGATGATCTATGTGAATGATAGTTTCTTTTCCCAACAAACAATGTTCCCATTTTTTCACACTTTGCACCAATGCACACAACTCCTTATCATAAGTAAGATAATTAATCACATCACCATTAAAAGTTTCATAATGGAAACAAATAGGCTTACCATGTTGCAACAAGACTGCTCTCATTGCATAATTACTTACATTTGTTTGGATCTCAAATGGTTGTCTCAAATTAGGAAGTGCAAGAACTGGAGCTGAACTAATCTTCTCCTTCAATGCATCAAAATCTTTTTGTTGCTTGCATCCCCATTATAAAACGTGTTTGATGTGTGTCACTGCATTTAATGGAGCTGCAATTCAAGAGAAGTTAGCAATAAACTTTCTCCAATATTGGGTTGCTCCCAAAAAGCTTCTTACCTCTGTCACATTGTTGGGCTTAGGCCAATCCAAAATGACTTTGACCTTGGAAGGATCAATTTTCAGTTCTCCTCCAACAACAATATGTCCCAAGTAAACAAGTGAGGTCTTTCCAAACTCACGTTTAGACATCTTTACAAACAACTTTTATTTCTTCAGGACATCTAAAACTTGCTTTACATGCATAACATGTTCCTCACAAGATTTGTTAAATATCAAAATGTCATCCAAGTAGACAATCACACAATCATTAAGAAAAGGCCTTAAAACATCATTCATCACTCTCATGAATGTGGCAGGGGCATTACAAAGCCCAAATGGCATAACCATCCATTCAAACAAACCTTGCTTTGTTTTGAAAGTTGTCTTCCATGTGTCTCCTTCAGCAATCATAATCTGATGATATCCACTTCTCAAATCCAACATAGTAAAATATTTAGCATCTTTCAATTGATCAAACAAATCATCAATTCTAAAAAGAGGATAACGATTCTTTACCGTAATCTTGTTCAAGGCTTTGAAATCTACACACATGTGCCATGTACCATCTTTCTTTGGTACTAAAACAATTGGTGACCCACATGGCGATGTGTTTGGCATGATAACCCCTTTGTCAAGCAACTCCTGGATTTGTTTTTTAATTTCAACATTTTCCATGACTGACATCTTGTACATAACAATGTTTGGAAGAGGACAATCTTGTCGCAATTGTATCTCATGTTGGATACCCCTTTTTGGAGGCAATCCTTTTGGTTCCTGAAACATATCATCATATTGGTTAACAACCTCATATAAATTAGATTTCAACTTTGCATCGTAACCTTGGAAAGCTTATTTTTCAACATTGTCTTTGGGTTTGATCATCAAGCAGACAAAGTTATTACTAGCATTAACTAATCTCTTCATTTGTGTAGCATTTACAAGTGACAAATTCAACTTCTTTGTATGTGCTCTAACAATGTACTTAACTCCATTTTTAAACAAATGATATTTGTTCTCATGAAGATGAAATATGGCTCTCATATCATATAAATATGGGCTTCCCAACACAATACCACAAATATCCAATGGAATAACATCAAGCTCTACCTCATCTATAAAGTTTGCAGTGATGACATGCGATAAAAGACTATATGAAAGTTTTTCTCATGTTCATCACGCTTGTCTTCTTCTACCATTTTCTTCCTTTGGGATGCATGACCAACTTCGAGATTGAAAGCCTTGAGAATTCCTTCACCCTGCTTATGTTTGGCCCTAGTAATGATTCACACTCAACAATTCAAGTCAAAGACAACCACTATGATACCAACATGATCTGGGATCTTTTCATCGAGTGACTTATAAAGAATTGCATTAAATGAGCACAAATTAAAGCACACCATTAAAAAAGGATAAGCTCAATAATGAAGAGACATAAACATCAAATCTGAACAAAAAATTTTATAACGAAGTTCATTCCTGGTGGACTACATCTCTGGGTCCTGCTCTAAAATGGGTAGGCTCTTTCATTAACTCAGCCAAAGAATTTGGGAAAAATACATAAGTATACCTCATTCTGAAATCAAGCTGCAGAAGTATTGCTCAAATTAGAAAACAAACAACACCACTGAATTCGTGGCGTCGAATTGCCCAAAAATGATTTTCTCCACACCTCGATCATGTTAATGTTTAAGCCATTATTATAGATGTTTGCATTTCATTAGATAACAATAGCATAATCCAAGATCACTGAGAAATACAAAATCACAATAGACACATCATTTATCCTGGGAAACCCTCTAGGGGAAGAAAACCTAGCAAAACTTCCTTAATATAGATAGCCAATACAATGCCAAGAGATCTCTTATGCTAATACAGAAAGTCATCTCCTAGATATGTGCCACTCTCTCTCTCTCCTTTGTCGATAACAGATCATAACTTGTCTCTCAAACTGAGCAAGTGAGTTGTGTCTAAGTGAGGCACTAGCCTCCTTTATTTATACAAGTCTGGCACGTGTGAAATGTCTCTTCACTGGCAGGGCCAACTTCTGAGACTGGGTGGGTAAACCCACCTTTATTATATTTTTGGGTCTCTTTATTAACTACTGGGGCCGACTTCTTATTATGCCTATTATAATTGTCTTTTGACCAATCCGAAAAAGGGGATTTGGTCCTATTACAATAACCGACATGATCAATCCACAATGGGGATTGATCCTATGAATAATATATCAATAATAATAAGAATACTCTTTGTAGTTACAATATTTTAACACTCCCCCTTAACAAGAAGGGTATTCTTCAGCAGCATCATGCGAGAGAGAGAGGACAACATCAAATGGGAAGACGACATCATCAATATCATCTTGGCTGGCGTATTTATAAATCATCGGAAGTTTTCTTCATCACCAGCATCGTCATTCTCAAAGGAATGCCATCATCATCTGCATCAATATGTATTAGTATGAAAACCGATACATCATCATCATCATTACAGCACAAGGCTGTCTCATCATAATACAAGACTGGATTTACGTCACAACTGTCACGCTGGAAGCTCAATACTTGTCCCATCTCAATGTCTTTCTTTACGTCACAACACTCAAGCTGGAAGAAAAATACTAGACTGGCTTTACGTCATAGCTATCAAGCTAGAAGCACAGTACTAGTCTCATCTCATCATCTTGCTTTATGTCATAGCACTCAAGCTGGAAGAAAGATACTCATCCTGCTTTACGTCACAACCATCCGGTCAAAAGCAGGATACTAGACTGGCTTTACGTCACAGCTATCCAAACAAAAGCTCAGTGCTAGTCTCGTCATATCATCTTTCTTTACGTCACAACCATCAGGTCGGAAGCAAGGTACACATCCTGCTTTACGTCACAATCATCAGGTTGGAAGCAGGGAACTAGACTTGCTTTACGTCGCAGCTATACAACCAGAAGCATAGTACTAGTCACACATCATCTTGCTTTACGTCTGACAACTAGGTCAGAAGCAAGGAACACATCTCATCTTGTTTTACGTCTGACAACTCGGTCAGAAACAAGGAACACATCTCATCTTGCTTTACGTCTGACAACTAGGTCAGAAGCAACGAACATCTCATCTTGCTTTACGTCTGACCACTCGATCAGAAGCAAGGAACACATCTCATCTTGCTTTACGTCTAACAACTCGATCAAAAGCAAGGAACATCTCAACTTGCTTTACGTTTGACAACTAGGTCAAAAGCAAGGAACATCTCATCTTGCTTTACCTCTGACAACTCGGTCAGAAGCAAGGAACATCTCATCTTGCTTTACGTCTGACACTGGGTCAGAAGCAAGGAACATCTCATCTTGCTTTACATCTGACACTGGATCAGAAGCAATGAACATCTCATCTTACTTTACGTCTGACACTGGGTCACAAGCAAGAAACATCTTGCTTTACATCTGACAACTGGGTCAGAAGCAAGGAACATCTCATCTACTCCCCCTTTTGAGGAAGGTCCTTTCGGACTATGCCAATCTTATCTCGGAAGTACTCAAACTTTATACGAGAGAGAGGCTTGGTCAATACGTCAACAACCTGTTCATCCATGCTAATGTACTGGAGCTTCAAGGCTCCTCTTTGTACCATGTCGCGGATGTAATGATAGCGGATCTCTATGTGCTTTGACCTGTCATGGAATACATGATTCTCTGTCATCTTTATGCAACTCTGGTTGTCACATACAATCACGGTTTCTCTCATCTTCAAGTCAAATAGGCCGGTCAACAACTTTCAAAGCCATATAGCTTCGCAACTAGCAGAACATGCAACAATGTATTATGCTTCCGCTGCGTTGAGAGCAATACTAGATTGCTTCCTACTCTGCCACGAGATCATAGCTGATCCCAAACTGAAACAACATCCTAAAGTGCTTTTCCTGTCATAAACACTTCCTGCCCAATCTGCATCAGTATATCCACTCAATGTGAAATCATGATCTCCATCATAGCTGAGACCATAATCTATCGTACCTTTGAGGTACCTCATCACATGTTTTGCAGCCATTAGGTGAACACGTCTGGGTTCTACCAGAAACTGACTCAAGGTGTTCAC
>ML802972.1:369117-382345 GCA_009831015.1 Picea engelmannii
TCCATGGTGTGGCCTCTACCCTTTTAATCCTTGCAAGGTCCTCTTTGTGTAACCAATGGAAACAACCGACTACAATCGCCTTTGTTCTCAGATTGTCTACACATAAGGAATTAGATGCAAATGTGGTAGCGATAAATTGTTGTTCTAAAGGAGCCAACCAATCTTGGCTCTTTACTCTGGATAGCCTGCTATCCAGTGGCTTGTATTTTTGCTCATCACTCGGTTACCAAGCCCATGTTCACCAAGGTAGATGAATCGACCAAGAGACAACCCATTAAACCAGAACGAAATCCAAGTCGACTATTAATTGAAGTCGGCTAAACAAATAAGGGGAAAATCATCCCAATGGAATGAACTGACCAACAACAAAGAAAACTACTCAATGGTTGAGTTGGGTCGACTGGAAGAGGAGAGAAATGATCAGAGGGAAAATTGGGTAACCATCGGTGAACAAAATTGTTTGAAGGGAAAATTGGACAACCCACAACATCGTGAAACATCTCGACAACATCTAAATTCCCCTAAGAGCTTCTATATTCAACCAACAACATCTAAAAATGTCCCTGCAAGTTGAAATTTGCCCAGTATCATTTAAAAACATCCCACGACATCTCGAAATGCATAATCACTTCTAGAAATGCCCAGGCTATTCAGAATTCTTCTAGCCTTGTTTAAAAACACCCGACAAAGTCGAAAATGTCAAGCAACCTTTAGAAAATTCCCAACAAAACTGTAGCTCGTCCAAATCAAAAGGAAGTCGACCAATTTAATAAATCTGACCCGTCGGAAGTCAATTCGACCAACAATGGAAATAATTCGACTGACAAAGAGTTGAGTCGATGAGGGACATGAAAGTCGACCAAGACTATAACCTAAGTCAACTAGGAATGCAAATCAACTTTGCAAAGAAACTAAATTAGCCACAAAGTTAAACAATCAACTCCACAAAATAAATTCGACTAATAACAAGAATTATGTCGCCCCTATCAAATAAAATCAACTAGCATGGTCTATTGGGCTTGGAGAGGAACACAATCAACCAAGAGAACGTGTCATCGGCCAAGCATAGGATGAAATGCCCCTGGGGTGATGTAAACTCACCCAGGCACGAAGGTAGATCCCTGGTGTTGGTGAAAATTGTCCTAGGTGTAAGGAATTCACCCCACGGATTTAGACTTGACTTGGCATTTTATTTGACACCCCAATGGCAGATAATTCGACTGAGTGGTATTCAAGTCGACCGGAGGAAGCTAAGTCAACAACAAATAAAGGAATCGATTAGTAAGGGAAATCAATCAACCCATCAACATTCAATTTCCCAAGGAGAGAGAATTATATTCCTTGTAGATAAGAAAACGCCTTGGCAATTAATTTATATTCCCAGGCAATGTAAACTCATCATACAAACTAATTTGAATATCCATTAGTATTTGACTTTGACAGGAAATGGACGATGGGAAATTGAGGGTGGTCGTGGTTCTTCATTTTCACTAAAACCTAATTTTAGGCATCAATTAAACACATGGGAATCCATATCTCATCATAGAAATGAAATAAACATCAAACTAATGCTCAACATAAAGAAATCAAACACAACCAATCACTAATGAACTCAAAATTTTTGCACTAGAAACCCAAACGAGAAAAACCAGCTTCGAATGGGGCTCGGTCTTTTCATTATGGAAATCTTTGGTTACACTACATTCATGTCTTCGATGCCTCTTCCTCTCTCGGCCAAAACAATACCCTTTGAAAATGAGAGTGAGGGAATAAATAGGGAGAGTTGGGGGTAGGGGGAAGGCTAACATACATGACCCTTCGTTTCCCATTCCTCGGACTTCTCTCATATTCATTTTTTTTAAATTACATTTAATTCTTTGTTTTCCTCTCATATTTTTGTTTTTGTCCTATTATACTTTCAAATTTACATTGCTTTACAAACTACAAGTACCAAGTCTTACACCCATTCATGTTTTTGATCCATTTCATATCACACCTCCCCGTTCAGAGGCTTTTGGTCCCCAAAAGCTCAAGGAAACCAATATGGATCGGTGTACTTCTATCTGCTCCTCTAGAACATGGGTCTGACTCTGGCTCCTGGCAACAACTCTAACTATAGATCTGGCTCTGGCTCGTGGCTCTGACTATTGGCTCTAGTCCCTGGCTGTGGCTCTAGTTATGGTTTTGGCTCACTTGTTCCTTCATTGCAGAAATCTGCTCACTGACTCGCAACTCTGCAATCTCCATATCTAAACTCCGGACTCAACACTCATTCCCATCTCCCTCTCTGTCCTAGAGGTAGTCCATCTCGGTAATCATGAAACCAAGTCGAATGTTGGTCTATGTCTAGTGTGACCCCAATAAGCTTCCATCCCGCAACAACTCCTCAAGGGAAGTGTGGTTGCATTCCTTTGCTAGGATCAGTTGCTTCTCTTCATGAAAACAACCCTTCATGACCATGTCGCTCTAATGACTAATTTGAATACTCCTACATGTTGGTTGTAGAAGCCAGTCCATCTATTGGCAATCCATTCTTCAACTAACATGTAATGGAAGAGTTGTCAACCCATGCTTTTACGCACATCATGGAGTTGTCAAGAACTCCTCTAAGGTCATTGAATTCCATGCACTATTCTCCGACACAACTCCAAAATAAGGTTCTTCAGATGCAATAACAGAAACATGAATCAGATTCTGGTTGCACTGAACATCAACCTATTTTCCTTCTCTTTTTCTTTGCTTCTCTTCTGTGTTGTTATCTCTCCTTGGACAACTTATGTCATTTCAACTAGAGATGTAAAAATCTCTTCGTCTTCCTCAATCTTCACTCTCCACACCCTTCTCCTGGATGTGTGGTGTCTAGGGTGAAGCTCTGGATGAAGTCGCCAACACTTTGCTTCCCAGTGTCCACTCAAATTATAGTGGTGGAAAAAGTTCATGTTTCTGCTCCAAGGAATTCTTGACATTCTCCTCCTCTC
Source organism: Picea engelmannii (assembly GCA_009831015.1). Lineage (NCBI taxonomy): Eukaryota > Viridiplantae > Streptophyta > Pinopsida > Pinales > Pinaceae > Picea > Picea engelmannii. The sequence continues at coordinate 372,096 of ML802972.1, forward strand.
CATCTACCTCTATGTATGTTGTTGAATAAGAGAACCCTTCCTGTCATTCGACTTTTGGTAACAATCAGGTCTAGGGAACATGGCCTGCTTCTCCCAGCAGGCTCCCTCACAGTGGCCATTCTTTCCACAAAAAGAACATGTCTCTGCATACCAACAACAGTCTATGGTATGGCCTCTCTTCTTGCAGCAGTGACAAATAAGAAATTTATGTTTTGACGTGGACCTCCCGGTCTTCTTCTTCTTCTTTCTTTTACTGATTTTTTTGTTGTTCTCTCTAAGTGCATGTGTGGGATGAGTATGCAAACTCTCTTTATTGTTTTCTCCTTCAATCTACCACAAGGTTGAGGTGGTGGTGAGATGACACCTTCACTCATTGCTGCTACTCCTTCTCATGATGAGCAAACCAACTTTGACACGTTTGTTTCCTTCACGAAAATGGTTTTCTTCATGGCAATGGAAGTTTCACTTCTACCATCAAATCCCAACCCCTCATGCTTGACCTAGGGTGTGACTACAATGGGGTCAATATTCCTTGTCTCCTCTTGCTTATCCCTTGTCCATCTTAGCCCATTTTCCTTGGAAGTTTAGAGCCAATACCCCTAGTATAATTCTCGAATTCATAAAGTTTCTCTTGAGAGATGTCTACTGAAGGTGATCTTACCAAGCTAGTCTCAGTCATGGTGCTAGCAATTTTAGTGGGAATGGAAATTTTCCTTGCTTCTCTGTGCTCTTAGACAACTACTTGAAACCTTGCCAAGGGCTTCTCCTTCACTGCCAAATCTTGTTGCAATTGCATCATCATCTGCATGAATCAATCCTCTTTCCAGTTGTCCATCTGGATGACCTTCTAACCAAGGTACACAAGTTGCGTTATGTGCTTATCCCAATCTATTTTGAATGCAGTGAGGGGGTCTTGGTGTTCTTCGAACTTCTTCTTGAACATCTAAACCTTCTCCTTCAAGTGCTCAGTCTCCTGCTCAGTCTCCTCCCGAAGTAGAGAATTGTTGGCCCTTAAGTCTTCCAACTTGTCTCTGCTTGCTTTACCCATGTTGAGGTCTGCAATGTTATGTTCAAAGTTCTGGCAGCAGTAATGGTCAAGGATGCAACTACTCTGATACCATATGATCCGTAAATAGGAGGCTCTTAGCCCTCGCTTCACCAACATGGATACTGTGGGGAAATTTAACTTTTGATCTCTATCTTGGTCTTGTATTTAGAGATTTGTCTGCATAAGAACCCCTAGGCCTCTACTCCTTTATGTTGCTCTATAATATATATTCTTATCTGTTGCAAATATTCTGAAGCTAGTGACCAGATTATGATGCTATGGGGTTCTTTGTCCATGGTGTAGCCTCTTCCCTTTTAATCACTACAAGGTCCTCTTTGTGCAACCAATGCAAACAACCGACTACAATCCCATCTATTTTTAGATTGTCTATGCATAAGGAATTAGATGTCGATGCAGTAGTGATAAATCGTTGTTCTCAAGAAGCCAACCAATCTTGGGTATCTAATCTGGATAACTTGTTGTCCAGTGGCTTGTATTTTTTCTCATCACTCAGTTACCAAGCCCATGTTCACCAAGGTAGATGAATCAACCAAGAGACAACCCAATCAACCAGAGCGAAATCCAACTCTATTAGTAACTAAAGTTAGCTAAATCAATAAGAGGAAAATCAACTCGATGGAATGAACTGACCAACAATGAAGAAAACCACTCAATGGTCGAATTGGGTCAATTGGAAGAGGAGAGAAATGATCAGACAGCGAATTGGGTAACCATCGGTGAACAAAATTGTTTGAAGGGAGAATTGGCTAACCATCGGTGAACAAAATTGTCTGAAGGGCGAATTGGACAACCCATAACATCTAAAAACGTCCTTGCAACATCTAAACATGTCCCTCAACATCTAAATTCGCCCAGGAGCTTCTAAATTCTACCAACAACATCTAAAAACGTCCCTGCAAGTCAGAATCTGCCCAACATCATTTAAAATCATCGCATGGCATCTGGAAACGCCTAACCACTTCTAGAAATTTCGATGCTATTCAGAATTCTCCCAACCTTGTTTAAAAATGCCAAACAAAGTCTAAAATGTCAGGTAACCTTTAGAAAATTCCCAACAAAATTGTAGCTTGTCCAAATCAAAAGGAAGTCAACCGACTTAGTAAATCTGACCCATTGAAAGTCAAGTCGACCAACAATGGAAATAATTCGACTGACAAAGAGTTGAGTCGACGAGGGAAATGAAAGTCGACCAAAACAATAACATTAGTTGACTAGCAATGCAAATCGACTTGGAAAAGAAACTAAGTCGGCCACAGAGGTAAACAATCGACTCCACAAAATAAATTCGACTAATAACAAGAATTATGTCACCCCTATCAAATAAAATCGACTAGCATGCTCTATTTAATTTGGAGAGGAATACAATCTAGCAAGGGAACGTGTCATCGGCTAGACATAGGATGAAACGCCCATTGGGTGATGTAAACTCGCCCAGGCACGAAGGTAGATGCCCAGAGTCAGACAAAAACGTCCTTGGTGTAAGGAATTCACCCCACAGATTTAGACTCAACTTGGCATTTAATCTGGCCACACTAGCACCAAATAATTCAGAGTCAGACAAAAACGTCCTGGGTGTAAGGAATTCGCCCCACAGATTTAGACTCGACTTGGCATTTAATCTAGCCACCCTAGCACCAGATAATTCGACCCAGTGGTATTCAAGTTGACCAAAGGGAGCTAAGTCAATGACAAATAAAGGAATCGACTATCAAGGGAAATTAATCATCCCATGAACATTCAACTTCCCAATGAGAGAGAACTATAGTCCTTGAAGATAAGAAAACGCCTTAGTAATTAATTTATATTCCTAGACAATGTAAACTCGTCCGACAAACTAATTTGAATATCCATTAGTCTTCGACTTTGACGGGAAATGGACAATTGGAAGTCGAGAGCGGTCGTGGTTCTTCGTTTTCATTAAAGCCCAATTATAGGAAACAATTAAACACGTGGGAATCCATATCTCATCTCAAAAAAGAAATAAGCAACAAACTAATAGTCAACATAAAAAAAATAAACACGACCAATCACTAATGAACTCAAAATTTTTGCACTAGAAACCCAAACTGGAAAAACCAGCTTCAAATGGGGCTCACTGTTTTCATTATGGCAATCTTTGGTTACACTACATTCATGGCTTCGATGCCTCTTCTTCTCTTGGCCAAAAAACGATCCTTTGCAAATGAGAGTGATGGAAGAAATAGGGAGAGTTGGGGGTAGGGGGGAGGCCAACAGACCTAACCCGACCCTTCATTTCCCATTCCTCCAACTTCTCTCCTATTCATTTTTTTAAAATTACATTTAATTATGCATTTTCCTCTCATGTTCTCATTTTTTTCCTTTTAGACTTTCAAATTTACATTTCTTTACAAAGTACAAGTACCAAGTCTTATATCCATTCTTCGCTCTATATGCATTTTCGATCAATGAACAATAGAATCGTTACCGATTCGTGATAATGTTGTTGATACTGAGAGGGGGGGGTGAATCAATATCAAATATAATTGATCACTTTTCACTTTTCAATCAAATAATATGTCCAATATACAATAAAGAGCAGAAGAAGAGATACACAATGCACAATATATTTACATGGAAATCCACATAATGTTTTTCTTATATAATAGAAGAATACATTCAAAGGAAGCTATAACTTCCAAGATTCTCAAGCTACAACTGGAAAGAGGCTCCAACCCCCTAGTTTACAGGCTCCAACCTGAAGGAAGCTATAACTCCCTATATTCTTCGGCTCCAATCGGAAGGATGCTATAACCCCCTTTCCTTGCCCCTTCCTTCCACCATTGAATATGTATATTAAATAATCAACCTATCAAACCATCATCATCATATTGAGTATAACAACTGCATAGAAATTTGTGGGAAGATCTTCAATAATATACTTCAAATCATGTGCAAAAAATTGTAATACCAGAGATCCTCACTTGATAGAATCAGACAACTAGCAGGGCCTCGCGTGACGAGGCTAGGACCACCCGTGAGGGCCTCGTGGGACACTGTATGCTCAACCAGTGAGGGTGTACTCAGATAGGGGTTTTCAAAAACCCTCCTCACAGTTGTAGCTTTGAGCCTCATGCGCCTTCGCTACCGAACTTGTGCTTATAGATGATTAGCTTGGATGATCATAATGAGTGGTTCTTCAATGTGTGTTTATACCCTTCAATTACTTCTTTAAATTATTGACTTTAGGGTCGACCTGACAATTCTTGTTTTCCAACACTTTTCTTTAATTGACTTTAGGGTCGACTTGTAATTTCTTGTTTTCAATTCCCATGGACATCTTAAAGAAGACATATCTCCTCAACTGTGAGGAACCACGTGGCGTACCTCCTATCGTTGGAAATGAATTGATGAGGGCTATCAATCCATGGAGGTTATACATGCATTTGTGATGTCCTTCATGCTCTTTTTCTTCAACCAATATGCAGGGCTTCTGAACTTCTTCAAGGGTTGACATCAATGACAACCAATTTTCAAATAAATGCTTCCCAACAACTTGTACATAGTTCCAATCTAAACTCCCGTCATCAACACCATTGCTCCTCAAACCATTTTGTAGGTTTCCCTCTCAAACACAAATTATAGTGGCATCACTCATCTTCGTTATAGATATCAAGTTTCTAGCCAACTTTGGAATGTGAAAAACCCCAGGAAGTGTTTTAATCCTTCCATCCTTGAGCAACAACTTGACTTTTCCACATCCTATGATTCTGGCCGTCAAGTCATCTTAGAGGAATTCACAAAAGTTCTCCCTGTGAGGAGTCATATGAAAAGAAGCACTTGATTTGATCAACCACACATCAAGATCTGCATGTGTGCTTGAAGAAGCCAAGTACACATACCCTCCTTCCTCTAAAGAAGTATTTCCTTTTGTAGAGGGAACATCGTCAATTCCCTTCCCTTTATCAACACTTTTAAATATACAATCCTTCTTAAAATGCCCAATTTTACCACATTTCTTGCATTTCCTTAAGGATTTTCATGGCGATTTAGATCTACCTCTAGATTTAGATCTCCCCTTGAGGACTTATTTTTATTTCTATCTTGGGAATGACCTCTTATAGATAAGGCATCTGTTCTTTGACTATCCATGGCTTTCTACCACATTTCTTCCAATAACAAGGATGAAACCACATCATCAAACGTTAATGTGGTTGAACTGCTCCCTGTAGCTACTACTAGACTATGCTGTGAATCTAATAAAGAACATAATAAATTAATGCACTCATCTTCGTCATAAATTTTAATATCGATAGACAACAATTGACTTACGACAATATTAAAGGTATTTAGATTCTCTGTCATAGATTCTCCATCATTCATCCCTTGGAGGTACAACTTCTTTTGAAGGAATTTTTTTTTACTAGGGACTTAGACTATTACAAAGTCTCTAACTTATCCCATAACACCTTGTTTGTAGCTTCTCCCGAGACATTCGATAGCATTGAATCTGAAAGACACAACCAGATTGTGCTCTTTGCCTTCCTATCCAACTTTTTCCAGTCTTTCGTCGACATACTCGAGGGTGCAGTAACATGATCCACAATGACCCAATGTTATTTGTCTGCAAGAAGGTCCTCCATCTTGAGCTTCCATAGATCAAAGCTTTGTCCATTAAATTTATCAATCTTGATTTTAGAACTACTCACTATTCTCTTTTAGCAAAAGAATCACCATTGTAGAGCCCCCACCGAAACCAAGTTTATCACAGACCCAAGATAAGCTTCCTCTATCAAAACGAGTTGAACCCTTAACAACAAAGGTATCACCCCAAAGACGATAATCACACCATGACACCAAATGTAAGTTTTAAACCTTTAGAATTAAATAATGCATATATATTATTTATAAAAATAGAAAGAATAATAATAATGCACACACACAATACTTAGAGATTTAACTTGGAAATCCTTAACTCGGAAAACCAACAAACCTTAGAGTCACACCTCTATTTCTCATCGTATTAACTTCACTATTTACAATATAATATATATGATTCTGCAACATCTAAGACCATAATTTGTTAACCCATATTAGATTACAACCTTAATTCCTTAACTAGAATTAAAATACAATGGTGAAAAAACACCAAAACAAGCCAAAAACAACCCAATTTTTTTTCGTGGGCTTTGCCCCTAAACTCTCAAGTGGGGGGGGGCTAGCTGACACCCCCTGTGAGCCCTTGGCATGCCCAACACATATGAATAACATGTGGATCTAACCATGCAAATAATATAACACATTCCCAACGACACCCACGCAAAGTTTCACTAAGTCATCGATTATGCCATGTAGGGAAAAATAATGTTCCATCTAAGTGACCCAGCTTGTGGGTTTGGAGCCATCAAATTTGTTTAGATCCACTTTAGGTAGTTTCAGATCATGAACAATTGGTAAGATTTAGGTCCCATGGGATTGGATGACTCAACTTCCTTTGGTTGAGATTATTGTTCCTTGAATTGATTATACATTGTCATGAGTTGGGCGAGTTGTTTTCGGATTGAGTCTAGTTTGTTGAGCTTGGAATTGATGAAAGCAAATTTTTGCTCAACAAAGGAGTGGGTATGACTGGGTTGGTGGTACTACAACTCCTTACACATAGTTTCTAAGGTGGTGATGTGGTGGGTGAGATCTTGGTTTATGGTAGCCATAGGGATGGGGGTTCACAAAAGATGGTTATCGGGGAGTGGTACCAATGTGATCAATGTTGCTTTATGGATCTATTGAGATTGTTGTGGGTAATGGGGTGAGTGAGTCCACCAAAAAATGGTTATTAGAGAGTGGTACTAATGTAATCAGTTATTCTTTTTAGCTCTATTGAGATAGTTCTCGGATAATGGAGTGAGCGGATCCACCCAAAAAAGGGCTTATTGGAGAGTGGGACCACGATGATCAACATGACACAAGAAGTCTATTGAGATAGGTTCTAAATAAGGGTGTGGTCTATTGAGATAATATATTGATATGGCTTCTTTTTTATTTTTTTACTTCTACAAAGTTATACTCCCACCTAAATAAAATTGCACTGACATAATGCTCAAATTCTCAATACTATAGATTATGTAGGAATTCCAGGGCTTGGTAGCAAGAACTAGGGTTTCCAATGAGTGAATGTGCAAATATTCAAKACATCCCTTTTTGTATGAGTTTCGAGGATTGGTAGCAAGGAGTAAGGTTTTGAGGGTCTTGAGGACAAGGAAATGTTAAGTGCTATAACTCTCTGGTATATGGGCAAGGTCTAACTGTAATACYYAACCCAATTTCTCAGGGTTCTATTTGAGGAGGYTCGACCATACCCTTAGTTGTACTACCCAATTACCCAGGTACTAGAGAGTAATGTTCCCAAGTGTTGTTCTTGACGCCACTATAACAGTTATACAATTGATTGGCTTATCTAAGGTTGGTTTCAGGAAACCTGTAGGACTTTYGATATACCCAAGGTTCYGTGGAAGTGAAACTTTGTATACAGGTACTATATGATGTGGTACTACTCGAAGGGGTACCAACATGGATTACATGGGTTTCCAACCAAGTGAAACGTCTTGTATTTCCTGCATGTATGTTTCTCCTACCATATTTTTACCTAGTGAATGTAAAAACATTGTGTTATTTATAGACACCGAAACATGTCTCTAGCTTGAAAAAAAATTGTTGGAAAAAATCTTCTCAGGAAAGCACTTTGATACCACTTGTGGTGTTCTGTATTAGCAAATGGAAAGATACATAGCATAAATAATAGATATTACCCATATTTACAACAATGAAGACAGATTGCAACCAAAATAGATAAATAAAGAACCAATATAGCACTAGAATGTTATACCCTTATTATTGGAAGCAATGTTCAACTGCCTCTTCAAGGGAGCAACCTCTAATCAAGTAGAGCTTCGAATACAAATAACTTCGCAAGACATCTTTTACATTGCTTCTACATCTTTAAATAGTACTTTCTATCTCCCAGGAACAATCTAAAGAAGGAACTTTCGAGTAGGCAAGACTTTATAATAAACCTTCTTACATTTATTGTTTTCACACTACTATATGAGCATTGTTTACTTGAGATGGCCTCCATATATAGCAACATATCTATATACTTTGGGGATTAGGGAGGTTAGAACCCTACCAATTTCATGAACAATACAAAGCTCTTAATTACATTTCATTGCTTCAATGTGGGATATAAGAAGTCAAATGCCCAAAATAAAAGTATACCTTTTTTCCATGGGATCGATGCTCTCTTCTTCAACTAACTTGTTCAAGCATGTTGTCCATACCTCATGTTCCTCAACTTCATTTGTTTACTAGCACGTGGGTGTAGAAGTGAGATATGTATTCACTCTGCTTATCCATGTGTTCTTACATATGGTTTAAACTTAGTGTCATTAATTTCCCTTGCACAGGTAAAACCTCCAAATTGATCAATTTTTTGTTATGAACATATTTGAAAAGAATGGTACATCTACCATCACTTTTGTTTGTTCCTGATCAAAGTGTGTGGGAACTTTTAACTAAATAATGGATCAATTGAAACGTTTCTTAAGAGAAGTGGCTAGCACAATAGTTTCTCAATCTCAATCAATAGATAACCTTTGCAACCATTTAGAATGAAAATGAAAGTGTGTATTTGTAATATTTTGCAAATATTAAAGTAGAATGCTCATCAAAACAAGACACATGAAAAAACATCAACGTTGTTCCACCCGTGGTTGATTATAAATCAATTGGAATTCCTTCACATACTCTGAATTGTACGAATGTTTTGTGTCAACTCGGAGAATGTACGTCTAAGAATGGGTGGTCAACAAATTGCTTGTTACACTATTCACAAAACTAATGTGCAATCCTCCACAATTATTGAGCAACAAATCTACGATCAAGAGAAATACGTATTCAATCGGTAAGCAGATTGATTGCTATCTGGTGTGTTGTGATGTGTAATCAAAGGATCTCCTTGAGCTACACACTTTCTTCAAATGCTTAATCAAATGTGATGTATAATCGGTTAATAAATATAGATGCAGACACAACAATGAAACATTTAATTAATTGGTAGGCAAATACACTTCGACATTCATGTTCATCTTGAGACCCGTTATCGCACAGTTTGTAGTAAGGATAAAGGCTACAGATTGAAGAGGCAAACTGGCGTAACTAGAACCAATCCCACCCAATGTCACCTCAATGGGATGGTTCTTTCTGTTTAGGGAGGTAAGGCCCAGGGGAGACGTCCCCGGTGACCTGGGGTTTTGATAAGGCAAAGGATTGTAAGACAAAGATAAGTTTCCCCCCTCACAAGTCACCACCGAGCAGATAGTCCGACTAACAACCAATAATAAAGTATAACCAAAAGAGAGATGCACCTGCCTGAGACAAAGCAACAAGAAACTGATGTATGCAAGATTGCTCGCTTGGTTAGTACTTCACATGCATTAATGTTATCTGATATCTATATATATAATCAACTGAACAATAAATATTAACGAAGTCAGTGTTTGTAAATAACAATGGTATATATTGTCACTTCTTCAATAAATGCTACGAAAACGTGGCATTTAATGTAACAATCAACACTTCATTCAAGTAATGCCCTTTAATAACAATTCAATTGCTCATAAATAGGAAGATAGCTGCACAATGAGGTTAATAGCAATACATGACGGCAACAACAGGTTAGTAAGGTTAGTTTCTAAGCTAGGGTTAGTAGTTAGGGTTTCGTTCAAGGTATTGAGAGTGGTTTTGATCATAACATTCACAAGTTTAGTCTTAGATCAGTGCGTTTCGTAGGGTTAATGGAGTCAAACGGAGGACACAAGAGCTGAAGGATCAAAGAATGTAATAAGGCTAAGGACTGGAGGATTAAGCCTTGAGGTGTTGCTACAATAAGGCCTTAAGGACACAAACCCTAGGGGAGAGAGGCTCACCTTGGTGTAGGGGAACTAGGCCTCGACGCTCTCTCCTCCTTCCTTAACTCAATGGAAAATACAACTAGCTCCAAAAAATAGCTTAAGACCAAGACAAGAGGGCTTACAAGGCAACGTGTTGCCCATGGCAAGGCTTTACCAACAAACCCTAGAAAAAAGGTTCATCAAGGTGTAGCTTAACTAGGCCCTGGTGCGTCTTCTTCTTCTTAGCCCAGAGAAGTAAAACAATTACTAGCATATAA
>ML802973.1:16745-103628 GCA_009831015.1 Picea engelmannii
GCTCTTCCTATCTTGTGCTGGAGAACTCCATTGACTCCTACTTGTGAGATTTCTTTTGTGGAGGATTGAAGTGGTGGATGTCTAGTTGGAGGGACTTATTTTCTCAGTTATGATATGTGTTGTTACATAAGTTTGTCACCTATGTACTTATGTTGATTACATTAATAGAAATAATGTTTTCTCATCCAATTGATATCTTGCAAATATTTGCATTGCCTTCCATGGGCGTATTTTTTATGTATGTTAATGTATTTTGTTAATTTATATGCTAACATTATATATCATTACCACATGCTTGTGTATCTTGGTTGTTGAGGACAAGTTGTAGGTATAAAGCTTTGGGTCACGTGCTCAACAATGGTCTTTTTCGGACGTCCAGATGAGGTAGGATTCTACAATTCTCTTGTTAGCATTACATTCATATATCATACTTGATATTAGATTCGACTTTTGGGTATCGTTCTGTCTGTTGTGGTTTTCCCCTAGCCATAGAGAGATTTTCATTGTAATATTTTTTATGAGGAAAATCACTCTAGGGCATGAGGTAAAACACAACAAATAGAAATGACTGCATAAATCAACTATAATCTCAAGTATGCTATATAAACAAGCATTCTAACAAGACAATATAAAGAGCCTACCTCATCGAGACGTTCGATGAAGTCCATCGTTGAGCACCTGACTCAAACCTATACACCTACAACTTGTCCTCAACAACCAAGATACACAAGCATATAGTGATAATAAATAAAGTTAGCACATATAATATCATAATCCATTAATATTCATAACAAATATGCCCGTGGAATAACAATTCAAATATTTTCAAGACATTAATTGGACGAGAAAAGAGTATTTCTATTAAAATGTAATCAACATACGTGTATGAATGACAAACTTCTGTGTCGGCACGTTCGGAACCGAGAAACTAAGTCCCTTCCAGCTAAGCCTCCACCACTTCAATCCTCCACCAAAGGCAAGCTCATATAAGAGAGACAATGAATTTCTCCATCAAATAGGGAAGAGCTTGGGGGTTGAACAATGTGTTCAGACTTAAAAGGACAAAGGGATGCAGACTCAATATGAAGTGAATAATTTCTCGAGAGCAACTTTGCTCTCAAATTTGAATTCTTCTCCTCTTCTCCACAACTTGGATATGGCTCATTTATAGCCTTCGAAAGGAACTGAAGGGATGAGTCAGAACGTTTCCAATATATGGAAGGTCAAGGATCATGGATCTCGTGACGTGACATGAAAACCCAACACTATTTTTTTTAATTTTGGACACAAAACCTTATGTACATGGGTTGTAATGGTGCAACCTATGTATATGCATGTTGTATAGCTGTTAGCGTGTGTATATGTGGAAAACTATGTTTTTTTAGCTTTGGGACTTGCAAAAAGGGGACTTCAAGTCTACATAGAGAAATAGAAAAGGCCTTATAAGAAAGTTGCATGGGATGAGGAAAATATTTCTATAAAAGTTCCCCCCTAATGTGTGAGGTCAAAGGAGTATCTGCAATGGCTGAAATACATTATAATTCCCATAAGTGGATTAATGGAGACCCAGCTGGATGGACTAGTTTCTCATAAGAATATTACAATCCATAATGAATTTGTGCACATGGTTGCCAATTTGAATTACACTCCACATCCATGTGGAAATATACCAAACAACTGTTCATGGCCATGAATAGGAAATACAAGGTTAGATACATGCCATAGGCTATCATAGTCACGAACAAGGCCCAGTGAAAACTATTCTCAAAATCACTCTAAAGATATCTGTATACAATGGAGTACATTTTGATCTCCCATGATCACTGAAGTCATATAGGTACCGGTCCAATGAATGATAGAAACAACTCAAGAAAGTTGCGACTATGAGCTGATGTGTTCAAGTCTTGTACATGATCCGCCAAAGGTGAAAGTCTACATCATGTGAATAAACGAGTTCAGATTGAACACAATGAGACTTCGTTTGATTACTAATCATTAAGGTATACCATTAAAAAATGAGAGATAGCCTACCGATAATGAAAGTAGGTATCAAGACACCAAGTACATTCTTACAAGTGTGAATAAAGGTTTTGAGGTTGAACACTTGAAGAACCCATCGATCAGGAGATATTTATGTATTCCCAACTGTCAATGGCAATAGATCCTTCCACTGATGACTGCAAGCCTCTAGGTATTAATAGGATTCTAGGTCTCGTTTCCAGAAAAGATGGGATGAATTCGATGGAAGGAGACCCTCTGAGAGGAGAGCATTAAGGCATCTCTCATCATTCATCACGATGTACAAAGCAGTAGCTTAATTACTTAGAGAAAATCGGACGAAGAACATGTTCACAAACCAATGACCCTCTGCATCTTTCGCATGCAACAGATGCAAGAAATGCACGAAAAAGACCCTATGAATAACAACCAATAAGGAAAACTATCGAAAAAGGAGAGTAAACCACCAATAAGGATAATGGAATCCAAGACATTGCACGAATCCCAATGTGTGAATAGATTTATTTTCATCGAACACAAGGGAAACCCCCTAGTCAGCGACCGATGAGGAGATGTCGAATGTTGGGTTCAAGGTTACCTACCCATAATTAAATTAGGACCATGGTGCACGATAGGACTACAACTTCATGTAACTATGAGACACATTGAGGGTATGGATGACATGCAAATTCAAGATTTCTGAGAAATTTTCGACACAGGTTGACAGAAATCCTTTGAACAAGAGCATGAGACATATGGAAGACTCTGGTAGCATAGACTCGGTGATGAAACTTTGTGATGCAGGAGGTAGCAATCAAACTCTCCATAGGGACTAGAAGATTAACCAATTGGAGGAGTAAAATCTAAGTAATGATCTCAACTACCTAAGGTCATGCTAAACCCAAACTTTGGATGACAAGTGGACTCAGAATTTTGTGCTCTATTCAAAGGAGACATAGTTGCTTCCAACATGAGGTAATACTCTTCTCCCGCCCATATTTTTTTTTTTTTCATAGACAAATGAATTCTATGATACAGAGGAGGAAATTATTTTTGCGAGTAAGCAACTGGTTCCAGCAGTGGAACATACCTATGCTCAATGCAAGGAGGTGCATGCAAGATATGGATACTCGAGGGAATGTTTCATAGTAGGGTACAGGGTGTCAAGATGAAAAGGGTATAAACAAGGCTTTGCTTGGTTGATGATGCAAAATGCTGATATAATAGGCTTATATAGATGACCTTCTTGCATTGCTTAGCAGAGATCAAGGAAATAACACTAGGTGGGACTGCCTTGGGTATCCTGTAAAATTTCCTGTTCAAATTAATAATAACACTACGAGGCCCAAACTCATACACAGCATGACATTTCCATAAATAAGGTTGGCCCAAAATAACATCACAAAATTCGAGAGGAGAAACATCACACAATACCTCGTCTTTGAAGGGCTTTATGTCGTATGACAATCGACACTATTGGTTGATGATAAGATCGCTTCCTTGGAGGAGCCATCCAATGGTGTAGGGTTGTGGGTGCTTCATTGTCGGCAGGGCCAACCGCTTGATGACCTCTACTGAGATGAGGTTCTTCTGGCTACCGCTGTCAACGATGAAGTGAAGCGGGGTGCCTTTTACCCACATCTTTGAATGGAAGAGGCGCTCTCCTTCTTCTTACTCTTCTGGTTCACCAGATTGAGCTTGGTGGTAGCAATGGTGGCACTGGGTTCTGCGTCAATGATCCGTATTCTCCTTTATGGTTCTAGATCATAGTTATAACTTGCATCTGATTCAGAGGCTTTCACTTTGGCCACCAACAACTGATTTGAGCGACAGTCAACAGTGTTATGCCAAGGGCTCTTATGGAAATCACACCACTTCCCGCCATCTTTCTTTGTCTTTCTGGTGTCCTTATTTTCTTGCGGCTTGGACTGGTTGTCCTAATACTACCCATATTTTCTATGTCCTTTGTTCTGTGGGTTGGGGTCGCCATTTCCTAGCTTTTGTTGTGAGGGGTTCCCAGGCCCAAATTATTGCCTCTTTTGTTTGATCTTCTACTCGATTTTGATGGAATATCGGTAGGCCGAGCCCAAGGACGAGTTGTCCAGAAATTCCATTTAGGTATGGATGTATCTATGCAGAGAACCACAATACTTGAGCACCAGATGTCGCTCTGAATATTTGATACCCATCTTGGTGCGCAAGGTATGGAAGATATTTGTGAAAATTGGCAATGCTTGGTCTCTTTCTTGCCAAAGTGTGGTCCATTTGGTATACAAGTTCTCATAACTTCGACAGGGTAGTATTTTTCCTTAATAGCATCCCTAAAGGATTCCCAAGTGGTCGTGACTGTAAATAATGAGGCTTCCTCTGTTTCCTTTTGCTCATAGAAAGTTTCCCACCAATCTTTGACATGGGGAACGTCTTTGAGGAGCGCAAAAGTAATATTTTCTCTATTAGAAAAGTTATGGACAGAAAAATACCCTTCTAGTAGATTCAACCACTTGTCTACATCATCTGCGTCTATCTAACCTTCAAATATAGGAATATGAAATTTTATGTGTACCTTGAAGGGGGCGGCGCCTCCGCTTGAAGAAGATATGTCACCTATTGGTAGTCGTTGAAGGATTTGCGCGAAACTATCTATCATCTTGTTCCTTTGTTGCGTGAGGGATTCCTCAATAAAAAGTTTGAAAGGATATCATGTCTCGTCATCTTTATTTTCTCCTACCATGATAGGTCACTTGGGCATGTGATAGCTTTTTTCCTCAAGAGAAACAAGCTTGAGACCCAACTCTTTGTACTCTGACCTCGTTGGGGACATGCATTAAGACGATAAGAGAAGACCCTATGATACTACTGATCTGGATTTTATGAGTAGAACGAAATGACTATAGATTATTAATAGGTTATTAACACAAAATAACAGAGATACAGTAAAACTGGTTTTCTATTTAATAAGGAAATAAGATGAAACTGTAAAATGCAGCGAAAACAAGCTTGCTGGAATGGTGGTGGCTTATCTCTGAGAAGAGATGTGACGGTTGTGCTCATTCACAAGAAGATGATTAAAATGAGGCTTTGAAGGCCTTTTTTACAATAAACAAGAATGCCAAAAACCCTAGACATCCAAAAACCTAACCCTAGGAGATGAAGTGCCAAAGTCATGTGGGCCCTATTTGGGTAAGTTAGTACATCAACTTCCTGGGGTTGTAACTTTTGCATACGATCTCCATTTTAGGCGTATGATAGCCCGTTAGAAAGGTATCATCGAGGAGATTATTTTTGGGGGAAATTTTGAAGGAAATTTTATATTCCTCCCCCTTTTCCAAAAAAACATCATTTAGGGCCTCAAAATGGCTCCGGAAGTGAAAAATTGCTAAAAATAGTAAATTACCAAAATTGCCAGAAAATTGTTTTGAGCTAGTTGGAAAAGGTGGGTGGTCACCGATATCCACTTGGATCAAGAAGGGAACAAATGAGTAAGGTGATATCCTTTGAAAATCCTACAAAGGAACTTGGGCTTACGCCTTATACATCTAGGCTTCTCAATCGTATGAATGCTCCTAGCATGACTTGCAGTGGTTGGTGACATGCTCCCATCATGACTTTCAAAGGCTAGTAGAAAATATCCAACATGAATTTTAGAGGTTGGTGATGAATTCCAAAAATGACTAACAGAGGTTGGTGACGAACCTTCAACATGACTAGCAGAGGTTGATGATGAACCCCCAACATGACTAGTAGAGGTTGGTGATGTAATGCCAATATGACTTGTAGTGAATAGATTGGCAGAGATTGGTTGTGGAATTTGAGACCAAGGTTCCGGGAAAGATTGGTTTTGAAAAATTCTAGGCTAGGAAGGGTACTGGTATACACCATGGCCCTATCTAGAAGGATAGTATCCTACTCCAAACTGATTCATAAAGGGTTTTAAGGGCATCGTCACTGAGGAATCCTTTTGCGAAGAGAAAGCGACATGACAAGGGTTGCTCGGGTGAGGATATATGTTGCCCCCAGACGAAGGAACTCTTTGAAGGGGGTTTCCCATACTATAAAACTGACTCCTCCCAGATGAAACACTAGAGGATAAATGGATTTCCTCCATGGGAAAAACGTTCGTAGGAACTGGCATAGTGGAAGAAGGATAGATGGATGGGATGTAATAAGTAGAATGACCACCCATTTGAGCACTTTATCCTAGAAAAGTGAATCTAGGATTGGATCCATAGGAAGGAATAGTCCAACCTCCTACTGTAAGATTTGGTTGAGGGATATGACTCACACCAAACGAAAAGGAAGAATAAGGAGGCATCATGCCTCCAGACCCAAAACTAGGAGTCACATAAGGCGATGAGACAGAGGATAGAAAGTGTGAAGACATGCCTGGAATACCATGAGAAAAATGATTAGTGTCCCAAGTTATTGGCTGAGTATCATGATTCCCTGTACCATTCGGAAATACAACATGATTCATCCCCATGGAATGAGAAAAGAACATGGGCTAGGTAGCGCTAATTGAGGGAGTCGGGGGCTCCACTAACCATAACAATGAAGACTCACGAAGTAATACAGAATCCTAAGTCCAACTAACAATAAAAGAGCACACCAAAATAAACAAAAAGGCCAATATGCACACAAACAGGATAAAGTGGTTGAAAGGGGCCTCCCTCCCTAAAGTAGGTATGCCTCACCCAAGAGGGGCCTGAGAATCCCTTCAAAATATCGGAGTTATCAAAATAAATTATAAGGGACCTCATGGGATTAACAACTCAGTCGATCATATCCCCTCAGAGAGGTAATCCTCCATAAATTTTGTGTGTTCTTCTTGCACAGAGATTTGCAAGAAGAAACCTACATGGAACAACCTCCTGGCTATGTCCAGAATGACTCTAGCCTTGTTTTTCTCCTTAAGAAATCTCTTTATGGTCTCAAGCAAGCTCCCTGATCTTGGTATGCCAAAATGGATAGCTTTCTTATTGCCATTGGATTCTCTAGATGCCATTCTAATCCTAATGTCTATACCAAGAAAGTAGGAATCCATCTCATAATCCTTGTCCTTTATGTTGATGACATTATCCTTACTGGTAGTGGCTCAAAACTTTTAAACCATGTGAAAACCAGCCTTAAGAAGAAGTTTGAAATGACAGACTTGGGATTTTTGCACTATTTCCTTGGCCTCCAAGTTTTGCAAACCAATGAAGGAATTTTTCTTTCCCAAACTAAGTATGTTTTTGGCCTTCTTCGTTGCTTTCACATGGACAATTGTAAACCAGCCCCTTCTCCCTTCCAGTCTGGATTCAAGCTTACTGCCACCTGTACTTCTCCTGAAGTGGATTCCACCCTGTACCATCAGTTAGTTGGTAGCCTCTTATACTTGACTTATACTTGGTAGCCTCTTATACTTGACTCATACCCATCCCGATCTTTCCTTTGTTGTTGGTCTTGTTGCTCGATATATACAAACACCCCGTGAAAGCCATTGAAAAGCAGCTAAAAGGATACTTCGCTATGTCTGTGGTATATTTCAGTTCGGGATACATTACAGTTCAGGGGGGACTCCTTTATTGGTTGGTTTCACTGATTTAGAGTAGGCCGATGACCCTAATGATCGGAAGTCTACTGCAGTATATGTTTTCATCCTTGGTTCAGGACCTGTCACTTGGGCCTGTAAGAAACAACAAGATATTGCACTTTCTTCAGCAAAAGCAGAGTACCAAGCAGTGGTAAATGCAAGTCAGGAAGCCTTGTGGCTTCGACAGATCCTGTCAGAGTTTGGAATCCATCAGCAGCATTCGACCAACCTTTGGTGTGACAATCAGAGTGCCATCAAGATTGCCAAAGAGCCAGTTCAACATTAGCGTAGAAAACACATCGAGCTACACATGCACTTCATTAGAAAGTTCATTCATGATCAAGTTACTGAGGTGCTCTTTTTCCCTACAGAAGATCAAGTTGCAGACATTTTCACAAAGTCTCTTATAGAAGTGAAGTTTTACAAACTTCAATCTATGTTAGGAGTTCATGAAGTTGTCATTAAGGGGGGATAGGCTCTAATGCCTCCTTCCTTCTCCTATTGTGTCACCATTGTAAATCCTTCAATCCAATCTGAAGTTGTTCTTAAGGGGGGATGCTAGGATATTTAGACACTTAGGAGTTAGTTAAGATCTAATTGGTCTAATGTGTCTGTAGGTAAAAGTGTGTTTCTTAGTATGTTTCTTTAGTATGCATTAGTATGAATTTGTAGTTAGGAAATCCGATGGTCACGATATGTTCCCGACATAGAGTGATCTGACGGTTCATACTCTCCTCGATCTTAACGGTCATTGATTCGTGGCTTAACACTCGATTGGTCCATGATCTCTATTTAAAGAGCATGGAGGGTCATTTGCCGATGATCGATTGTGAGAAAATCTCTTGTAAAATCTCTCCGTAATCTTTTTCTTTTGCATTAATAAACTGCTCCAAGTGGCCGTGTTGGCTAGGGTTGTGGATGTTTCCCCATAGGGGTTTTACCACGTCAAAACATCGTTGTGTTGATCTTTGATTTGGTTATGTGAGTGGTTACTGAAGGTGTTCATCCTCTATAGGAATACATGTGTTTTCGAATGCTAAGTCATTAAAAGAAAAATTTTTGTAGTACAAGTTTGTACAATCTTGTTATAGAATTGGTCAATCTACTAAACCAACAAGATAAAGGATTTCCATAAAGTTGCAAATGGACAAAATACATGGAGAATGGATAATTGGTTCTAGAAATAGAATAAATAATTAGTGCTATGGAAGCAAGGTGTATTGTGCTACAAAACTAAAATATGCATCAATCTTATTAATTAGCATTAGTTATAAGCCTTATGATCGAGACATTGGTATATAAGAAACCTTCAAGAAGACCTAATGTTCTCTATTGTTGCAAAAAATAGGTAGGCCAATTTGATCTTGATGGTAGCCATGCATTTTCTTACTCTTAAGCTCACATATAATATTCAATGGAAGAAAATGTATACATCTATGAAGACAATGCAATAACCCTTGTTTTTGTTCACATTGAAGATGAAAGGTTKGAAATTTTAGGAATTTCTTCATCGTGACTTGAATAAAGAGCCACCATTCATRAAATRTTTWAAGAATAGCTATAATTCCATCATTATAYARCAACGATGAGAAATCMTAAGASAATTGATTAATGACAACACCCTTACCTTCATTATAGGAGAAACAAAGACCATCTCAAAGAAAAAATARAAGTAAAGAAAAAATCAATATTCTTGTACATTGAAAACTCCATAGGGTATTATCCCGAGAAATAAAGGATTGACACCGAAAAAGACAAGGAAAGGTATCTATTCCGAGAAATAAAGGATTAGCGCCTAACGACAACGAGAACGACAACGAAATCGGGCCTGCGCAGATCGTTCTTCAGTTCTACTCATGAGCTCAAGGGCACGCAGAGAACAATCCAAAATCTGGGAATGTGCAGGCAACGGAAATCCATAAGCATGAGTTTGACCACCTCCGTATCTAATGATGATGCTGTACAAAGACGCATAGGTGATTATCATTCCAACCTTTGGGACGATAATTTCATARAYTCTGTCTCAAAGTCTTATGAGGTAGTTGACTAACTTCGTTTGAATTTATTCTTCTGCATATTCCTTTTTTCCTTCAGAATTAAKTTTCTCCTCYAATTTACTGYATTTAATGTAATATGGRTCAGGCACCKTCTTATCGTGAACATGCTGAAAGACTTATTGGGGAAGTAAAAGATATGTTCAATTCAATGTCAGTGGAGGATGGAGAATTAAKAAGTCCTCTCAATGATCTCCTTCAACGCCTTTGGATAGTCGATAGCGTTGAACGGTTGGGGATCGATAGACATTTCAAAAATGAGATAAAATCAGCGCTGGATTATGTTTACAGGTCCGTCCCCATAGTCTTATCATCAATACTTATTTATGTTTTATATATTGAATACACGCGATTAAAACCATAAAATTATTTGCCCAGCAGTTATTGGAACGAAAGAGGCATTGGACGCGGAAGAGAAAGTGCTATGACTGATCTCAACTCGACTGCTTTGGCTTTTCGAACTCTCCGACTACACGGATATACAGTGTCTTCAGGTATATATCCAAGTTTTATTAATTAATTACTCTTTGAACTTTTTCATTATAACGGACAACTGCCATTTACCTGGAGACATTGACTGATAATACACTGTACATCAATGTCAGATGTGTTGGAACACTTCAAAGACCCGAAGGGGCAGCTTAGCTGTTCTGCCATTCAAACGGAAGGAGAGATGAGAGGCGTTCTCAATTTATTTCGAGCCTCCCTCATTGCCTTTCCCGGCGAAATAGTTATGGAAGAGGCTGAAATCTTCTCTACAATGTATTTAAAAGAAGATCTATTATGGTGGCCTGGGATCCATTTTTTTTTTATTTTTCTCTGGTGCTAAGCGCTTGTGGGATTCTTCTTGCTGGTACCTGTTTTGAACTAAACTCTACCCTAACCTTGCTCAATACTTATGGTCCTTGTCTCGACCACAGATCTTTCTGGGAGAGGCTTGACCTCTTAGGCCTCCTGGCTATAAAAGACCTCATTATAGCGAGAGACCTGAAGCTGACACTTAGCTCTAAGGAGATATGGGGAGACAGGGCTAAGATGGATCCACTCGCGGACTACTTCAAATTACTCTTCTTGAGAAATGCTTTAGTGGATCTGGAACCAACAGAACTTCTGCCTACTTGGCGAAATGGGAGATCGGGTCCATCCACTATAGAAAAGCGACTTGACCGTTTCTTGGTGACCAAAGATTTGATCACACCCCATCGCATGACTCGGGCCTAGATAGATCCTCCTTTCCTTTCCGATCACGTCCCTATCTGCCTACAGATTGGAGTAGGGAAACCAAGGACAAAATATCCCTTCAAGTTCAATCCCACTTGGTTGTTGGAGCCTGCTTTTGACCAGATAGTTCGATTGGTCTGGTCCGACTCATCTCTCACGTTACCTGGGGATGCACAGGGAAACATGGTGAGGAAACTCAATAGCTTGAAAGAAAATTCTATCATCTGGGTCAAGAGAAAAAAATCCTTACACTCATCCAAGCTGAACAGAATTGAACATCAATTAAATTTTTTACACAAAAAAAGGCTCCGGATGACCAGCAAGTTGACTTCGAAGCTACATTGCATCGTTTAGAGGCAGCCCACAATATTACTCTATGGGAGGAAGAGGATAGATGGTGCCTGAAAAGCATAGCGTTATGGCTTACTAGTAGAGACAGTAACATCCGCTACTTCCATCGCTTTGCCAGTCACCGCAGGAATAAAAAACTCATATGGGATATTGAGGAAGATGATGGGAGTATTGTACATAAGACAGAAGATATCAAGCAGGCGGCTCAAAACCACTACAAATCATTTTACCAAGAAGCAAATGATATCAAATCTACATGATCAGATAGAAACTGCTCAACTTTTTCCACAAATGGTTACAGATGAAGAGGCGAGAGCACTGGAATCTCCCTGCACAAAAGAGGAAATCCTTGAGGTGATAAAATGATTCACTAAAGAAAAGATTCCTGGTCCTGATGGGTGGACGGTGGAACTTTACCTCCACTATTTTGATTTAATGGGACAAGATCTGCTGGATGTAATTAAGGATTCGAGGAACAGAGGGATGGTCAACAAACAACTAAATAATACTTTTATCATCCTGATTCCAAAACAAAATCTTCCCCGACAGTTCTCAGACTACCGACCCATCTCGCTATGTAATCTTAGTTATAAGATCATTACAAAGATCATTGCCAGATGAATTCAGCCCATACTCTCCCGGGCATTGTCAGAGGAACAACTTGGATTTCTCAAGGGGAGACAAATCCTCGATGCTATTGGAACTGCACAGGAGTGCTTACACAGTATTAAGACAAAACATTTACAAGCCATCCTCCTAAAATTGGACCTCAAAAAGGCCTTTGACTGTATAAATTGGAACTTTTTACACCTCATCCTTCTACAATGTGGATTTGGGGCTGTCACTACTAATTGGATGATGGGATGCATAACCTTATCCACCTTTGTTGTTTTGATCAACAGTGAGGCTACTAAAGTTTTCCAATGTGAAAGAGGGCTTCGACTAGGCTACCCCCTCTCACCCCTCATTTTCATCCTGGTCTTAGAAAATCTTAGTAACTTGTTAAAAATAAGTCGATCAGATGGCAAACTTTCGGGGATCAAAGTTTCAAGACTGACTCAGATACTGCATCTTCTCTTCGTAGATGATGTGATTATCATGACATCGGCCACCATGTCTGAATGGACAGAAATTTACAATCTTCTTAACACTTTCTGTTATGTTTCAGGTCTGAAGATCAATTATCAGAAGTCAACCTTCTGAGCTTAGGACGAATTCCTGACAGAACTAAAGACATTATTCAACATCGACATTCAAGATATTGCGGATGGTTTCAACTACCTTGGATACCATATCAAACCTACAAGCTACAATGCAAGGGATTGGAGATGGTTAATTGAAAAGTTTGAATTTAGAATCCTACATTCGTGTAATAGATGCTTAACTTTGGGTGGAAGATACATCTTAATAAAGGCTATTTGGGAAATCCTTTCGGTATACTGCATGGCCCTGGCTCACATCCGTCTCTCAGTGATAAAGAAGATACGATAATTGATTTTCGCCTTCCTCTAGACTGGAAACAAGCAGAACAGAGGCTACCATCTTTGTAGATGGGAGACTTTATCAAAACCAAAATCGTTGGGAGACTGGGGAATGAGAAATTTATAATTTTTCTACAAAGCACTCTCGGCGAATACGCTTGGAATAATTCTAATGGTTCCGAGCATTTGGAGCACAGTTATAAAAGATAAATACATCACCCGCCAGTCGGTCCATTCCTGGCTTAGATCAGCATCAACTTCTCGACTAAGGGGCTCACAAACTTGGAAGCATCTTCTGAAGTCCCTCCCAATTCTACTACACTGGATTGCGTGGCTACCTGGCTCCGGATCCTCAATAGAAATTTGCAGGGATGCTATCCTTGGCATGGGAAACAAATCCCTACTTTCAACTAGTCTTCTAGAATGCTTGCACAGAAAAGGTATATACTTTCTGTTTCAAATAAAATCTCCACCTAGCCGTGGATTGATAGGAGAAACCTAGGTATCTAGCTCCTCGCTGCAACTAGACAGTGAGCTTGCAGTAAAATGGAACCGTTACAAACATAATCTCATTGGAGCTGGTATCCGTCTACAAGAGCGGTTGGACAACCTCATCTGGACGGGAGGAGACAAAACCAGAAAGATCTCAGTTAAAAATGTATACCACGCGATTGCAGAGGTGGTCTGGAAAAACTGCAATGAGACTTGGCGTACTCGTCTGTGGAAATGGAATTTCCCCTTGAAAATCAAATTATTAATATGGTTATTGACTGAGAACAAAATCCTTGTTTGGGATAACCTCCAAAGCCGTGGCTGGGCGGGCCCCAATTGGTGCATTTTGTGTAAGATTGACAACGAATCCTCTTTACATCTCTTTGTGAACTGCAATTTCACCTGAGAAGTATGGTTACATGTCACTACTACATTAAATATAAAAAAACATTGGATTGGATCCTTGGCGAAACAATGCTTCAACACATGGTGCTCTAGACACCAGACCTATCCTATGCTGCCAGCCACCCTTTGCTAGAACATTTGGTTAGCGAGGAATGTTTCCATTTTTGAAGATAAGTCTCCCTCGATCCACCTGGTGACCAAAAACATTATAACAATGATAGATTGTCCTATCACACTTAAAAAATATCCTCCAACCTACAGATCTACTATAACTCTTCCATCTAACAAAGTCATTGCCTGGTTTGACGGAGCTACACAACTAGATGGAATACTCTGTGGGGTGGGGGGATACATCCTCATAAACTCTCACACTTCTATCAGGTGGACCCTTAATTATGGACAAGGCACAAATACCAAGGTTGAACTTATGGGGGCATGGGCATCCCTCATCTTGGCTCACAGAATGAATATCGAAGTGATGCTACTACTGAGAGAGTCCAAAGTCATTATTGACTGGATTAATGGAAAAGTTGATCTCCAGGCAGTAGCACTGGAATGCTGGAAAGAGAGAACACTTGAATCTACAAGACTTGTTAAGAGCCTCTCCACCTTACACATCTACGGAGAAGACAATAGAATCGCGGACATCCTATCAAAACAAGCTTTATCCTGGCCCCTCAGAATTCTAACATTCTCCCGATGGGAGGATGGCAATGAGGGTCCTCCAATACTTCTCAATAGATGAAGCGAAAGACACAAGAAAGTTGATCTTCTTTAGTATCAAATTCTACTGATATTGGTGGTAGCTTCTCCCTCAGAATTCATGATAGAATGACTTTGGTTGGATTTTTGTCATTATGTGAGCAAAAAGCTGCCATTTTTCATGTCTCTGCTTTGATAGGATCGCTGAAATGTAAATTCTTATATCCTTTTGAATATAAACAGAATTTTTCCCATGGAAAAAAAAAGTTTCACCTAACTTCACGACGGTTCATTATCTACATCATATCACTTTAAAGTTTTTCGCTTTACCAAACATATGAATATATTCAGTGTACATTTGCAAAAGACATTCATTGTTGGATATTGTTAGAGTATTTCCTTGGCATCAGTTTAAATGAAAAAAATGGCGACTATCTTGACATTGCGATCCCCCTTCTTTTCATGATTCTCATGATGGGAATGTTGAACGAATAGTTTTTGCAGGTTGGCTTCAAAGTCAACAAATTGATCAATGGTCAGAACCTTAGTTTAAACACTTTCTCAGTTTTGTTTTTTAGGATTTTTTTTTATTTAATTTTGTCTTAAATTTTGTAAGAAATGTTGGATCTACATATTTGAGTAGCTAAGTTTGTATAATCAGAGTACTAGAAGGTTTTCCAAGAAGCTGAATTCATTTCTGTATTCATAAATACAATTTAAACAACAGAAAATTAAGATTTCGTCCACATTGGAGTTAAAAAAATAAAAAGGTAAAATAGTTAAACAACATCATTGTCAAATAGCCTTTTTAATCAACTTTGAATAATAGAAGTAAATATAAAATTGAGCATGTAAAATTTGTTGAGATATGCCAACCAATTTCCCAAGATTTTTTGGATTGTAAGAGATTTAGTGGATCCTTTATTTAGTTTGTTGTTGAAACAAATCACACAATGTGTGGATCCACATAAATGTAATCAATTCTATGTAACTGCTCCTATAAATCTATGTACCTCCATAGAGGAAAAATAGTCTTGAGAGAGGTTGAGTGTGTGTAAGCCTGATTTGGCTAATGTAATATCTCCCTTGAACAATAAATAAACCCAATATCATTGTCAGGTGGATGTTTCCTTGTATAGGGTTTTACCACATAAAAAATTGTTGTCGTCTCTATGTTGTAATTTGTGTGATTGCATCTTGTTCAATATTTGCAATTAGATATATGTGTTTTTATGCTTCTGCTACCACAAATGGTATCAGAGAAGATGAGCCAAAGAGGATATACTAGTTCAACAACCTTTGGGAAAGATTTAACAAATGAAAGCAAGTGGAAATTAGAAAGAGGCATCTTTTTTTTTACATAGACTCTCCCTAGATAGAGTGACATGAGCGTCCATACCTAGGCGCACCCAGAAAACGGTCGAGGGAGCATCCAACAAGAAACTCGCCCTGTTAAAGCATACATGAGCTTCCAAGAATAGGTAGATGCACCCCAAAAGTGGTACGATGGCCATACTAGATGCTTGGAACATCATTATGTGGAAGCATCCCTCCTTATGCTCGGATTTTTAAATGAGGTGAACGATTTTCCTTATGATTGAAATTTTAATAGAGGATGTCACATTAAAGGCTTTATTTAATTGATGGAGGATGTTTTTTGTTCTTTAATATATATTATTTTAAAAGGAGTATCTTTATGTGGGGTGGATATCACTTATTAGTCCCTTCCGAAGGTGTAGAGGGACTATAGCGATCGATAATTCGTTGAATTCATATTAGTTTGTCCTTTGACTAAAAATGTTTGCATAATATCTAATGTTGGAACTAGAGAACTAAAAACATTGATTTCTATATAATAAAAAATACCATATCTGTCATGATCTAATTGGATAATAGATTGGAAGTCTTATTTCTAGCTCTGTTATTCTCAATGTTTGGTATGCTAGCATATCCAAAGTTTTTTGATCATATACGGTCTTTCTGAGTTGTTATTGTTTCTTGAAATGTTTGGATATCCAAAGCTTTGAAGATACATAGTCAGTTTGTTTTATAAGTTGACTTCATATTAGTTTGTCCTTTGTATGCATTTTTTTTTTCTTACATAGGTTCTACTGTTCGAACTATTGTTACTATTTTTTTTCACTGTTGTTATAGAATAATATAATAAATGTTTTTTTTTATGTAAGAGACCTGCCACACTGCATTCTTTCTAAAATGTTTACAGAACAGTTCTGACAGACTTAAATGTTTACCTAACAGGCTTCATAGCCTTGAATGTTTACTTAGTAGACCTGTTACAATACATTTTCTTCCATATTTTTTTATATGCAATGTTCTCTGTAGTTAATGTGCGTAATATTGTTCTTCAGCAACATTGTTGGTTCACTAGTTTATGCTTGCTTCTTGCATATTCATTGATTTCTTATTTGTTTGTTGTTGTTGTTCTTGTTTTCATGTTGGTCTTGTTGCAATTTTCACACTTGGGGTTCTGCAACCGCGATTTGAACTTCCCTTCTGTCGTTCACCATTGACGAGCAGGTTTGGGTGCCCTATTTGTTTTCTCTTGATATTTGCAGTTTGCAGGTGGGAAATTTGACTACTGGGGATGCCTGAGTCGAAATCCTCTTGCATAACATCTTTGTGTGTGAGGATAAAATACGGTTTCCTTTTGCGATGTGTCACTTTTGTTGTGATGGAGGTAGGTTATGTTTCACTGTTGTTGTGATGGAGGTAGGTTATGTGTCGAACATTGGCCTTTGGACGGTCCTGGAAACTTTGAATTTTACCTGACAGCTCTCACAGCCTGAAATATTTGGTTAACAGATGTGTTACAATACATTTTCCTCTGAATATTTTGATACAATCTTGTGTGCAATGAATTTGGCCAATATTGTTCTTCACTGGCATTTCCTTGTCGACTGGTTGGTGCTTGCTTCTTTGTTCACTGGATGTTGCTTGTTGTTGTTTGATTCAACATTGCAGGGTTCGGGTCTTGCAACTGCAATTGGGCCTTTTGGTGCATCTTAACTGGGTTTTTATTTGCTTCTTTCTCTTGTTTTCTTAAACTTTATGATGTTGGGGTACTGCATCTGCAGTTGGATTTGTTGTTACATTGTTTTGCAATTGTCTCCCCAGAAAATGATATTAAGATAAAATATTATGAAAAAATTTGTAGTGGATGTAAATTGCATCTCTTATGGCTTCAACTAGAGTTTGTCGGGCTCTAACTATATTTCATAGCTGACGATTTTTTCCCCATGATTAATTTCTTCCTATGGCTTCATATTGATGAGAGTAAGTGTTGTTGTGTGAACGATAAAGTTCTTATTTGTAAACTTTCCCATTTTTTCCTTTTGTTCTTCCGCTCTATTGTGTGTTTTTGGTTCTATACTTTGGCACGTTTCTATCATCACGGGTTATAGGGGTGGCTAATTGAGAAATCGTCATCTCCATCTATATATTCACATCATGAGTCTGGCTGGCTGTCGTTCATTTGCATATTTATCCAATTTCTTCTAAACTTGTCTATTTTTCCCTTTTGTTCTTACCCTCTATTATGCGTTTATGGTTCTATACTTTGTCATGTTTCTGTGCTCATGGGTTCCCAATGTGGCGAACTGACAAATAATCATCTCCATCTATATATTCACATCACGAGTCTAACCAACCATCGTTCCTTTGCATACAAAGCCAATTTTATGAATGAGGGTTCGCGGATAGGTGCTATCAAACTATGCTAACTCGTGCTTGGGGTATACATCCTGCACATAGAAATTTTGTGCTCTACAATTCGACCCCAGACTCCTTGAACTTGCAACCCTGCCTCTACCTACGATGACTTCATCTGTTCGACCTACCTTTCCATACTTAGTTGAGTCTTCAAAGTTTCATGAGTTCACGCGTTTCCAGGTTTAGAAAAGTTTATAAGCATTTTGTCACTCCCCTCCATCCCCGTCACCTTCTTCCCTTCCCAATGCTTATTCCCATTTCTCTCTATCGTCAAAGAGTTGGGATTTAGGGTGCCTTCATTGTAATGTTCTTGGTGATGGACATCTAAGACAACTTAGAGATGCCATTGAGGCCCAATTGAAAGAAAAGAGAATAGTTTTATGTGAAGTGAGATTTGAGCCAAAAAAAAACTCTGTTAGCCAACATAAACTCAGACAGAAAAAAAAAAAAAAAAAAAAAACAAGTATCTTATGATTGGTGTTCTCCCTGTATTTGATGCTTTGGTTGGTTGAAAGGTCTGCCTAGAGATTTGTTTGTTGATCTTATTTGTTTTCTTTCTGGGAGTTGGAAGGGATTTTCAGGTCACCTGCAAAATGCTCATTTGTTGAAGTATATAGTTTCTTCCAACAACACAGATTTGGAAAGTGTATCAAATTCTGCAGAGCACACAATAATTTGTCTTCCATTGGAGGAGTCTCACTTACCGTGGCTTGAAAAATGGTATGTAATATTCATAAATGACATGAAATATTATTCCATTCGTGAATATACTCAAAAGGAAATTATAGATTTGAATCACCGCAAGTAAGAGAAACTGTATGGGTGGTTAAAATGACATACTAAAATTACAAAAGTTTCTATTTCAAAGTTTGTTGAGATACTTCTGGGTGTGGTAACAGACTTGAAAAAAAGCCATATTCTTTGTCAAAGTTTGTTCACTGTCCTCTGGATGTAGTTACAGACTCCACATACAATCAACTTTCTATCGCTACTAAACATTTATTATTTGACTACTTATATGCATATGATTACATCTGGTTCGATGGGCTTGCCCCTATTTACACGAATATTCCTCTCCTGCTTGAAGGTGGGTATATAACCAGGGAACAACACTCTCAAAACTTTATAATCTGTGCATCGACATGTAACTGGAAAAAGTTAATGGGAAGGAATTCTGGATTATGGACTTTGCAACACTTTCTAAGGATTACTTTATACTACCACCTTCTCCAAGGAGTTTCGTGTGTTCAAGTAATAATTTGGTTTCTGAAAATCACCTTTTACTACCACCTTCATGTAATCATTTTATTTAATTCTTTAGAACAGAACTTAATGTAGTGGTGTGTTTCCAGATCTGTTTCTACCTAATGTCAATCTTCCTGCTATTTCCCTTACTTTGGATAAGGAAAATGCATTTCTTCTATTGCAGTTGATGCGATATTTGAAAAAAAAGAAATGTTCAAACCATACAATTTCTTATTTTTTAAAATATAGAACAGTGTATTCTTTGAACAGATAGTTGTTCAAAAAGTTTTAGGCATTGTTTGGGATTCACTTCCTTCAAGGATGTTAATTAATCACAAAATTAATATTACTTGTTCCAATGCAATTGAGCCTTCGTCCACTATGGCAATTGCATTAACACTTCAATGTCAGATAATAGATGTCTGACATGTACCTAATGTCAAGGCCATTATTGGATAGGACACCCAATGTCCAAAGATTTATGGACTCAAAGAAACATTTTAGATTTCGTGAGAAAGAAACACTAAAGTCGATGTTCTTTGCAGGTCTGATAATCTTTCAGTTTAAGTGCTTTGACAATGACAACCCTGCTTGTTCATCGAATTGCCGCACTACAGTCAGTAGCACTGTTCATGTTGCCACTGCTAATGTCAATGTGCGAAGCCAAAGCTGTCTGGAGCCTGGGTCACCGCCTATGTGGATGTCTGAAGGTGAAACTACCTGGAACTCGGGATCATGAATTCTTACACTAGACATTAGTATTAGTAGTGATCGAAATTTGATTGTATGTCGAGTCTATTACTGCATCCAAAGGTCGCTCAACACTCTTTGACATAGAAACTGGTTGTCTGTCAATTATGTTACAACTTTGGCATAAAACGTTCTATAATTTTAGAATGTTGATTCAAACGTGCATACGGTTTCTCAAGCTCGTTGGTATCCAATTTTATAATTTTCTTCTGAGTGTATTTGGGCATGGAGTAATATTTGGCGTCACTTTCGAACATTCCAGAACTTTTTGTGGGCCGCCATGTCTATCACCCCTACAATGAAAGATATAATCTAATATGATCTGCAACATTTGATGCACTTGCCAGATTTGTGCTGCTGGAAGAATCTATGTACTTCAACAGAGGAACATTTTACAGTTGGCTTGGACGTCCCTTCCAATTTACCATAATAAAACAAGGAAGTTCAACATACAAATCTTCAGGAACGATTTTCAACCAAACAGATGATCAAATATAGGGAGAATAGCAGTCACAACATACTTGATTTTTTTTTTGTCTCAGCTTTTTCTTCCTAATAGGATTTGTTTCCCCCAAAGCTCACGTCACATAAAACGACTCCCTCGAATTTGAATTGGGCCTGAATCGCATTTCTAAGTTGTCTCGTATGTCAATGATCAGGAACATTACAAGGAAGGCATATTAAAACCCAAGCTTCTGACGATAGATGGAAATTAACACTTAACAAAGTATGGAATTTTGAATAACCAGCCAATGTAGGCAGGCCATATCTATAAGAGACAAGCTATTCAAAAAGCTGGATAGATCTAGTTGGCAGCACTAATGAATTCCAAGACCCGAAATTGATATTCAACTTGTTGTTTTCTACGAATCAAGCATTTGATCGTCAAGAAACCTGTCCACAAGATTCATTATTGTACATATTTTTCTTTGGTCGGCGGCAGGCTAGATCACAGTCATTGTGGAAAATAATGTCAGTTGTATTTTGTAACCCATCTTATTTGAATATAGAATATTTGTGGTTTTTTTATGGTGTTTTCCAATCTCTGGTATTTCTTTTCATTTTATTTTGCACCTTTTTTTTTTGTCTGTCGTTAAACATGGACAACAAGATTTTCTTTCATCTGCCCAACACTTCAATTTAAATAAAGGCTACTCTGTTTGTTCCTTACATTTTACATGGAAGAAAAATTTGTCATAGACCATACTTATGTGGCGCCCACCCTATACTTAAAGAAATAAATGGGAGGACCTGTCCTGCTTTCATTCTTCGCGTCCCATAAATAGAATGAATTAATGACTATTACAACAAGGAAACTCAACTGTTGACATCATGTTCCTATTCAATATCTTGTATATATTGCAGCTTCTTCTATTTTATAATATCTGTTCATATACAAAAAATGTTGCGTCATATATATATATATATATTCTTTTTTTTTCTTTCTATTACTTATTGTTTTCAACAAAATTTGAGAACCGAACATCTTGCAAATTGGAAGATGATTTGCATTTGAACCAGAAATAATCTATTAATATATACTAATATGAATACTATTGGAATAAATATAAAAACTTTCTCTTGGCCAAAACTTATCCAATTATCTGTCCACCGAGTCCCGGGTTTGCGGTATCCAACACTTATGTCCCCTGTTCCGTCATATACATCTTGCAGTCAAAGAACTTATGTGATCTGCAATTTATGATTTTACTAGTGAGAACTCGCCAGGGGTTCAAAAAGATTGGCATTAATAAAGGAACAATAGATTTTCTTCTGTGAGATACTTATCCTCTTTCCCCTCTTCTTCTTCCCATCTATTATCGCTTTCTGGCTATATAATTAGTCGCCTTTCTATGATCACGGGTTCTAGGGTTAGCGGCCTGACATATCTTCATCTCCATCTATATCCTCCCATGACGAATCCAACCGACCGTTGTTCCTTTCCATTCTTAGCCAATTTTATGGACGCAATTTCCAGGTTGGTGCTTTTGAACTCTATTGTTTATTGTTCTGTTATATACATCTTGCACTCAAAACTTCTATGATTCCAATGAAATTTGTGAACTAAACAACATCCTGCAAATTGAGAGATGATTTACATTTGAACCATAAATAATCTAGTAATATATATTAATATGAATACTATTGGAATAAATATAAAACATTTCTCTTGGCCAATACTTAGCGAATTATCTCGTCACCAAGTCTCGAGTTTGCAGTATCCAACACTTATGTCCCCTGTTCCACCATACACATCTTCTAGCCAAAGAACTTGTGTGATCTACAATTTATGCTTTTACTAGTGAGAACTCACCAGGGGTTCGAAAAGATTGGCATTAATAAACGACCTATAGATTTTATACTGTGAGATACTTATCCCTTTTCCCCTTTTCTTCTTCCTGTCCATTATCACTTTCTGGTTATATACTTAGTCGCCTTTTTATGATCGTGGGTTCCAGGGTTGGCGGGCTGACATATCTTCATATTCATCTATATCCTCACATGATGAATCTGACCGACCGTTGTTCCTTTCCATACTTAGCCAATTTTATGGCCACGGTTGTCAGGTTGGTTCTTATGAACTTGGTTGCTTCTTGTTTCATGATGTACATATATATCCTCACATGAATAATCTAACCAACCATTGTTCCTTTCCATACTTAGCCAATTTTATGTCTGCGGTTTCTGGGTTGGCGCTTTCAAACTCTGTTGCTTCTTATTTCTCTCTATACATCTTACACTCAAAACTTACGTTATTCCAACGAAATTTGTGAACCAAACAACATCCTACAAATTGGGAGGTGATTTGCATTTGAACCAGAAATAATCTACTAATATATATTAATATGAATACTATTGGAATAAATATAAAAAATTTCTCTTGGCCAATACTTAGCCAATTATCTAGCCACTAGGTCCCAGGTTTGTGGTATCCAACACTTATGTCCCCTGTTTTTTCATATACATCTTGTAGCCAAAGAACTTCCACGATCTTCAATTTATGCTTTTACAAGTGAGAACTCGCTAGGAGTTTGAAAATATTGTCATTAATAAACGAACAATAGATTTTATGTTGTGAGATACTTAGCCATTTTCCCCTTTTCTTCTTCTCATCCATTATCCCTTTCTGGTTATATAATTTGTCACATTTCTATGATCGTGGGTTCCATGATTGGAGGGATGACATATCTTCATCTCCATATATATCCTCACATGAAGAATCTGATTGACTACTATTCCTTTCCATACTTAGCCAATTTTATGGCCGCGGTTACCGGGTTGGGGCTTACGAACTTGGCTGCTTCTTGTTCCGTGATATACATCTTGCACTCAAAACTTCTAGGATCTACAATTCCACCGCAGAATCCTTGAATTTGCAAGCTTCACTCTACGAGGGTTCATAAATGTCTCAAAGTATATGTTGCTTCCTTCCATCCCCACTAACTTTGCGTCCTTCCTAATATACGCTAAATATTCTCTTACTAGTGAGAACTGAATACACTGGTATGAAAGAATTGACACCTGGACCTCCATCATATACAAATTGACTACTGGACTCTGACATCGTCCCCTCTTCCGTGTTACACATTATGAATTCAAATGTTTTGAGTGATACAATTTGACCGTCAGGGCCTCACATCTTCTAGGGGGACCTCGTCACCCTATTTTGGATCCTCGTGTTAGTGGGTTCACGAAATCTCCAATTCCTAGTCATTGTTTCTTGTTCCACCCATCCTCATTCTTATTTCCAAATATGAAACACCAAAGGTTTAATTCTAAAACTCCATCATGCAACAATCATAAAGATCATCATTAAGAAGAAAAATTATTGAGGACTAACCATCCCTACATAACTTGTCCATAAACATGCAAAGAAGATCTTGCTAGGTAATGACAAAGCTATTACAAATTTCAATATATTAGCGAAAACAAGTCTGGGCCAACATTTCCCTATTCCATACTCATACACTTTTTCAATTGCAGTTTCCCGAATTGATGGCCTCAAAATTGTGTTTCAAATCTTTCGTGAGTTGCAAACAGTGCCCAAAGTTCAGCGATATACAATTTGTCTGCTAGAATGCCTCGTCACAAGTCCAGTCATCCGTCATTTTTTTCTTTCTATTGCTTATGGATTTCAACAAAATTTGCGAAACGAACATGATGCTGCAAATTGGAATATGATTTACATTTGGACCAGAAATAATCTATTAATATATATTAATATGAATACTATTGGAATAAATATAAACACTTTCTAAATTTTCCCTCTTTTCTCCCCCTCTATTATCCCTTTGTGGTTCTATATTTAGTCGCATATATATGATCACGACCTCCTAGATTCACAGATTGACAACTCTTTATCTATATCTTCACACCATTAGCCCAATCGACCACGTTCCCTTTCAATACTTAGCCAATTATCTGACCATTGGGTCACAGGTTTGCGGTATCCAACACTTATGTCCCATGTTCTGTCATATACATCTTGCACCCAAAGAACTTTCATGATCTGCAATTTATGATTTTACTAGTGAGAACTCACCAGGGGTTCAAAAATATTGGCATTAATAAACGAACAACATATGTTCTTTTGTGATATACTTAGCCCTTTTTCCCTTTTCTTCTTCTCGTGTATTATCACTTTCTGGTTATATACTTAGTCACATTTCTATGATCATGGGTTCCAGCATTGGCGGGCTGACATATATTCATCTCCATCTATATCCTCACATGAGGAATCTGACCGATCATTGTTCCTTTCCATACTTAGCCAATTTTATGTCCGCGGTTGTCGGATTCATGCTTTCGAACTCTATTTCTTGTTCCATGATATACATCTTTCACTCAAAACTTTTGTGATCTACAATTCCACCGTGGACTCCTTAGCTCTTTTTCCCTTTTCTTCTTCCCATGTATTATCGCTTTCTATTTATAGTCGCCTTTCTATGATCGCAGGTTCCAGCGTTGGTGGGATGACATATATTCATTTCCATCTATATCCTCACATGACGAATCCGACCGACCATTTTTCCTTTCCATACTTAGCCAATTTTATGGCCATAGTTGTCGGGTTGGTGCTTTTCAACTTTGTTGCTTCTTGTTCCGTGATATACATCTTGCACTCAAAACTTTTGTGATCTATAATTCCATCGCAGAATCCTCGAACTCACAAGATTCACTCTACCATAGTTCACATATGTTTCAAAGTATCTGTCGTTTCCTTCCATCCACACTAACTTCCCATCCTTCCTAATATAAATTAATTATGATCTTACTAGTGACAACTGAACACACTGGTACAAAACAATTGGCACACAGTCCTCCACTATATACAAATTGACTACTGAATTCCGACATCGTCACCTCTTTCGGTTTACAGATTATGCATTCAAATGTTTCGAGCAATACAATTTAACTTTAGGGGCCTCACGTCTTCTAGGGAGACCTTGTCACCCTATTTTGGATCCTTGTGTTGGCGGGTTCACGAAATCTCCAATTCCTAGTCACTGTTTCTTGTTCCGGCCACCCTCGTACTTCTTTCCAAATATGTAAAAACAAATGTTTAATACTAAACAACATCATGCAACAACCATAAGGATCGTCATTAATAAGAAAAAGTCTCAAGGACTAACCATCCCTACAAAACTTTTCCAAAAACATACAAAAAAGATCTTGCCAGGTAATGGAAAATCTATTACAAATTTCAATATATTAGTGAAAACAAGTCCCCGCCAGCATTTCCCTATTCCATACTTGGACACTTTATCGATTGCGGGTTCCCAGATTGACGACCTCAAAACTGTGTTTGGAATCTTTCGCGACTTGCAAACAGTGCCCAGATTTCCACGATATATAATTTTTCCACTGGAATGCCCCGTCACGAGCCCAGTCGTCCTTTGTTCTTTTCAATACTTAGCCCCAAGTTGCCTATATCTCCATGACATTGTACATTTACCATGTATCGATTCTTCCCTTTCGTTTCCCCATTTCATATTTAGACACCTTTTCAATTGCGAGTTCCCAGACTGGCAGGCTCAGGATTGTGTTTCCAATGTTCCATGACTAGCAAAAAGTACCCGGAGTTCTGCGATATATAGTTTTTTCGCAGGAATGCATCATCATGCCCTCTTCCATGTTACACGTTATGCGGTCAACACTCCTGAGAGATACAATTTGACCCTCGATCCCTCACCTCTACTGGTTGTATCTTGTAGCACTATTTTGAAGCTTCACCAACTGCTTTCAATAATTAGCCATTCCTTACTTGTTGTTCACTGTCCCCTCTACCTTCCTACTTCTACCTGGAAATGCAATTGGAAATATTTAATGCTAGCACTTCATTGTTCATTAATCTTAAAAATGTCATTAATGACCAAAAGGGTCTGCCATGTACAAATTGATCGCCAAACTCCCATATCATCCCCTCTTCCGTGGTACACATTTTGCATTCATGTTTCGAGACATAAAATTTGACCCTTAGGAAGTCACATCTCCTGGGGAACCATTGTCACCCTAATTCTAAAGCCCGCCCGATGGATTTCCATAGTTTCCCATTTCATGGAATCTCTTTCGTGGTTCCTCGGGTTGGCAGGTTCACGAAATCTGCAATTCTTAGGCACTGTTTACTATTCCTGACCAAGGTTTACTGCTAAAAGTTCATGCAAAAATTATATAGAACACCATTAAAAATCAAAAGCATCGACAAGACAATGAAATTTAATTAAAGCTCGACTCCTCGAATTTAAATTAATTTATCTTCTCTTATTCTCTTTTCTTCCTAGAGACATGAAAAAAAGATCTTTCCACGCGTGACACAATCGGATATATATTACAAGTTTCAATATATTAGCGAAAATGAATACACCCATCCGTTTCTCTATTCCATACTTGAGCCACTTTTTCGATTGCGGGTTCCTGGATAGGTAGGCTCACGTTTTCACCTCCATTGTTCTGTGTCCTGCAAACATTACCCGAACTTCCGCGATATACAAATTTCCCTCTATACTATCCTATCATACCCTCTTCGGTGTTATGCGTATTGCACTCAAAAATTTCTAAGATGCACAATTTGACCCTCGCGCCCTCACCTCTAATAGTTTTACCTTGTAACCCTATTTTGAAGCCTGCCTACCTGCTTTCGATAATTAGACACTCCTTAACTGTTATTTTTCGTCCCCGCGACCTTCATACTTCTTTATTAATATGCAATTAGTAACATTTCATGCTAAAAACTCACCATGAAGGAACCGTAAACATTGTCATTAATGAGAGAAACACTTGAGGATATCTCCCATTAATATGCATTAAACCAAGATCTGCGGAGAGTTATATTGTCCATTTCGATTATTCATCTCAAACACGGGTCATCGCGTTGGCCCGTTCAGGAAATATCCAATTCTTATTCGCTCATTTCCATATCCATCATGTTATCACTTGATCCATATGGATATCGGTGGCCACCCACCTTTTCCAACTTTCTCAAAACAACTTTCTGACATTTTTGGCAATTTACTATTTTTAGCAGTTTTTACTTCCGGGGCCATTTTGAGGGCCTAAATGAAGGTTTTTCGGTATCGATCTCCTCAATGAAATCTGAAGGCATAATTAATCCCCCAAAATGAATCTCCTCAACTATACCTTTCCAATGGGCTATCACACACCTAAAACGAAGATCGTATGCAAAATTTACGACCTCGGGAAGTTGATGTACTAGCTTATCCAAACGAGGCCCACATGACTTTTGTCGCTTCCTCTCCTAGGGTTAGGTTTTTGGATGTCTAGGGTTTTTGGCATTATTGCTTATTGTAAAAAGGCCTTCAGAGACTCATTGTAACCTTATTCTTGTGAATGCGTGTTTCCATCACATCTCTTCTCAAAGATAAGCTGCCACCATTCCAGCAAGCTTGTTTCCGCTGCATTTTACAGTTTCAGCTTATTTCGTTATTGAATAGAAAACTAGTTTTACTGTATCTCTGTTATTTTGTGTTAAGCACCTGTTAATAATCTGTATTCATTTCATTCTTCTCATAAAATATGGATCAGTGGTATCAGAGCGGTCTGCTCCTTGTCGTCTTAATGCATGTCCCCAACGAGGTCGGAGTACAAAGAGTTGGGTCTCGAGCTTATTTATCTTGAGGACAGAATCCCTCACACGCCCAAGTGACCTCCCATGGTAGGAGAAAAGACATATGATGAAACAGGAGATCGTTTCAAGCTGTTGATTGAGGAATCCCTCACGCAACAGAGGAACGAGATGATGGATAGTTTCGTGCAAATCCTTCGGAGACTACCAACAGGTGATGCATCTTCTTCAAACGAAGGTGCCACCCCCTTCAAGGTACAAATAAACTTTGATATTCCTATATTTGAAGGTCATATAGACACAAATGTTGTAGACAAGTGGTTGAATCTACTAGAAGGGTATTTTTCTGTTCATAAATTTTCGGATAGAGAAAAGATTACTTTTGCGCTTGTCAAAGCCATTCCCCATGTCAAAGATTGGTGGGAAACTTTCTGTGAGCAAAAGGAAATAGAGGAAACCTCATTATTTTTAGTCACAACCACCTAGGAATCCTTCAGGGATGCTATTAAGGAACAATAATACCCTGACGGAAGTTATGATGACCTGTACACCAAATGGACCACACTGTGGCAAGAAAGAGACCAAGCAGTGCCAGATTTCACAAATTTCTTCCATACCTTGTGCACCAAGTTGGGTATCAAAGATTTGGAGCGACATATGGTGCTCAAGTATCATGGTGCTCTGCATAGATACATCCAGACCGAAATGGAATTTCTAGACATCTCATCCTTGGGTGCGGCCTACCGATATGCCATCAAAATCGAGCAGAAGCTCAAACAAAAGACGTGGCAATTTGGGCCTGGGAACCCCTCACAAAAAAATCCAGGAAAGGGCGGCCCCAACCCAATGAAAAAAGGACAGAGCAAAGATGGGCAGTATCAAGACAACTAGTACAAGCCGCAAGCAAAGAAGGACACCAGAAAGACAAAGAAAGATACTGGGAAGTGGTGGGACTTCCATAAGAGCCCTTGGCATAACACTGCTAACTGCTGCTCAAAGCAGTCGCTGGTGGCCGAAGTGAAAGCCTCTGAATCGGATGCATATTTTGACTCTGAGACAGAACTATAAAGGGGAATACAGATCATTGACATAGAACCCAGTGCCACCATTGCTACCACCAAGCTCCAGCCTGGTGAACCAGATGAGCCAAAAGAAGGAGAGTGCCTCTTCCATTCACATATGTGGGTAAAAGGCACCCCACTACACTTCATTGTTGATAGCAGTAGCCAGAAGAACCTCATCTCAGTAGAGGTCCTCAAGCGGCTGGCCCTATCAACAACGTCGCACCCACAACCCTACACCATTGGATGGCTCTTCCAAGGAAGCGATCTCTGTGTCAGCCAACAGTGTCAACTGTCGTACGACATCAAGCCCTTCAAAGAAGAGGTATTGTGTGATGTTGATCCTCTCGAAGTTTGTGATGTTCTTTTGGGCCAACCTTATTTATGGAAACGTCATGTTGTATATGAGTCTAGGCCTCATAATGTTATTATTACTTTGAACAAGAAATTGTACAAGATACCTGAGGCAGTCCCACCTAGTGCTATTTCCTTGATCTCTGCTAAGCATTGCAGGAAGGTCATCTCACGGACAGGGAAGTTTGTCTCCTT
Source organism: Picea engelmannii (assembly GCA_009831015.1). Classification (NCBI taxonomy): domain Eukaryota; kingdom Viridiplantae; phylum Streptophyta; class Pinopsida; order Pinales; family Pinaceae; genus Picea; species Picea engelmannii. Next base: position 46,439 of record ML802973.1, read on the forward strand.
CATGATTCGCTCTCAGAAAAAGCGAAAGATCACATCCACATCCAAGGTCTCTGCGGTCGATCTCTCCACACAGCAGAAGCAAGTAGATAAGGTTGAGGAAGAATACTCGGATATCTTCTCCTCACCTACAGGGGTACCTCTGAACTGTCAGGTCAAGCACCCCATCAATCTGACCCCCAGCGCACTGCTGCCCAATGGGCCAGTCTATCGTCACTCTTTGTTAGAGAATGAGGAGATCAAGTGATAGATCCAAGAACTACTCCACAAGGGGCACATCCACCCCAGCTCATCACCTTGCGGGAGCCCAATCGTGTTGGTACAGAAGAAAGATGGAACCTGGCGACTCTGTATTGATTACTGGGCTCTGAATAAAATCATTGTCAGAAACCGGTACCTGATTCCTCGAATCAATGCCTTCCTTGATCAACTCATGGGGGCCAAATAGTTCAGTAAGATTGATCTGAAGTCTGGCTACCACCAGGTCCCGATAGAACAGACAGATGTATGGAAGACCACCTTCAAGTCAAAGGAAGGACATTTTGAATGGTTGGTCATGCCCTTTGGTTTGACAAATGCTCCAGCCACTTTCATGAGGATGATGGACGATATCCTGCGACCATTCACCAATACTTTTGTAGTGGTGTATCTGGATGACATTCTAATTTATAGCAAGACTTGTGCCGAACACTTGCAACATATTCAGCAGGTTCTGCACACCCTGCGGCAACACAAGCTATACGAAAACCTGGAAAAATTCTCCTTCAACATGGACAGGGTCCATTACGTGGGCTACATCATTGATCAGCATGGTGTACATGTGGATCCAGACAAGATCCAAGTCATGCATGACTGGCCAGTGCCAACAACACTCACTGAGCTTTGGAGTTTCTTGGGACTTGCTAATTTCTACCGTAGGTTTGTGTTGGGTTTCTCCCATATTGCATGGGCCCTCAGCCAAATAAACAAGGGTGGTGATAAGGAAAAATTTGCGCGGGGCCAATCCCAACCACAAGCATTAGATGATTTGAAGTAGCACTTGTGGTCAACCCCAATACTTTCACTACCATACCTGCATCATCCCTTTGAGATCGAGACAGATGCTTCAGACTATGCTGTGGGCACTGTTCTCACTCAGCACAGCCACCCCATGGCCTATCATAGTGAGACACTATCTGATACTGTCTGTAAGTACCCTAATTACGACAAATAAATGTACTCCATTGTGCAAGCATGCCGCCAGTGGAGAGATTACATTATTGGGAAGGAGACAGTCATCCACACTGATCATAAGCCACTTTAGTTCATGCAGACACAGGGAAAACTGCAGAATGACCGCCATCAAAAGTGGTCCACATACTTGCAACAATTCCACCTCAACATCAAGTATAAAATAGGAAGCACCAATCGCGTCGTTGATTGCATTAGCAGACCGCCAGTCGCAACACTCACCACGGTGCTAGACTCTTGCGGCCATGAGACATCTAGATGGCCCCAACTCTATGAGACAGACCCTGACTTTGCCACCACCTACCAAATGTTGGGTGAAAATGAAGTTGTTGATAATTTCCATCTTCAGGATGGGTTGTTATGTTGTCTGGGTCATATGGGTTGTTATGTCATCTGGTCGAGCCTCTGGTCACTGCTGGACACCAAGCTCAACAAATCCACGACCTTCCACCCCCAGACAAATGGCCAAACTGAGGTTGTAAATCAAATGATTGTGCATATCCTTCACATGTATAATTAAAAGAACCCTCACACATGGGATGAGAGCCTTCCCTATGTTTATCATAACTACAACCGAGCCTTGCATAGCTCAACCGGCCACAGCCCCTTTTAAGTGGGGTTGGGATTTCAACCATTGGGTCCCATAGATGTTGCACTTCCCCTTGCGGTCACTTCGACTGACTCATCTCCTGCTCCAACTAAAGCTGGAAAAGCCACCCAATTCATTGAGTAGATCCAACACATTCACCAACAGGTTCAGGATATCCTACAGAAGTCCAATGACAAGTACAAACAACGCCATGATCAACATCGGGTGCTGCATAAGTTTCAGGTGGGTGACAAAGTTTGGTTGCACTTGCAGAAAGAACACCTTAGAGGACCCCATCGGAAGCTTCTCCCACTCCGTTATGTGCCGTACACTATCACCAAGGCTATGGGGGATAATGCTTTTGAGCTCAACATTCCTCCTTTTCTTGGCCTGCACCCAGTGTTCAACGTGGATCTCCTTCGCCCTTATTTCCCACCATTATTGGACATCTCAGAAGTAGAAAAACAACTGAAACCAACAGAGCTCAACCTTTACTACATACAAAAGGTATCCAATGATCATATTGTGGACAGATAGATCAAGGGCACTCGACAACAAAGGATCCAACTTAATCGAGTCGTCAAAGTAAGGCAGCTCCTGCACCAAGGCAAGTGGCTCACCCGGGGCCAAATTCAATAGAAATTTCCTCATCTAATGGAGGACCTCGACGCAATGGAGACCATTTCTTCCTAAGGAGGGAGGATTTATCTATATGGATATCGGTGGCCACCCACCTTATCCAACTGGCTCAAAACAACTTTCTGACATTTTTGGCAATTTACTATTTTTAGCAGTTTTTACTTCCAGGGCCATTTTGAGGGCCTAAATGAAGGTTTTTTGGTATAGATATCCTCAATGATATTTGAAGGTATATTGAGCCCCAAAAATGAATCTCCTCGATGATACCTTTCTAACGGGCTATCACACACCTAAAATGGAGATCGTATGCAAAAGTTACGACCCCGGGAAGTTGATGTACTAGCTTACCCAAATGGGGCCCACATGAATTTTGGTGCTTCATCTCTTAGGGTTAGGTTTTTGGATGTCTAGGGTTTTTGGCATTCTTTCTTATTGTAAAAAGGCCTTCAGAGCCTCATTGTAACCTTCTTCTTGCGAATGCGCGCTGCCGTCGCATCTCTTCTAAGAGATAAGCCACCACCATTCCAGCAAGCTTGTTTCCGTTGCATTTTGCAGTTTCAGCTTATTTCGTTATTGAATAGAAAACCACTTTTATTGTATCTCTATTATTTTGTGTTAAGCACCTGTTAATAATCTGTATTCATTTCGTTCTACTCATAAAGTCCGGATCAACACTTCTATGTGTGCAATTACTAGTCTTTAATGTTAACAATGCATCATGAAACAACCGTCGAAATTGTCATTAGTGAGCGAAAGTCTCAAGGAGATCTCCCATTCACACGCATTGGAACAAGATTTAAGAATCATTATATTATCCCTTCCAACTCTTCATTTCAATCATCATCTAGAGAAAACAAATGTTCTTGTAAACTTATGGCAGCAAGTCGACAATAGTTTTGTGGAGATACAGTGAATATCTTCAGACGTCAGAACCAAAACTTCCAATGGTCTAGGGCATACTCTTATTATTCATCCCGTTCCACCCAGAACGAAGTGATTTGGACCTCTAGAATATGTCATGCAGGTTGCATCCCTAAGGTTTTTTACTATAAGGATGTGGTCTCTTGGTGCTCCGAAAAATATATTTCAAGCCAAAGAATTATTCCACTGTCCAACCATTCTCATGTTTCTTTGTCACCTCAGGTCTTTCGCAAGATGTTAAGATTGTCAGAGCCAACATTGAACTTTAGAATACAATACTGCAATAAATTCCTAGAAAAACATGATAATAGGTTGGACATCTTAGCCAAGCTCCTCGAAGACCCGACAACAGTTCCTGGAGATATCACAAAGTTGCAAGTAAGTTCCTTTAGAAATCCATTCTAGGAAATTGCTTGGCTATTTACAAGAATAACGAGACAGGAAGCCACGACAACCATTTCCCATATAGTTATTTATATTTTTTACTTCACAGTCAAGGAACAATTCATTTTCGATTGGGGGAAGCTAATTTCCATTGAAATATGTTCCCAGCTGTCACGATTCAAAGAATCGAATAAATTTTATATGTCATCCTACTTGATTTTCACAATAGTGCATTGTTGTCTGTTTCTAAAATTGTCTCTTTCCAAGAAAATAAACTGTGAATTCGACCCAATAACATTCTGGTACCAGTCCCTGTGGAGGCACAAGGCCTCCCATTTTTTTTATGAAGTTTTTAATGACTTTGTCTTAGTTCTCAAAGATTTATTGTTAGGGAAGGATGCTACCAGGATGTCTGGCTAGGCAACCAAGTTTTTGAACAGGAAGGGGACACTTGAAAAAAAGGAAAATCGCAGTGTACTAATGGTCTTTGGCTCCAAGGAAAATCCTTCCTTCCTTCCATGCCACATCACGGAAAAGATGTTTGTTACATAAATAGCAAGGCGATACAACCACTGGTTGCATTTTTTCCATGACAAGAAAAAAAAAACAATGCATTCCTCTGCCCTGGAAATTCGAGGACTTCGTGTGCAGAAACGTCAACAAGATTGATGAATTCATAGGCCATTTAAAGAACTTGAACCTAACATATGATGAAAGGCTAAAAGGGTTAGACCCTAATGGGATTTTTCGAGAAGATCTACTAGCAGTTGGATTTATCAACTGTTTTATCCATAGATGCCTGACCGAAGACAGAGACAGTGACAACAACACTCCTGGTTCTGGCGATTGTGAGGTAGAGACATTGCAAAGAGAAACTGAATTGTACAAACAATAGGGAAAAATATCCAGTGAGAAGAGAGTCTAGTCCCTTGCCAACACTCCAAAGAGCATGACATCACGTATCATCACTTCAACATCCCACCCCAGTAAGAAAGAAACCCAGAAATCTTCAAACGGAGGAGGAGATAAGAACCCTCCTCGCACAAAAATTGATATCTCTCACAAAGTTCCCTTGACGAAGAAGAGAAAAAAATTACAGGGTAGGCAAATGAACCAAAAATTGAAAGTGAGCAGATGCAACTTGAAAATTAAACTGAGCACATGCACAAATTTGGCCAGTCCACAGACGCGATGCACCATAGTTCCACAATGGAAATATCTAAGACTGACATTTTTTATGAAGATGAATCCTTTGTATTCCAGAGCGCTTCTTTTGACAACCAATCTAAAAATATCGTCATTGAAAAGAGAGATGTAACAAATAAGAAAGGCAAATCTTGTACAAAGATTAACTTTAGGAAAATGCAATCGTCCCAAATCTCCCTATTTTACCACATAACGGATGATGCTCTTGATGATTCCATTGGAGGAATTGAAGCAGAGAATGCCAGACTGAAGGAGCACATAAAGGAATTTGAGGAGGCTTTCATTTCTACCCCAGAGTTTTCCAGTCCTTTAGCAAAAACCGTGCCCGCTACCCCTGCAACCAAGTTAAAAGGATCCTCTAGCCTCCTTGCATCTTGTAGAACCCTTGTAGAGAATAAAATCAAGAAAAGAATGCATCTAGTTACTGAAGTCTGGGAAACATCACAAAATATAGATTCCTTTCAAAAGATGGAAAATGATTTTCATGAACATTTGCAGACGAATTTAAAAAATGATCAACATTTCTATGAACAGATGCTAACCCCTTTTTCCAAACATGCCATAAACACCTCGGATTTGAAAAGAAGACAAGAGGATATCCCCTCCCCTAATCAGATCAAACAATTAAAAGCTTGTTGGAAAAAGAAAGTTAAGAACCTACAACTGATTGTCAAATCATTTGAACAAGCCATATCATAAAAATAAGAATTATTCATAAACCTGACCCAAATAGACTTACCTAGAAGTACCAATGAGGTTCAAGACCCAAAATTAGTCCTTGAATCCTTGTCAATGACCAAAGAAGACTTTGATGAACAACTTGATATTTTAAAGGGGTTGTCTTTCAAAAAGTTTTGCGGCATCTTTGAATATCATGTAGATGAGCTTGAGAACTGGCTACTGGACTATGCAACACAAAATGAAGAAATTGAACAGGCTCTGCATAGTATTTCTATGGATCTAAGGAAATTAGAAAATGAGCTTTTCAACACAGAAATCGAGGATGAAATCAATGTGGCCCCCATGTGAAGCCACATTGAAAAATGGTTCCAATGGAGAATGGACAACCTTATCGAGGAAGGGAAACAACCGGTTGGAACAGTTCCAASGACCGTCAATGACAAAAACAAAAATTCATCGGCTTCATACCAAGTCTATACTGATGTCATATTTTTTTCTTTATCAATCCTATTATTCTACCTCTGTAAATAGAAATCTCTAACCAAAGGCTCATAAGTTCCAATTTCTTCTTTTCAGGTCTTCCTCTCTACCATCGCACTTCTTCTTTCTACAGTCCTAATTCTTGTACTTATTTATTTTTATGGTCCGTTGGAGCCCCAATCCCAGTCTATATGACAAACACATTTAAATTTCCATAAATATGGAATAGATTCCATAAATGTGTAACATACATTATTAATTTTTGATAAATTTCAATGAAAACTATGCTGGATGTCAAGAAATTGTGTTTATTATTCTTTGAATGTTTAATGTGTGTGTTTCCTAGTCCTTTTTTCTAGGAACCTTTGTTGCAAAACATTACTAATATTTGACAAATTTCAAAGAAAACTAATTCAGAAATGCTAAAAAACATTTCCTTCAACTATGATGGATGTTAGGAAATTGTGTCTATTATATTTGAATCCAGTGGCATGCTGCCACAAAGGCATCCTCTGCATGGATACCACATGTACTTCAACGTGAATTAATTCCCATTCCAACCTGGCAGGGACTACGCTGCCATGCAACACTTGTATATATATGAGGTCTTGCGCTCCGATGATTTTTAAATGAGGTGAACAATTTTCCTTATGATCTAAATTTTATTGGAGGATGTCACATTAAAGGATTTATTTAATGGATGGAGGATGTTTTTTTGTATTTTAATATATATTATTTTAAAAGGAGTATCTTTATGTGAGTTGGATCATATCTTTATGCGAGGTGGAAAGTGGACCAATATTTATAAGAGGTGATGTTTTATAAAAATTTTGAGGTATCATATTTTTTTACCTTAAATCTTTTATTTGATATTTGTTAAGGTTCCACTTTGAAACATAAGACTATTCCTCCATATTTATAATCTTAGATTATAAGTAGTGATCTAGGCGTTGGGAGATTTGTGCTAATGTCTAAGATTCAGAGCTTGAAGTGGAAAAGTTCAGTGGGAAAAAAAACTTTGAGCTTTGGAAGCTCAAGATGCGAGATCTTCTGGTGCAACAAGGTTGCAAAAAGCGTTGGTGGGTAGGACAAAGAAACCGAAAAGCATGATGAACGATGAATGGGAAGAACTGGATGCAAAAGCAATCAGTACCATTTGTCTATGTCTGGAAAATGAAGTTATGTTTAATATCATAGGAGAGGATATGACATTAAGCTTATGGAGCAGGTTGGAAAGTCTATATATGATGAAGTCCTTGACAAACATAATTTTCTTGAAGAAGAACTTATACAGTTTGTGAATGAAAGAAGATACGAGAGTTGTTGACCATTTAAATACCTGATCCAGATTATTTTCAGCACGAAATGAGAGTGAATATATAATAAAGAAATGCACAGAGATATCGCAGATATTCAATAATATAACATAACTATATCAGAGATGCAACCATAAACACAGATATACAGTAATACATTATTTCTATTTATTAAATAAATGTACAGAGACTGTAAAAATACAGAGTGAAAGATTCGCTAGAATGGTGGCAACTTATCTCTGAGAAAAGATGTGATGGTTACTCGCATTCTCAAGAAGATCATGAAGATGAGGCTCTGACGGCCTTTTTACAATAAAAAAGAATGCAAAAAACCCTAGACATCGAAAAACCTAACCCTAGGAGACGAAGCGCCAAAAGTCATGTGGGCCCCATTTGCATAAGTTAGTACATCAACTTCTCGAGGTTGTAACTTTTGCATCGGATCTTCGTTTTAGGTGCATGATAGCTTGTTGGAAAGGTATCATCGAGGAGATTAATTTTGGAGGAAATATTGAAGGAACTTCTATATTTCTCCCCATTTTCCAAAAAATGTCACTTAGGGCCTCAAAATGGCCCTAGAAGTTAAAAACTGCTAAAAGTAGTAAATTACCAAAATTGATAGAAAATTGTTTTGAGCTAGTTGGAAAAGTTGGGTGGCCACCTATATCCACCTGGATCAATCCTCCCTCCTTAGGAAGAAATGGTCTCCATTGTGTTGAGTGCTCGAGGGAGAGAAAAATATGTTTGTTGAATCTGAATCTAGGTGAGCTACTTGCCTTGTTGGAGACGTCGTATTGCTCAGTTTGTGGAACTCTGTCACAAACTTGTTGAGGCTAAGGTTGTTCAACAAGTCGAGCTACAGAAGAGGATGATGTGTAGAAGGAATCTTTGTCCTTTGCTGCAATCTTTTCAACCTACTTCTATTGGATAGAAGGTGCTTGGGGCGAGGTTGTAGTGGTTGCAGTGTCCTTTTTTCCACTTTTGAACAGATTGTGAAGAAGATGAATTTTGCAGTATGAGATACTACCTTGTGGCACTGTTTAGGTAAAAAAATAGTCAGAACTACCTCTGGTATTCTGTAGAGATGACCCCCTAGAGAAACAATGACACTGCGGGGTCGAGACACATAAACAACATGGTGTCTCCACATATATGGCTGGCCTAAGAGAACATCACAGACATCCAGTGGGGAAACATCACATAATACCTCATCCTTGAAGGGTTGGATTCCATATGGCAATTGAAAATGCTGGCTGACATGAAGATCTCGTCCTTGGCGAAGCCACCCGATATTGTATGGTTGAGGGTGTGGTGTTGTAGACAATCCCAATTGTTTGAAGACCTCTTCTAAGATGAGGTTCTTCTGGCTTCCTCTATTAACAATAAAATGCAGTGGGGTCCCCTTCACCTACATCTATGAATGACAAAGGCACTCCCCCTCTTCTGGATATGTTGGTTCTTCTGGTTGAATTCCTACGGTCATGACAATAGAAGTGGGGTCTACGTCGATGATGTTGTAGGAAAATCTCCCTACGGATAGGTAGATCGCCTCTAAGAGCTTGACCCTAACTCTAGACAGAAAATGCTTAACATGGTCACTAACTTCCTTTAAAATCCATCTAAACTAACACATGAGAAGGAAGGATGACAGAAGTACCTCTTTATCGATGTTTGTCCCTGCACACTCCGAGTTGCGCTCCAATCCTTTTCTCCTCAAACGAGTTCTGCAGACAAACAAGATACAACCGCTTCCTACTCTATTGATATTAGCTTGAAAACAGATCTATCAATTAATGATAAGTTCATGTAACATTAGACACAAACTAGAAAGAAACATGCCAAGCGTGTCATATTGATGAGAATAACGACAGTAATACTTACAATCGTAGATGCGAATGCGACAGCTTCGTCAAGTCCTCTTCGTCTAACCTTTGCCTGTAAGATCCACAACTTGGATGACAGCAGCTTCACTGATCACTCTTCTTTGGCTGACTATATATTTCCTCCAAGATCATAGGTTTCATACTAGTAGTTCTTCCCCCCTTTCCACCACCATAGAGCCTGCTTATATAGGTTAAGAGGAGATTAACCTCTTGATTTATCTTTAGAACAAGTTGGGAACTTCCTCCTTAGATCATGGATCTCTTGATGAAACCAAGAATTCAAATAGAACTACCTCCTAATCTCGAAAGATCCTCCCCTTATTCTCCTCAACGGGCCAACTACTGCCTCAGATTAGGCAACGCTCCCTTAGAAGGGGCATCAGAGAGATGTAGTGCTCCCTGGTAAGCTATAGTGTAGCGCCAACACTCTCAAGATGAGCAACGCTCCTTCAGAGGGGGCAGGGGAGCGTTATAACGCTCCCTGAAGCCTTGTAGGGGAGCGCTAGTGCTCCTAAAGATGATATAGGGGAGCAGTCCCCCTCAAAACCTCTATTTCAGAGCTCTATTCAAGTGTTAAGAGTTATTTGACTTCAGTAGACCAGTTCTTCTTCTTCAACCCAAGCACATGATGTGTTCTAAGTGTCTCCTTAGTGTTGTTGGCATGGCAGTATGCTTGAACATCGTTTGCGACACTTGTGACCAACTTGCGACACTTACGAAAGTTGTAAGGAAGATGCGACACTTACAACAAATGAGAGGAACATGCGACACTTGTGACCTTGTGAGCAAAATGCGACACTTGCGACCTTTGTAATGACGACACTTGCGACAATATCAAAGTGAGTAATTTTGACATGTAATAGATGATCTGTCTTTTACCAATATTTTCAGAATCAGATTTTGAATCAGGGTTCGACTCCTTGTCTTTGATCTCGGCCACTAATGACTATTTTGAGCAAAATTCATCGGTTTTGTCCTAGGGGATTTTGTGGAAATTGCACCATTTTTCGATGTCCTTCTTTGTCTTCCCATTGTTGAAATAATGTAACTGCAAAGTGTATTCTTATTCTTATTTGATATATTATTCATTGGATCAATCCCCATTGTGGATTGATCATGTCGACTATTGTATAAGGACCAAATCCCCTTTTGTGGATTGGTCATAATGTAATTGTAAAAGGAAAAAGAAGAAGTCGGCCCCATAATATATCAAGAGGCCCTGAAATATAATAAAGGTGGTTATAACCACCCAGTTGGAGAAGTCGGTCCTACCAATGAAGAGACACTTCACATGTGCTAGTCTTGTATAAATAAGGAGGCTAGTGCCTCACTTAGACACAACTCACTTGCTCATTGAGAGACAAGTTTTGGAACTGCAGTTAAAGAAGAAGGAGAGAGAGTGGCATTAGTTTAAGTTATCTCTTGGCATTGTATTGGCTATCTATAATAAGGAAGTTTTGTTGGGTTTTCTTCCCCTAGAGGGTTTCCCAGGGTAAATGTTGTGTCTCTTGTGATTGTGTATTTCTTAGTGATCTTGTCTTATGTTGTTGTTATCTATTGAAATGCAAATAACTATAATAATGGCTTAAACATTAACATGGTATTAGAGCCAAGCTGAAGAGAGCATCTTTCACAAGAGAAAAGTGAAAAACGTCATTGTTGTCGTACATGCAAATTAGGGATTTTTGTTGGTGAGGTATTTCAACCCTAAAACCATCTAGAAAAGTGCGCCCTACCCCAAGGATCATTTTGGCACCTTCAGTGCACCTTTTCAGTGGCTAGATATCTCGGAAAGTGAAACCCTAATTTTCACAAAGTACTAGAAACCAAAGTACCAGAAGTACCAGAAGTACCAGAGTACCAGAAGTACCAGAAAACCAGAAGCCCTAGTCCAGAAATCTGCATATCAAGTTTGAGGGGGTAAAAGTTGGATTTTTGAAATTCTGACTGCACCAACTTACTCACCTCAGCTCAGCGCATCTATCCCCTAGATCAGAATTTCAAAATTTGAAGTTTGAAAAATTAGGGTTTCCTCATAAAACCCTAATTTACAGTTGCAGTTGTAGTCTCAGAACCAGTTGCAGTTGCAGTCGTACTACCATTTGCAATCACCCTTGAAGTTTTTAAAGAGTTGGTAATGACTATCTTTGCTGCCAGTTGGTGCCACCACCTGCAAATGCTATCAGAGGTATGTACTCACATATGTTTAAATGGTTAAACTTTAAAGAGTATTTGCAAGAGAAGGGATCTCTTGCCATAGATCCAAAAGAATATCAAGATCCAACACATTCAGAGGAATGATGCAACCCAGGTGTGATTATTCTGATATGCATCCATTTGTTATATTGATCAATGTTGCATCATTATAACCTTTTATGAGTCAAGTTATTAGATGGATTAAAAGTTGAGATCATAGAGCTTATCCTCTAACCCAACCTTCTGTCAAGATAACATATTGTCTTAGTATAGAAGACAGGTTCAAGAAAGCACTCATCATCTTGAGTGAAGGAGACTCAAAAGAAAAGAAATCACTCATTCCTGAGGACAAGGCTCAAGGTTTGATTAATCAAGTTGATAAGATTCAAAGGTACACATGACAAGTTGATGACTATAGATGAGATAGCAGTCTTTGTAAAGCATTATACTTGATAACATGTGAGCATATAGAAGCAAATTCTTTGCTTGATACAACTAACACCTCCTTTAGGAGAAACCTTGTGTGTTAGTTCCAGGTTGCCATGGAAGAATGTTTGATCACAACACTATGAGAGTGTTGAACTCATTTCGTATTGTATTCCTTACCTTTAATCTTTGCTTCAGATTAATTACAAGTGATAGCTCTAAAGGAGCTATTGTGATGATTGTTCGTGCTATTGCTTTATATTATCAGAAGGATATTATTCTTGTTTATTGTTTTGTTGACCTTGCTCCAGGTAACATGTAATAGCTCTGAGGAAGCTATAGTGAAGGTTTCATAAGGAAACATGCTAAAGGAGAGACCATAAATGAAGCAATCATCATTGGAAAAGAAGAAGGTGGCTTGTATAAGATAAAGGGTCACTCAGAACATGCCATGGCCAACACCATTAAGAATCCATGTGAACTTGGCATAGGAGAATAACTCACATTAACTACAAGGCACTACAAATACATATGCAAAGAGGTCACAGGTTTACAAGAACTCAAGGTTGACCATGAAGGCATATGCAATGGATGTGCAAAAGGGAAGAACATCAAGAACCCTTTTTCTGAAGAGAGACAACAAATCAGAAGGAGTCCTAGAACTCATTCATTCAGATGTGTGTGGCCTAATGCCATCATCCTCCATGAGTGGGTATGTATACTATGTATCATTCATTGATGAGTATTCTCGTAAGACCTAGGTATATTTTTTGAAATCTAAAAATAAAGTGTTCAACAAGTTCAAGGAATTCAAAGCCTTGATAGAGAATCTTTCTAAAAGAAAGATTAAGATACTCAAGTCAGATAATGGAGGAGAATATAACTCAAAAGAGTTTTTGAACTTCTGAAAAGATGTTGGGATCAAGAGGGAACTCACAACTCCCTATAATCCTCAACAAAACGATGTAGCTGAACGAAAGAACATAATGATAATGGAAGTTGTGAAGACTATGATCCATGATCAAGATCTTCCAATGTGCTTATGGGAAGAAGCAACAATGATAGTCGTTTATGTGAAAAATTGATTATCTTATACTACACTTGGGTTCAATACCCCTGTAGAGATGTTCATCGGAAAGAAGCTAGAGGTAAGCCATCTCAAAATATTTGGCTTCCCAGTATTTATACATATATCAAAAGAGAAGAGAAACAAGCTGGAACCTTCAGGAAAGAAGGGAATATTTGTGGGATATTGTGAGGTCTCTAAGGCCTTCACAATCTATATACCAGGTCATTGTCACATTGAGATCAACAGGGATGTGACCTTTGATGAAGATGCAACGCTCAAGAAATCTAGAAGATGCCAACTTGAAGAAGTATATGAAGAGGAACCCGTAATCCCTAGTACTGCAATGAGGGAGGTTCCCATAGCCGCAGAACCAGTGAGAGAAGTCGTAACTTCCCCTAATGAGGAAATTCTAGAAGACCATGATATATCAGAAGTCCAAGAACCTCCTTAGATGATGATCCTCCATAAAAGGAAGCCAACTTGGGCCAGAGAGCTTATTCAATATGGAGAGAAGTACTGTATTCCCCAAGGATCTACGAGATAGGTAAAAAGACCAAAGCCATTCTCTAGTTATATGGCTTTGATGTGTGATCTTCTAGAAGAGGAGCCTACCTTCTTTGAAGAATCCATTCAGAGGAAAGAATGGGCAGATTACATGACAAAGGAATATCGATCCGTAATGAAGAACGAATTATGGGAAATAGTTCCCATACCGAAGAGTAAAGATGTGGTATCCTCCAAATGGCTCTTCAAAATAAAACATGTTGATGATAGAAGTATTGAGAAGTATAAAGCAAGATCTGTTGCTCGTGGATTTTATCAAAAGGAAGGCATTGACTACGAAGAGACATTCACTCCTGTAGCCAAATACACTTCGATTAGAACCATCATAGCTCTTGCAGCTAAGATGAAGTGAAAGTTGAACCAGATGGATGTAAAGACATATTTCCTAAATGGTGTCATCGAAGAGGAAGTGTATATAGAGCAACCTCAAGGATTTGAAGTTGAAGACAAAAATTCTCATGTCTGCATATTGAAGAAATCCTTATACGGACTGAAGCAAGCTCCTAGAGCTTGGTATGGCCGTATAGACAATTTCTTGATGAGCTTAGGCTTTACCAAGAGTAAAGCAGACTCTAACCTCTACTTCAAGGTCATGAACGATGAGCCAGTAATACTACTGCTATATGTGGATGAATTATTCTTAACTGGAGAAGAAAATCTCATCACTGAATGTAAGAAGAGACTTTCCTCAGAATTTAAAATGAAAGACCTTGGCCTAATGCATTATTTCTTAGGTCTTGAGGTATGGCAGAGTACTGACAGGATCTTCCTTAACCAAGGGAAGTATACAGTCTAAATTCTAAAGAGCTTCGACATGTTGGAGTGCAAGTCCATGAATACACCCATGGAAGCGAAGATGAAGCTGTTGGTCGACACTTCATTAGAGTTGATTGATGCCACACTATACAAATATATTATTGGATCACTGATGTACCTAACGAACACCAGACCAGACATTTGTTTTGCTGTGAACACCTTGAGTCAGTTTCTGGTAGAACCCAGACATGTTCACTTAGTGGCTGCAAAACATGTGATGAGGTACCTTAAGGGTACAATATATTGTGGTCTCATCTATGATGGAGATCATGATTTCACATTGAGTGGATATACTAATGCAGATTGGGCAGGAAGTGTTTCTGACAGGAAAAGCAATTCAGGATGTTGTTTCAGTTTGGGATCAACCACGATCTCGTGGTAGAGTAGAAAGCAATCTAGCATTGCTCTGAGCACAATGAAAGCAGAATACATTGATGCATATTCTGCCAGTTGTGAAGCTATATGGCTTCGAAAGTTGCTGACAGACCTATTTGACTTAGAGATGAAAGAAACCATGATCCTATGTGACAACCAGAGCTGCATAAAGATGACAGTGAATCCTGTATTCCATGACAGGTCGAAGCACATAGAGATCTGATATCATTACATCTGTGACATGGTACAAAGAGGAGCCTTAAATCTCCAGTACATTAGCATGGATGAACATGTTGTTGATGTGTTGACCAATCCTCTATCTTGTGTAAAATTTGAGCACTTTCGATATAATCTTGGTATAGTCTGAAATGACCTTCCTCGAAAGGGGGAGTAGTTATTGAAATGAGACATCTCTTGCTTCTGGCCTGATGGTTGTGACGTAAAGCAAGAAGATGTGATATGACTAGTACTCTGCTTCTAGTTAGATAGTTGTGACGTAAATCTAGTCTAGTATCATGTTTATGACCTGATGGTTGTGACGTAAAGCAGGAAGAGTACCTTGATTTAAACCTGATGGTTGTTACATAAAGAAAGATGATGTGATGTGACTAGTACTGTTCTTCCGGCTGGATAGTTGTGACGTAAAGCCAATCTAGTATCCTGCTTTTGACATGATGGTTGTGACGTAAAGAAGGATGAGTACCTTGCTTCTGACCTGATGGTTGTCACGTAAAGAAAGATGATGTGATGTGACTAGTACTGTTCTTCCAACTGGATAGCTGTGACATAAAGCTATTCTAGTGTCCTTCTTTCGACCTGATTGTTGTGACGTAAAGTAGGACGAGTACCTTGCTTCCGACCTGAAGGTTGTGACTTAAATCAAGACGATGAGTTGAGACTAGCATTGTGCTTCCGGCTGGATAGTTGTGACGTAAAGCAAGTCTAGTATCCTGCTTCCATCTTGATTGTTGTGACATAAAGCAGGATGAGTATCTTGCTTTCATCCTTATTGCTGTGACGTTGTTGAAATCTAGGTTTGAAAATTTTTCACCTTTAAAACTAAAACTTTTCTCTTTCGGGATTCAGTTTTTCATAAGGTATAATCCTCGCTATCAGTCCAAAAGACCGATATCGAAGTCCCGAAATGATTTCTTTTCTTCATTATAATTAAATACAAGAAGCTCAAATGTTATTAAAGTCTAGACGCACGCTCTGTAAAGTACTTTAAATCGCTATAATTTAAAACCCTAAAGAAGTTAATTAACCATATTTTAAACCTCTCAGGATTTGGGTTTTAATCAGAACTATATCTCTTCAATACATTTTGAATCACGAAATCCTGATTCACAATTTCTTGAAAGAAGTGAAAATCAGTCTTGATCCCAATTATTTTAAATCTAATCTCACCACAATGTCGGGATTCGGGGTTTAGTGGTGACATACCTCATGTAGCCATGATCCCTGAAACCCCGAAATGAGAAGTCCCGACTCAATATGGAAGTTAAGTCTTAAATCTGTTCTCACCGTAATTTCAGTATTCGGGGTTTAGTGGTGACATACCTCATGTAGTCGTGATCCCCGAAACCCCGAAATGCAAAGTCCCAACTCAGTATAGAAGTTAAGGCTTAAATTTGTTCTCACCGCGATTTCAGTATTCAGGGTTTAGTGGTGACATACCTCATGTAGCCGCGATCCCTGAAACCACGAAATGCAAAGTCCCGACTCAATATGGAAGTTAAGGCTTAAATCTAATCTCATCGCGATTTTGGGATTCAGATTTTAGAGGTGACATACCTCATGTAACCGTGATCCCCGAAACCCTGAAACATGAAGCCCTGACTCAATACCGAATTTTAAAGAGAACTAACTTCATTTTAAAAATACATTTAATGGTAATTAAACTTCTTAAGTATTTTCCTTTTGGCCTTCATCAAAAGAAGTTTTTTGAATGTTGATTTTAGAATTGCCGAAATACGACCACATTAATAACGGATATATCGTCGTTTCTGTGACACAAATGCGTATCTCAGAGATATTCTCCACATTAAAGGTATTAAATTCTTGACAGCTGCGTTAGTACTTTCACCATAAATGGAGTTAAAAGAAAACTAGAGGTCTGTGTTTTGAAACTTATTCTCGCTTTTTCTATCAGAAATAGGATAATACAGCCGAGATTTCACACCTCTCTTCTGTGACAGGTTTTCTTTCCAATTCAGAGTCATCGCACCAAAGAAGGAGAGTCGTTGGCAAAGTAAAAGTATTATTTGGAAGGGCTTTACTTCCCAAAAAATGGAAAAATGAAGAAGATCATGAAAATGGTTTTGGATCTACTTTTTAACAAATAGTTAGTCTCTAAGAATTAGGAACTCACCAACCATCCTAAGATTGGTGGTTTTGTATAAATGTAATTTTTCAAGACTAAGAAAGGGATTTTTTCTGGAGGGATTGTAAAGAGATAACTTCGTTTTGCCTAAATTAATACAATATAGATTGAAGATTCCAGATCTGGTCAACGCTGAGTTATGTGTTTCTATGTCATTCTATTTTTCATTTCCATACTTTTGTTTGAAGTGTTTCATGTGGTAATTTCTATTATAGTAATTAAAACATTCAGATTATCTAATCATTTGTAGTTGTTCCTCTGTATCATATTTCAATGGATATAAGACCTATGAACGTTTTAGGACTCTGAAACTGTATGCTTCTGCAAAGTTATTATCTGTTTTCTTGTATTAACTTAAAATGAGATTCTTCTTAAATCGATGCCTCATTTTTGTTATAAAATTACATATTTCCTTTTTCTTCATTTCGTCCACTGTCTCCTTTAAAATTTAACTCAGATACTAGAAAAGGCCTTTATTTCTGTTATATTATTAATTCATAAATTGGAAGTTCTATTTTTATAATTTTGAACCAGAAATTTATGACCCTCGAAAATATTCTTGATTTACAAAAAAGAAACCCTCAACTTTCATGACTGTTCCAATTACCAGACAGCCCAATATAGAACCTGGTCTATTAGATCAAACAAACATTGCATTAAACCTATTCAATACCATCTTAAAAATGACAAATACACTGGTAGAACTTGAAAGATCATGGGCTGCAATTGAAAGGGATATTACCATTCAAGAACAATAGGAAGCTAGATAGAGACAGTTAAGGAATCAACCGTGATCTCAGTTTCTTTTAAACTTTTTCTTTTTTTTACCGATTAATTATCTCTACCTTTTTTGGATGCCTTCACGGTATACTTTTGAGCCTTAAAGAATAAACTCAAGAACAATAGACGTAAAGAAAGACTATGAGATGAGATTAGAAATGTGCTTCTGGCTTGATAGCTGTGGCATAAATCCCATCTAGTAATATTATGATGTGCCAGCCTCGTGATGTGATGATGATGATGATGTATTGGTTTTATACTAATACATATTAATGCAGATGATGATTGCATTCCTTTGAGAATGACGATGTTGTCGATGAAGAAAACTTCTGATGATTTACAGATACGCCAGTCAGTGTTCCAAGATGATATTGATGATGTTGTCCTCTCACCCACCTGATGTTGTTGATGATGTTGTCCTCTCTCTCTCGCATGATGTTGTTGAAGAATACCCTTCTTGTTATGGGGGAGTGTTGAAATAATGTAACTGCAAAGTGTAGTCTTATTCTTATTTGATATATTATTCATTGGATCAATCCCCATTGTGGATTGATCATGTCGGTTATTGTATAAGGACCAAATCCCCTTTTGTGGATTGGTCATAATATAATTGTAAAAGGAAAAAGGAGTTGGCCCCAAAATATATCAAGAGGCCCCAAAATATAATAAAGGTGGTTATAACCACCCAGTTGGAGAAGTCAACCCTGCCAGTGAAGAGACACTTCACACGTGCTAGTCTTGTATAAATAAGGAGGCTAGCACCTCACTTAGACACAACTCACTTTCTCATTGAGAGACAAGTTTCAGAACTGTAGTTAGAGAAGAAGGAGAGAGAGAGTGGCGCATATTTGGGAGAGGATCTTCTACATTAGTTTAAGTTATCTCTTGGCATTGTATTGGCTATCTATAATAAGGAAGTTTTGTTGGGTTTTCTTCCCGTAGAGGGTTTCCCAGGATATATGTTGTGTCTCTTGTGATTTTTTATTTCTTAGTGATCTTGTCTTATGTTGTTGTTATCTATTGAAATGCAAAGAACTATAATAATGGATTAAACATTAACACCCATGACCCTTCTTTTCTTGTGGCTTGGATTGGTTTTCGAGAGATTGTTTGTTAGGGTCCTGTTTGTCATACTTTGGTTGTTGCAGATTTGAAGACCCGAACTCCCGTTTGTTCTAGTACTTAAATTTTTGCTCGATTTTAACAACATATCAATAAGCAACACTGAGTGATGAGATGTCCAAAAAATCCATTTCAGTTTGAATGTATCTATGTAGAGCCCCACGATATTTCAGAACCAAATGTCATTCGAATTCTTTGATACCCAACTTGGTGCATAAGGTATGGAAGGTATTGGTGAACTCCATAACTGCTTGGCCCCTCTTGCCGCAGTTTGGTCCATCTCATGTACTGGTCCTCATAGTTTCCAAAAGGGTAATACTATTCCTTTACCGTATCCACAAAAAATCCCAGGTGGGCTTAGCCCCATATATTTTAGACTCCTCTGTGGAACTTTGCTCCCAGTGAGTTTTCCACCAATGTTTGACATCAGGGAGAGATTTAAGGAGTGAAAAGGTGATCTTTTCCCTATCAGAAAAATGGTGAATAGAGAAATAATCGTTTAGCATATTTAACCATTTGTCTACGACATCTGCATCTATCCGACCTTCAAATATTTGAATATCAAAATTAACCTGTACCTTGAAAGGAAAGGTTCTTCCAAAGTGTATGTTTTATGAAGATGTGCATGTTGCTATCGGCAAGCATTGAAGGATGTGGGAAAAATTCTCCATTATTTTGTCCCTCTGTCGTGTGAGATCTTTCTCAAGAAACAAATTTATAGGATCATCTGCTTCGTCGTTTTTCTTTTCTTCCACTATGGAGGGTTTCTTGGGAGTGAGAGAGCGATTTTATTCAATATAGACAAGCCCGAGACCTAAATTTATATGCTCAGACCTCGTCAGGGACATGCACTGAAAGAAAATGATCAAGAGCAACCTGCTCTGATACCATTGATTTGGATTATTTTCGGCACGAAATGAGAGTGGAGATATAAAAATAAATGCACAGAGATATCACAAATATTCAATAATATAACATAAATGTATCATAGATGCAACCATAAACACATATATACAGTAATACATGATTTATATTAATGAAATAAATGTACAGAGACTGTAAAAATACAAAGTGAAAGACTTGCTAGAATGGTTGCAACTTATCTCTGAGAAGAGATGTGACGACTACTCACATTCACAAGAAGATCATGACAATGAGGCTTTGAAGGCCTTTTTACAATAAACAAGAATTCCAAAAACCCTAGACATCAAAAACCTAGCACTAGGAGATGAAGCGCCAAAAGTCATGTGGGTCCGTTCTGGTAAGTTAGTACATCAATTTCTCGGGGTCATAACTTTTGCATACGATCTTCGTTTTAGGTGCATGATAGCCTGTTTGAAACGTATCGTCAAGGATATTCATTTTGGAGGAAATTTCAAAGGAACTTCCATATTTCTCCCCATTTTCCCAAAAACATCATTTAGGGCCTCAAAATGGCCCCGAAAGTTAAAAACTGCTAAAAATAGTAAATTACCAAAATTGCCAGAAGACTATTTTGAGATAGTTGGAAAAGGTGGTTGGCCACCGATATCCACCTAGATCAATACCATTAATACCCTTATAGTTCAATTGACTAGTATGGAAGTTAAATTCGAAGATGAAGATAAGGCTATTACACTATTGTGCTCATTGCCTGATTCTTGGTATAATCTAGTCACCTATATTAGCTTTAGCTCAACATATGTTTTAGATTATGACTATGTTGTGGGATCTTTGTTGGCTGAGAATATGAGGAGAAAATCTAGTCAAGAAATCTCAACTTCAGAGGTGATGTCGATGAGAGGTTGATCTAAATAAAAAGAGTAGAATCAGAGAATTTCTTCACGTTCTTAGTCAAGGGGAAGAAATGGTAGAGTAAAATGTTGGTACTATGGAAAAACACAGCATATTAAGAAACAATGTTGAAAAAGAAAAGAATCTGAGGACAAATCTACAAAAGAAGCAAATTTGGCTGTAAAATATCCATGTACGACTGATGAAGTTTTACCTATTTCTAGTAGCTTACAATATCAGGAATAATGGTTGTTAGATTCAGGTGCCTCCCACCACATGTGCTCACATAGAAACTGGTTCATTTATTACTAATATGTTGATGAGGGTGTAGTGTTTATGGGAAATGGTATTCCCTATAAGATTGTTGGGGTTGGGAATATTAGAATTAAGATGTTTGATGGTATATTTGTTACGTATGTTAGATATGTACTTGAGCTTAAGTGAAATTTGATTTCATTAGGGATTTTGGATTTTGGTGGATATAAGTATGTAGGTCAAGGTGGAGCACTCAAAGTGTTGAAAGGAAGTTTAGTAGTGATGAAGGAAACAAGGCTTGATGACCTTTATAAGATGGAAGGAAGTACTAAAGTTGCATATGAGGTGACAGATGTATCTTCATGTTTATGGAAGAAGAAACACGATCATATGAGCAATAAAGAGTTGGAAAACTGTAAATTTCTTTCAGACTTAGGATCTTTGTTTATGATTTTCTGCTTGTTTTATATCTATGTTAGTTATGATGATGGCAAAAAGGGATGTAATGTGTGCACAAGATCGTCATTAAAAAAAATATAGTGTGTATGGAACAACCAGAAGGGTTAGTTCAAGATCACAACGGTAGATTTTTTTGCATGCTAGAAGATTCATTGTATGGCCTAATGGTACCCAAGTAATTGTATAAGAGGTTTGAATCCTTCATGGTGAGCCAAAACTTTTCAAGGGGTAAGTATGACTATACTTTTATAGTACATTTACTTTCTTGATGATATGCTCGTTGCAAGCCAAAGAATGGTTGAGTTCAGTGAGATAAAGGCTTAGTTGGACAAGACATTTCATATGAAGGATCAAGGAGCAACAAAACAAATTTTGTGCACATAAGTACATATATACAATATACATCGTAAGTTGTAGTTGAAGTTCAATATGAACAACATGAAATTAGTTAATATCCATGTTTCTTTCCATTATAATTCTTCTTCAAATTTAAGTCTTGTTTATAAAGAAGAAAAAGTTATGTCTCATGTCAGTTCAGTAGGAGGTATGTTGGATGGGATGAAATGGTCAAGACCAGAGATTTCACATTCAGTTGATGTCACTAATCACATGGAAAAATCGGGTGAAGAAGTGAAATAGGTGCTTCAGTGTTTTAGAGGCACAAGTGTCACCTATAATGGTTTCGGTGGTTTAGTTTGTGGTAATTGTAATTTAGGTTTTGCAGGTATGTTGGATAAAAGGAGATTTACCTCAGGATATGCCTCAAAGAATTGATTTGGAAGACATGTTGGAGGTGGAGTGATTCCTCAGATAATCCAAACTCGAGAAAATTATAGAGATGTGTTCACGAAACCAACGTTATTAGAGAAGTTGCAGTTGTGCTTAGCTTCTCTTGGCTTGCAACATAGGTGATAAATAAACTGGACAATGATATTTAGGTAAATCCTTTTCAAGGTAGAGATTGTTGAGATATGCCAACCAATTTCCCATGATTTTGTGGATTGTAGCAGATTTAGTGGATCCTTTATTTAGTTTGTTGTTGAAACAAATCACACAATGTGTGCATCCACATAAATGTAATCATTTCTATGTAACTGTTTGAGAGTTTCTATAAATCTATGTACACCCATAGAGGCAAAAGAGTCTTGAGAGAGGTTGAGTGTGTGTAAGATTGGTTTGTCTTTAATGTAATATTGTTTCAGAGTTGCTATTAATCTATGTATGCCCATAGAGGCAAAAGAGTCTTGAGAGAGGTTGAGTGTGTGTAAGCTTGGTTTGGATTTAATGTAATATCTCCCTTGAATGATAAATAAACTGAATATCATTGTCCCGTGTATGTTTCCGTGTATAGGGTTTTACCATGTAAACAAAATGCTATTTTCTATGTGTTGTAATTTTTGTGATTGCATCTTGTTTAATATTTGAAATTAGATATATGTGTTTTTATGCTTCCGCTACAACAAAATTATACCCCATATTAATATCTTAGCTTAAAATATGTGATTTTCCATAGTTTGTAATCAAAGTGTAAATTGTCTATTATATATTTTTTTGTTTCTTTGAAAAATTGTTGTATATGATTCTTTGGTAATAAACTATTTGCAAATATATGATCGGGAATGAAGGTAATTATTTTAAAAAAATTTACAACTCTAAGTATATATTATATGAACATCTTATGAACTTATTGCTTTGGCTTTTTACTTTTTTTTTACCACCTATTCTGCCAAACTAGTGGAAACCGAAACATGTGGTCGCCTATTATGCTTTCATCCAAAAAAGGGCATCCATCACTTGCCCTGCCAATTGGAAACCAAAGAAGGCAACTGATGATAGTGTTGAAAGAACTATCTGTGTAAGTTAAACAAACTAAAAAAGTCTAAAAAAATAAAACTAGGCAAGAAATGAGCAGAGTATTAGTCCAGGTTGACAAGAAAAAAGAACCATCATCATGCTAGTGGAGCTCAGAGAACTGTGCAAATATAGACATTAGCAAGGCTTTGATAACTATGGAACTTGTCATTTGAGGCTCCACTGTGAAGGATGTCATTTTTGAGATGGATCAGGAAGGGTTGCACGCAAGTCAGGCACCTCTGCTTGGCTGGTGCATTTGAAAATGCATCGAAAAACATGTCAATGTGGTTTCTGATGAGGGTGTCTCAATGAATTTGGTCCACCATATAACCTCTGATGTCGAAAATAAGCTTCAAATACTCTAGGATGAAGAGGCTTGAGAGAGCTTGGTCGCATTCCTTAATTGTGTTCAGCGGTGGAGGCACCGAGATGGGGAATTCCTCCTACATAGTGTAAGTGATTCCCTCCATATCCTCTAATGCTCATGTAACCACCTCTCTAGTGCTGGGGTGAATGTGCGTATATGGGGCTGTGTGGAGGAATTCCTCTGGGAATTCCTCCTGAACAATGCATGTGGCACCTTCCATGGCCTCCTCTGTACCTATATCCACCTTACTGGTGTTGGGGCGCAAGTAGTCAACCGGGACCGTGTAAAGGAGGGATTCTGCTGGAACCTGGATTGGTTCATCTGGGAATTCCTCCTTGACGTAGGCCATTGGAGGAGTATGAGGTCATGCAGTGTGCTAAGTCCGAGAAAATGACAGGTCCCACTCTAGATTATGAAGGAGTCTCTACCTAGCGGCATGACTATAACAGGTAGGGCCTCGCCTGGGATTTCCTCTCTCTCTCGGTATGGAAGAGCCTGGGGAGAGAAGAACCAACTAGACTAAAACCAAGAGAACCAACTATGCCAAAAACCAATTTTTGGGCGGAGTGAGGTGAAAGAGCGCAGAGGTGAAGTGTTGCAAGCCATGGCTAAGTTGGATAGATAACCAAGGGACGAACATGATTGTAATGAAACCATGCATACTCAACACCCACCTCCTACCATTAATCAACAAGACCACCATTAAAATGACACGAGGGAGTTTTCCTCCCTTCCTCTGCAAGTTTTTACGATCACCCTCCATTCAAGATTGGGGTGAGGGACGACGGCTAGCCATATTTATGGTTGAGTTCATGGGAGGTATGTGTGGCCTCCTTCTGCTACGTGGCACCCCACCCAAGGATTTTTTTATATTTTTAAGTACTATGATATATAACAAATATTTTTAAAGAAAAAAAATAGTTAAACATTTTTAAAATTATAACACCTAAAGAAATGATGAAAAKAATTATAACACTTAAAAAAAGGAAAAAAAATGTTTTTAAAATACAATGAGGAAACACATGCTCTTAACCATTAAACTCACTCAAAATTATGTTTAAATATTAATAAATTAATATAAAAAGTGAAATAATACCTAAATAAATTACATTTTCTTAATTAAATTAATTTTAAATGGCCATGAATTATAATATATAGAGCAATGTAGTAATGAATTATATCCTTTATAAAGGGATTTTTTTCCCATTCAAATATTTTTAAAGTACCATGAATTATAACTAGTGAAGAAATGTCTATGATAAGAAACAAGGTTGTGTGACAGTTGAGTCCCTGCCAAGGAGGGTAGAAAGCAAATTTTGAAAAATGGGGTCGAAGTGTAAATGAAACGAAGTGTTTGGTGAAAAATGTATATGAGGGAAATGTTGTGTGCAAGGTGCATATTTTGGAAGATGGGGCAAAAGTAAATGACGGTTGGTAGGCCGAGCACCATCTAATTTTGGAAAGTATATAGGAAACATTTTTTTTTTTTGAAAGTATATAAGAAAGTAAAAAAATTGTTGATAGTGCAAGATTAAATTTGGAAATTTAAATGCATTTTCAATGTGGACTAGTGAAAGATAAAAATATATGATGACATAAAATTAATAGGAGATAAGAAATATAAAAATTTTAATGTATTTGTGAACATTTTCCATAAATGCATTTGTTATAGAGAGTGATGAAATATAAGAGTAGAGTCTTTAGGATATAAAAATTTAGATGCATTTTTATTTGAAATCTATCAGAAAATAAAATTTCGTTACATACCATTGAAAATTTTGAAATATACAAAAAAAAACAAAGTGTTTTACATATAAATCGGAATTTCAATGTGTTTGTCATGTAGACTGGGATTGGGGCTCCCTCGAACCATTAGAGAAATATTTACAAGAAACAAGATTGTGGAAAGAAGATAGAGTGCAACATCTGCAAAAGAAAATAAATGGAAAGGTATAAGTGTTTGCCTATACATGTTTATTTAAGAAAGAGGAATAACTAGGTTGAGAAACAAAGAAAGATGGGATGAGTAAACTTATGGTGAGGGTACATATGAGTGCTTTGGATATTTTCTTGTGACTTCCCTTTCATTGATGTCGACGATGACTATGGTTTCAAGGTTGTTCTCCATGACTGTTGGAATTCTGGCAACTGCCTGTTGTCTTTCGTTGGCAGCCTGTTTCAATTTCCTTTCGACCCATTCTTCAATGTACGCTATCATTGGGGCGACGTTGATCTCATTACGGATATTGATGTTGAAAATATTGTTTTCTAATTCCTAGAAGTTGATAGAAAGATTAGAGAGAGCTTGATGAATTTCCTCATTTTGTACTACATATTTGACTAGCCAGTCATGGACGTGAGATTGATCAAATTGAAGGATGTTGTAAAAATTTTCCAAAGAGAAGGTATTCAACATAGCAACCTGTTTATCGAACTCTTCTCTGGTTAAGGGCAAGGAGTTTGCAATTAAGAGGGGGTCTTGGAAGTCGTTTGTTTTCCTGGCTAAGTCTATATTTGACAACTTTGTGAATAATTTATCTTTCTTAGATATGACTTGTTGACATGACTGAACAATGAGATGCTAGTTGTTTACTTTTTCTTTCCAACATGCATTCAATTGGCCGATCTAGTTTTTGGATAGAAGATCTTCTTCTCTTATTTCTGTTTCTATCATATTTTTGACAATCTTGCCAAAAGGGATGACCATTTTTAAGAAGAAATTTTCTTCATCTTTTAATTCGGCTTGCAAAAGCTCGAGCAAGCTATGTGCCCTTGTTCCAAGGGAAGTGATGGTTTGTGATCTTTTCCAGGCATCGGTAACGAGTTCCATTCTTTTTGTGATATTGTTTTCCACATATCCTTTACAGGATGCGAGCAGGGTGGAGGGTGCTTTTACATTGGGTGTAGGGGTGCCAGGCATGGCTATTGCCAAAGGATTGAGAAGCAATGGCATAGGAAAGAAAGCGTATTCCAATTCATTGACTCGGTCCTTCAGTTTGGCATTGTGGGTCTCTATGCGTTCAATGGAGTCATGAAGTGCTTTTCTAGTCACAGTGTGAAGTTGAAAGATTTGGGACGGCCGCATGTTGGCAACGTCAACCTTTGAAGAAGATTTTCCTTTGATATTTTTAACATTTTTTTTCTGAAATATCAATTTTTTGTTTCGGCTATCAAAAACAGTTCTCTGGAACACGAAGGATTCATCTTCATCAAAATTTTGGGCAACAGATATGTCCATTGGATGGCTATGGTGGATGGCGTCCTTGGGTTGATCAAAGAAGGGGAACATGACATCTAGATCAGTGTCAATTTCCATGTTCTGAGTCTGAATTTTTGGGTCTTCTGCCTGCCCCACATTTTTTTTTCTCTTCTTCTCCACTGGAAGCTTGTGAGAACTATCAATTTTAGAGTGAGGAGGGTCGTTATATCCTCCTTTGTTTGAAGAATTATGGGTTTCTTTGTTGTTGTGATGGACCGTTTGAGCGATGCTCCGGGATGTCGTACTTTTTGGAGTGGTATTTACAAATTGAACACTCTTGTCACTGGGGTATTTCCCCTGTTGCGTGTACAATTTGGTGTAGCTTTGCACTGTCTCTACGTCACCGACATTAGAGGTAGGCCCGTGACTATATTTGTTTTTGGGCAGGTGTTTATTTAGAAAACAATCACTGAGGACAAGTGAATGTAAATGTTGTCTAAAAATATCATAGGGATCGAATCCTTTTATGTGTTCAACATATCTAAGGTTGGATATACTAAAATGTGCTGCAAAATCGTCAAATTTGTTGATGTTTTTCAACACGAACTCCCCTATTTTCCAAGGCATAGGAATGAACTGTTTTTTTTTCATCCTTTGGAACAGATGGAACCAGTCACTGTATTGATGTGCTACTTATGCAATAAAAATTATGTCTGTAATGTGACATGGAAGGAGAGAAGGTTGTTCCATGGAGCCAAAAATTCTTATGACAGTGTAATTATCCAAATGTTGTACTGTTCCCTTTTTGTCCAAAAAATTAGTTGCATGTTCAGATAAGCGGGGATCGTTTTCTCCTAACAAGAAAAGTTTGAAAACAGAGAGGAAGCCATTAAAAACCTCATAAAAATAGTGGGAAGCCTTGTGCTTCCATAAGGCCTAGTACCAGAATGTTACTGGGTGGAAACCCCAGTTGACATTCTTGGACATAGACAGTTGCAGAAATCGATAGGAATGTGCTATTGCAAAAACTAAACAGCATGACATATAAATTTTCTTTCCCCTTTTGTAGCTTGACAATTGGGAAGAGATTTCATAAGAAATTATCCTTCCCCAATAAAAAATGGCTTGTTCATTGACTGTGAAATACAAAATGTAAAGAGCCATGCAAGAAACAGTAGCTGTGGATTCTTTTCTTGTTATTCTTGTAAACAGCCAGGCAATTTCACGAAAAGGATTTTTAAATGAACTAACTTGCATGCTTGTAATATCTTCAGGAACTAGATCCGAGTTTTCCAAAAAAAGGGGCAAGAGGTCCAATCCATTATTATGCTTTGCTAGGAACTGTTTGCAATATTCTCCTTTGAACGTCAATATTGGCTCTGGAAATTTCAGCATCTGTCGGAAGAGCTGAGGTGACAAAGAAACATAAGAGCGGTCGTGCAGTGGAATAATTCTTTTCTCTTCAATAAATTTATCGGTGCACCAAGAGACCAAGTCCTTACAGTCAAAAGCCTCAAGAACGCAACCTGCATGAGGAATCTCGGAGCTTCAAATTACTTGGTTCTCTGTGGCAGAGGTTGAGTAATAAGAAAATGCCCTAGACTAGTGGAATTTCTGGTCATGACGGCTGAAGATGTTCACTATATCTCCACAGAACAGGTGCATAATTGATGTCATTTGTTTATGAGAAGGTTTATTTGCTGCAGATGATGGTTTAAATGAACAGTCACAGTGAATAATGTAACTTTTTTCTAAATCTTGTTTAAATGCTTATGAATGGAAAAGATCCTCGAGCCTTTTGTTGATTAATGACAATCGGTATTGGTCGTGCATGATGAACTGTTAGGAGTAAAGTAAATATTTATTTCATATTTAGAAATGCAAAGGTGGTGGGTACAACGAAGATCAATTAAGGAATGGAGGTTTCTTGAACATGCGAAGGGCACGTGATGTGAAAGGGATTTCATGATTTTGAAATGAACACTTGGAAGGGACAACATAATCTCCCTGCAAATTTTGGTTTAATGCGCATGAATACGATATTTCCTCAGCCCTTTCACCCATCAATGGAAATATATATGGTTTCTGCATGATGGCCTATTAGAATTAAATGCCAGTAATTCCATATTTAGAAACAATATATGTCTATATATATAAAAAAAAAATATATTTTCTTTTATTGTAGAGAAGTGTGAAGGTGACGGAGACGGAGGAGAGCAAGGAAATAATGGCAAGTTCTAAAAAGCGGTTGGACGCGATTCAAAAAAGGGTTACGGGGATAGTCAGGAAGAGATCATGAAGGGGGAGTTCAATGATCGGTTTGTATATTTGCGGAATTTCAGAAAAATGGCTAAGTATGGAATAGGGAAATTGCTAATTTCATGCGTAGCAATAAGATCTTATATATAATTGCCAACTGCTAATTCCAAAAGGACGCTGGCATAAGAAACAACGACTATGAACTAAATATTTCTTCAACCCGACAAAGGGACGTTTCCCTATAGAAATTTGAACAAATCACCAAGTATGGAAAGCAGACAGATGGGCTTCAAAATGGGTTGACAATAGTTCCAGTAAATATGTGAGGAAGCGGTGGTTAAATTGTATTTCTCGAAATTTTTCAGTGTAAAAAATGTGCATCACGAAAAAGGGCATGATAGGTGGACCATAATACAAAAAAGGGTAAAATTTCATGTTTAAGAATTTTTGAGTGCAAAATGTGTAAAAAGGAAGAGATCATGAAAAGGGCATGATAGGTCAACCGTAATACGGAAAAGGGCATGATCTAAGAACGGTTGCAAATTTGTATATATGTCAATTTGTATATAGCAGAGCTACAAATTCTGTTTGGAGGTCCTGGAAAAGTAGAGGTGCAGTGTTGATGCAGCCAGCAGGGTCCTCCTGTCAATTTCTATATGGCAGAACTCTGGGTGGAAGTTATGGGACAAGGAACAATAGATGGTCAATTTAAAGAAAGGGGAAGTGGTGGTTGGAAATGCGTGAATTGGGAAAATAGAAAGGTGGAAGGCATTTTTCGTAAGTGCAAATTGGTTTCAAAGAAGCCCCATTGTTGCAAAATCATGATCTACTAGTTATGAGGAAATGCATTGTTGAAGATTACATTTTATTGCAACATGCGCGTGCAATTATGTTCTTGATACATTATTCCATGACTGTAACATACCAACTGAAGTAGTGAACTTTGTTTTGTACTAATTAGCATTAAAATTTAATAATTGCATCTCTAGAAACAAGAAGAATTGTTGGAACATTTTACATTGGTATTAGTAAACAGATGATCGAAGAAGTATGAGAGCACCGAAGTATGCCAATTAGAAAATGTGTGAAACCCAGAAAAGTGGCAGAGACGAAGAGTCCAAGGAGAAAATTTTGTAATATAAAATCCATTTAAAAAAATAAGAAAAGTATTGAGTACTGTACATCTATGCTTAGAAATTGGATCTAGTTCTTCAGTTGAAAAAATTGAAGGTATCTACGACAAACACGGGAACAGGTTTCACAGTATGCAATATCCTTGGAGTTTTCTCCACGATTAATCATCCTCTGTAGAAATTGATATTTTTAAGAAGATTTTCCTGAGGAAGAAGATGAAAATGGTTGCAGGGCAAGTGGAATAGCCCTTAGTTGAAACTGGCTCTTCATAGTAAAAAAAAATTCAATAGTACAGCTTTCACATGCAATTACAGAGGCCCAAATTAGTCTATTCTCAGCAGAAGGAGATGACTAGTAGGAAAATGCGTTGCATCAGCGAAAGTTTTGCAGCTGATACCCGAAAATGTTAAACAATATTTTTTTGTCTTGAAATATATCTCTGGAAGCATCAAAATATGATTTCTTTACAGTCAAACTCTTCCTCCCAGAACAGACTAATTTTGAACTCTGGAATTCCTACTTTGGCGGTGCAAAGTGGCTGTTGCATTCACTGTCCATTTTTTTTTTCTGAAACTCATTTTGGTGTTGTCATGACTGTGATCATTGAGCTGAGAAGGTCAGTTCGTTATGGTTCATTTCAATTTGGGCCCAAGAGTGGGAATATTTTCTGCATTGCCATCATCCATTATCGTATCATCATCCATCAAATCATCTTCTTCTGGCTTGGAATTCATGGCATAAAGTTCTGCGACAGGCATGACTGCAAGTGGGTAGGTTCTCTAAGCAACCAAGCTTGGCATCGAATTTTTTGGCTTGAAATATATCTCTGGGTGTACCAAGGGACTATCTCAGTTTTTGCTCGTGGCTAGAGAGAGATGAATAGTAAGAATATGCCTTGGAATAGTGGAACCTGTGGCCATTATGCCCCAATGTGTTCACTATGTGTGGAGAGAACTGCCACCACAAGTTATTAAGAATTTACGTTTGCTCAAGACAATGTTTCAAATGAATATCGGGGAGGGATAATATAAGACTTTCACTGATCAATGAAAATTTCCAGGGTTCGTGCGGAATGAGTTGTGACCATCACAGCTCACTAATTGCACAATTAGAAAAAAGTGCGAAGGTGGTGGTGATGGCAAAAAGACATTAAGAATCAGAAATTTTTTAAAAGAACCAACCCGTCGACGGACAAAATAAATAAATATTGTGTCTCCTTTGAAATGAATACTTGGAAAGGATAAGATGCTTGTGCGCAAATCTTAGTTTAATTCATACTAATGAGAAATCTTCTCCGAAATTCCAGACATTAATGACAACTGTAACGGTTGCTGCAGGATGGCTACTAGCATTAAAGCTTAATTATTGCATATGGAGAGCGGTCAGGCATGTTACAAAAGAAAAATGGAAGAAGATATACCCAGGAGACGTGAAAGCCCGATGGTTCTTTGCTTGGTGGATGGGTTCTTGGCCTGGCAAGATGAAAATTGAGCCTCTATTGTTTTGTGTCCTACAAATAGCACCTACACTTCTGCGAGATACAAAATGATAGGCGGAGTTGCGGGTTGGTTGGTTCAACATTGCGGTTTTTTTGGTTAAACATGTAATTTTATAAAGTATGAACATCAGATTGTATAGAACATATTTGAATCCAGGATTCCATACTTGGTCACTTTTTGTTTCGCGCGTTCACGGCCTGGCAGGCTGAAAATTGAGTATAAACATGAGATTTTATATAGCATATGGGGATCTCTTATTCCATACTTAGGCACTTTTTTTATCACGGGTTCGTGGCCTGGCGGGCTGAAAAAATACTGAATATTGTTCCGTGTCCTACAAATAGTATGTAGATTTCAATGATATACAAATTGATAGCATGACCTACGAGTTGCTTGGTTGAACATTGCATTTGTACTGTTATAGAACATATGCGTATTCTTTTTTCCCTATACTACAAATAGCAACCACATTTTCATGATATACAAATTGATAGGAGTGTAACGTCCTCCTTGTTACGACAACAACTCTGATAACAGGTGCAATTTTTTTTTGTTTTAAAAGTGTGTGCGCACGTGTAGAAAGGAAACCGACACACTTGACTCTACGTTGCCACCCGACGACTAACAAGACGCAACCATGATGATCACAACAATAAGACACAAGGCGCACAACAAGTAACTGCAAGCATTAACGACCATAGACATAAGGAGGAATCCATAATAGTAGATTTTACTATTTTTGCACAGGAAAGCAGGGTGTTTAATCTTAGTCCTCTGCTATAGAGAGAGAGAAGGTCAGATAGGCTTCGGGCCGACTGCTCAGGCAGAAACTAGTAACCCAATTACGAACAAGACGCAAGAAAGACGAACACAACAAGATGACATACAACGTACAACAGTAACAACAAACAATAAACGACCATAGACATAAGGTGCACAATAGGTAACCACAAGCATTTAACGACATACTGGGTTATGCACAGTACGAACAAAAAAGGAAAAATCCATAGTAGTATATTTTACTATTTCTGCACAGGAAAGCAGGGCGTTTAATCTTAGTTCTTTGCTCCGAAGAGAGAGAAGGTCGGATAGGCTCCTGGCCGACTGCTCAGGTAGAAACTAGTAATCTTCGTCAGGTGTGTCACAAGAGTGGAAACCCTGCCTTTAAAGGGCCCGAGACTCTCGATACGGCACTGGATTCCTTACACAGAAAATAATCACACACATAGACTTATATACTAAGGCTACATGGAGGTGTCTACATCCCGCCTGACACAAGCAGACCAAGCACACAAAAATGACACCCTAGTACAACATTAGTTAATCAAGGGACTACAATCTATAAGATTCTTAAGGTCATTCCAACACACATCACAAGAATTTCACGGTGCAAGAAAATTTGATTACGAAATCCATCATGAAATGACATAAGTGCAAGTGAAAGGAAAACAACTTAATTTAAATCAAGAAGAAAGGGTAGTCATCAACTTTACTTCAAGGCATGGGAATAACCATTCGTTAATTCCACTATAGCTAACATTTCTAGATGAAAGACCACACCCTTCCCGTCATGCCTATCACGGTGCCCAAAGGTAACTGCTATGATTGATCAATCCACAAAAAAATATTTAAAAACAAAGGGCAAGAGGATAATACATGAGGATAGCAAGGAACATAAGAGCATAACTACAATTTATAACCCATATCATTTCTCATACAACTCGGACATTCTGCAACCTATAAATCAAGACCTTCATCACTTGGTGCTATAGTTTTTTCCATTACTATGCAATACGGGTAATTCTACCAATGTTAAAAAAACTTCAATTCTATTGCATCGACAATGTCATCAGATTCATTTAAGCTTACCATCTTCACCTCAATTCCTTAAGTCTAACTAACATGGACCATGACTAGAGATTTGCACCTGTATCCCTATGTTTTATATATCACAAAATAAAGGGGTCGCTATTTAAACTATTCTTCACACTAATTAAGTGATAACTTAAGAAATAATTGGCCCCCTTTAGGAAGGTGCTATTATATTACATTTCAACCAACTTATGATTACTTATTTTCAAGGCCCCTAGTTTCGAGGTCCTTACCATATGCGTTGTTAAATTAATAAGATTATAAGGTCCTAACAATAAGAAATCCACTTCATTACTTTTTATGCTACAAATGACATTTGAAAATAAAAGAAGCCATGATATTACCTTTCATATGTTTACCATTTGCTAACATAGTATATTTCCAAGTTTGTAAGGACATTACAATTACAGTTTCATACCACAATTTACAATGACCATACATTACAATAGCCATGCAATAAAATGACGATGATGATCAATGAAATAAAATTCCGATGAAATTCATATTAAAAACWGATTGTAACTAAAGTTTCCTCCATTGTAATTCATACCCTTTATTTCATTTAAAAAACGTATTCTGTTAATTACACCTGAAATCATCTTTTGTTAGTTATTTTCCCTTTTTACGCTTTTATGAAAACTAAAATCATAAAGTGAATTGCTTCCTTTATTTACAAGTGAAAGTGAAAATCGTAAGGAATCCATGTGGCAGGTGGAAGGAAAAGACTTGGCACAGCGATGGGCTAGAGTGGTTCAAGCACCAATCGCGCAGGAGTAACAGGCTACCAAAAGGTTATGGAATAGGCATAGTCATCGTTGTTGCGCCATAGGATTCGCATGGGGAACATGCTGGTTTTTTTTTGGTTTATTAAAAATACTCCATGGACAACACAACATTCAAGTTCAGGGGTAGATTCCCCAAGGTGTTAGGGTAAGGGCTAGCGAATTTCTCCTGCAGACTCGCAGCTCATATAGCGTTGCCCACCCACGAACCGCCGTCAGATGAATGAGGAAAGGCTCATGCAGAATGTCCATGAAATCCAAGGAAAATCACCTGGAACGGTTCTAACTCCGAGAGTGGAGGGTGAGGATATCAGGTTTAAGGCTTCACCACGGCACCAACATCCCTTTAGTGACGAAAAGGATGTTCAGTTAGCGATTTGTTGTAGGAGGAAAGGTAAGGGAGCTGTCATCGAAAGGATGATTCATTGTCCTGCATCTAAATCATATCAAGAGATCACAGAGCGCACATGAGTCAGGGATTAAGGTGGGAGCCAAGAGGTAGACGAAAATGCCCAAGCAATGCCTCCAAGAAAATGGCGAGTAAAGTGTAGGGTCAACACCAGAAGGAAAATTTCAAGTAGCGGTTAAAAAGAGAGAACACATTGTGAATAAGGAAATATCGATCGTGCGCCTGATACTAATAGACTCAACAATATTTTTATCATTGTTAAATTACTGAAGTATGGATTCTAGAAGAGGTCCTCGGGCACTCTCCAGTTAAAATTCTAAGGAGATTAGATTTAAATAAAAAATTTATTTGTATACTTAGACAGAAGATAATTTATAATCTGTTGTTCATGGTGATCCCCATGTTAGGTCAGCGAATGATGCTCTAAAAGCTCACAGTAAAATTATTAGGAGCCCCATGCACCACCCTCGTACAATGACCATGTAGACCTTCCCCTTAGTTCAACTGAGGAAGACATTGGAAGATTCAAGTGTTTTTCGTCAACTCACAGCAAAATCTAAAACAGGGCCAAGGACATAATTTTCGTCCTTATCTAGTACTACATGACCAGCATCATTATACATTCGGCAGTTAAATTCGGTAAAATTCAAGCAGGTAAATTCTGAATAGAAAACAAATTAAGGTCAATTTTTTTTTTAAAACAAGACTACCACGCATAAGTTGCATTACGTAATACCCACTTAAGGATCTCATTCATAAAATTATAGTACACCAACCTAAACGAATGCATTGTAGACATGCAACTCTAGTCAAATCAGACATGTATCATCAATAATAGATTCCACAAAATCAAGCAGGGTAGAGGATTGGATTTCCTGTGCCATAATCTAAAAGAAATCACAAATAAAACACCTACAGATCTCATCATACATCCTAAACATTCTATCAATCAACCGAAGGGCGTACCTTTGCTTGCATGCTTGCTCCAGGTGTCGTCTGCTGCTCCATGCCGATCATGCTCGTCGACCGTACAGACTACATCGATACCTCCCAGCCAATCGCTAGTGGTACTCTACTTCCCCCTTAGCCCCCTGAGCTGCAAAGTGGCCACACACTGTCCCGCTGGTAGATCTAGCTTCCCAGCTCGCCTTGCAAGGCTGAGCTACCACTCCTATCCGAGATGGAAAATCCCAACTCCTCACAAGCAATCAGTCAAGTCACAAATCCGACATCATAACGTTACGCTAATAACCGATCCCCTTCTTCCTCATCCCCCTTTTCTTTTATAGAGTTTTGAGACCCACCAACTTTCCCTAATTCACATTTTAAATTAAGTTTTAATAAAATATTTCAAAAATTCTCCAACTCACAAGTGTCATCCATCTCCCTCTTTTCTCCAATAAATATTTTCTTTAATTTATTATTTGTCTCAAATCCCTCACCCACCTAGAGTCGCTCCTAAAGTTACTCCTAGGTGTTCCTAGATCGCCTTACGTGCTTTTAGTAAATTTCCCTAAATGAAGTTGCTAAATTTAGTTCATTTTAGGAAGTTCTTAATTGCAGATTCCCTACTATGTTGACTTTTCCTTTTACCCTATGTCCCCTTATTTCCGTTATTATGTTTTCTTTATTACTTTGTTTCCCTATTTTTATTATTCCCTTCTTTTTTTAAAAACCAAGAAGGCAAATGTGCTAATTAATCTTTTCATTTATTATTTATTTAATATCTTTTGTTCTTTCACAAGTTAGGAATTAATTTCTTCTTTGCAAATTTTTAAATCCCTTGGTTTAATTAAATCCTTACTCTCTTCATTTACCCCAAGAATTTTATGAAGACCCAACTATTACCTAAGTGGGTTTTTGTTTAAATTGTTATTTTTGTTCCAAGGTCCTTTTTCTTAAGGTTAGACTAAATTTTTACCCTAAAAAGTTTTAGACTTAGGACTTAGATTTTGAACTGGGTGAAACTTGGTTAGGGAAGTTGTTTAAGGATTTCTTAAGGCGTTATTGTCTTAGGGCCATTTAGGTTTGTTTCCTTCATCAACATCAATACGACGTGCCCTTCAGGACGCACCATGTGCTCCAAGGGTGCCACTCGCCTCATTCATTTCCTTTGCGCGACGTGCCCTTCAGGATGCACCACATGCTCCAAGGGTGCCACTCACCAACTTGTGTTTCTTTTGCGAGATGTTCCCTTCAGGATGCACCACGTGCTTCAAGGGTGCCACTCGCCGACTTGACTGATTGGTAGACATCTATAAACCCTGGAGTCAACACTCCACTAGGTGAACTTGTGGGAGACAAAGGGCTCTAAGGAATAAGGCCCCTGCCTTATTGCGTGCCCCTTAGAATCATCGTGAGCAACTATCGCAGTCTGCCCCCACAGCATCATGGATACTCTCGAACTAGGTAATCATTAACCTACAGTTCGAGCCACGGCGGGAGTGCTAGTAGGCTGTGGTAGGGATGTTTTCCACCCCTCTCCCTCAACCTCTCTGGAAATCATGTGTGGCCCCTTTACTCCATATGAGAGTCTGGTCGGAAAGATATCATCATCCCGCATCATCAACAATTGTGTCACAAAATGTCAACATCATATCATCAAATCAATGAAATATCATAGTAAATAAATCAACCCAATAGCACACTCCCTGACTCAATCCGGAGTCTAAGGGGTTCCACCAATGCCTCTGCATCCTCAAGGTCCGAAACCATGAACACTCAATGAAACTGAGTGAACAACACCTGTCTACATCAAAGTAGTAAAAACATCATGTCATCTATCAATACACATCATAATCAAGGATAAATGGTTTAACATCATAAAAGTCCAGGTCACTTGCGATCAAGTGTCCTCAAAGAATAAGTTTTCTCAGTGCGCTAGAGCAGGATGTTACATACACCCCCTCTTGGTCTAAACTTCATCCCGAAGTTTCTCAGTATAAATGCTGAAATAAAAGTACCACAGTATCATAAGTCTATCTATCAAACAAAAATGGAAATTGTTGGCGCATATCATATGCGTCCTCCCAGGTCGCCGAGTGCGGACTATAACTGTCTCACTGGACCTTGACCTGATCTACCGTTCGACGTCRTAACTGTCGAACGCGATGATCTAAGATGCGGACCGGATTCACCGTGAGCGCTCCTTCATTCGATACCTGTAAGGAACTCATGTCAATCATGTGTGTAGGATCACTAATATAATGTCTCAAAAAATATACATGAAAAACATCGTGCATACGCCTCAAAGAATCAGGCAAGGCTAGTCGATAGGCCATGGGCCCCTTTCTCTCCACAATCTCAAAAGGTCCCACGAACCTAGGAGAGAGTTTAGCTCCCTTTCCAACTTGATCGAACTCTTATTCGGTTTAACCCGCAAGAAGACTCGATTGACGACCTCGTAACTATGGTCGACTCGGTGCACATCGACATAACTCTTCTGTCTATCCTGCGCTTCTTTAATCCTTTGTCTTATGGTTTTCATTTGCTCTTCCATTTCTTGGATTGCTTCTGGTCCCACCAGGACCCTATCCTCAAGTCAATCCCCAGTCGAGGGCATCCGACACGGTCGACCTTAAAGAAAATCAAAAGGCGCCATCTTAATGGTGCTCTGGTAACTGTTGTTGTAAGTGAACTCTACTAGAGGCAAGAATTCCTCCCAATGCTTTTGTTGGTCCATCACGTACATGCGCAACATGTCTTCTAAGGTTTGGTTCGTTCATTCGGTCTGTCCGTCAGTCTCTGGGTGATACACAGTACTAAAATTAAGTTGGGTTAGCAAGGCCTCTTGGAAACTCGTCCAAAATCGTCTAGTAAACACCGATCCTCGATCGAATATAATCCTTTTAGGCACGCCATGCAGACTCACAATCTCACTGATGAAAACTCTCGTTTTGTCAGGTGCCTGATACATCGTACGCACAGGAATAAAGTGAGCACTCTTCGTCACAGTGTCTACTACTACAAAAATTGAGTCGTCTCTCCTTGCCGTCAGTGGCAATCCAACAATAAAATCCATCTAAATAACTTCCCATTTTGATTCTGGAATGGCATGTGGTTAAAGTTATCCCATCGGGTGTCTATGTTAAGCCTTTACCTGCTGACACTCTAGACATCTGGCCACATAGTTGACTATGTCAGCCTTCATTCCCTTCCAGAAGAATAAGGGTTTAAGGTCTGCCCTCATCTTTGTGACTCCTGGGTGAGCCATGTAGACTGCTCTATGAGCCTTGCTCAGGATCAACATCCTCAACTCATCATTTGGCGGTACATAAATCCAACCTCTAAATCTTAATAACCCATCGCGATCAAAAGAGAATCACTCATATCATGGTACCATCATTGTGTTTTGTCCGATAAAACCCTTGACCTCTATGTACCATTCGTCATCACACTGTAAAGTGAGAATCTTCTCATGTAATTTTGTCTGAAGAGGCAACACCGAAAATATGCATGGCCTCCGACTCAAAGCATCAGCCACTCGATTCACTATTCCCTTTATGTAAGTAATCTCGAATTCGTACTCGCTAAGCAATTCTGACCAATGCCGTTGTCGTGTGTTCAGGTCGCTTTGCGTAAAAATGTGTTGTAGTCCACAAAGATCAGTCCTTAATTCAAATTTTCGTCCAACAAGGTAGTGTCTCCAAACCTTCAAGGCATATACGACGGCTAATAACTCCAAGTCGTGCGTCGCGTAGTTCTCCTCATGCCTTCTCAGTTTCCTCGAAATGTAAGCAATCACTCGTCCGTATAGCATCAAGACTCAGCCTAAACCTTCCTTGGATGCGTCAGTGCATACCAAGAAGTCTGCATCCATGTCAGGGACCTTTAGTATCGGCGTTGTGGTCATCAACTCTTTAAGCCTTCGAAATGCTTCCACGCATTTCTCGGGCCAAACAACTTCTTGTTTTTCTTCTACAATTCCGTGATCGGATTTGCTATCTTTAAAAATCCCTCGACAAACCGTCTATAGTATGCTACTAAACCCATAAAACTACGCACTTCTGTGACATTCGTCGGCACAGGCCATTCCATAATAGCCTCAAACTTGGCTGGATCCACGGCGATACCTTCACCGGGGATGACATGCCCTAAGTAGTGAATCCTCGATTGATAAAAAGAGCATTTGGACAACTTCCCATACCATTTGTGCTCTTGTAGGCACTGTAGTACCAAGCGCAAGTGCTCTTCATGCTCCTCCGTCGTCCGAGAGTAGATTAAGATATCGTCAATGAATACTTGGACGAACTTGTCCAAATACTCGCGGAACACCCCGTTCATCAAACTCATGAATACCCCTTGGGCGTTTGTCAGTCCAAACGGTAAAACAGTAAACTCGTAATGTCCAAATCTCATCTTAAAGGTGGTCTTAGGGACATCATCCTCCTTGATCCGTAACTGGTGATACCCAAATTGCAAATCGATCTTGGAGAACACCGGTGCACCCTTCATTTG
Source organism: Picea engelmannii (assembly GCA_009831015.1). Lineage (NCBI taxonomy): Eukaryota > Viridiplantae > Streptophyta > Pinopsida > Pinales > Pinaceae > Picea > Picea engelmannii. The sequence continues at coordinate 86,815 of ML802973.1, forward strand.
ATCGAACAGATCATCAATTCTTGGTAAGGGATACTGATTCTTGATTGTAGCCTTGTTCAGTTGATGGTAGTTAATGAAAAGTCTCCATGATCCATCCTTATTTCATATGAAAATAACTGGTGCACCCCACGGTGACACGCTAGGACGTATCAGTCCCAAGTCCAACAACTCCTTCAGTTGCATTTTCAACTCTTGCAACTCCGGGGTCGACATCCGATAAGGTGTTCTTGCTATCGGTTTGGTCCCTTGTTTCAGGTCTATGGTGAACTCCAGTTCCCTTTCCAGCAGCATCCCCGGTAACTCCTCTGGAAATACGTCCGCAAACTCCTTCACCACCGGAAGGTGTTCTATACCTTCTGCTACTCCTTTTTCGTTTAGTGCGAGGATCGCATAAAGATTTCACCCCTTGCACATGCTCTTTCGTAACTGTAAGGAAGAGACGAACCTCAGGGATACTCCCTGGTTCCATCCTACAATCACATGTCTCTGCCGTTCATCATCGACCAAGCTCAACCATTTCATCTTACAGTTGAGTATCGCCCCATGTGATTCCAACCAATCCATACCAATCACGACGTCATAAGATCCTAAGATCATGATGTACAAGTTGACCCTCATGAAAAACTCTTCCAAGTTAAGGGCACAGCCCATAACCTTTCCTACAACCTTCTGTTTGGCTCATGAAGCCATCTCTACGAAGCTAAACTCGTCCTATTCGACTGTCTTTACCTTAATCCTTTTTAGCGCTGCACCAGAAATGAAACTCTCAGTAGCACCTGGGTCTATCAAAATACTAAGGGTCTGGTTAGCGATAGTACCTGTCGTCTCAAGCACAATCGACTGGTGCTCTGCCTGGCGATTATTCACCACTACATGAATCCGATGGGCCTTGCCCATATCTCCCACTGTAGTGGGTCCGGCTGATCTGGACACTCTGTTCCTCTCCATGGGACAGTCGCGCTGGTAGTGTGGCTCCCCACACGTCCAACACCCCTTCTTCGGCCCAGTAGTCCTGGTACCCGAAGTAGAAGATGACGGCCCACTGGCCTTGAACCCCGGTCTCTTCCGCTGAACAGGCCTAAACTGCTATTGCTGCAGGCGATGTTGTTGTTGGTGATGTGGTCCCTAGTAAGGTGTCTGCTGTTGAGGTGATAGTCATCGAGGTGTAGTGAAAGTGGATCCCCTCTGGAAGCCACGATATCCCGACGTATGTCTCTCTGGTGTCTGGTGCTGTGGCATACCAGATGAACCCTACCCTGCAGGTCTCGCTGGAGTCCTGGTCTGACCCCCACTGATAAGCTCCTCCTCTGCTATGAGGGCCTTCTGAACAACATCGTGCAAGGTTTGAGGCATCAAAATCCTAACCTTTGCACGCAGGTTGCCATTAAGGCCAAACACGAACCTGTTGACCTTAAGTCTTTCGGTGTTAAGGTGTGGAGCATATCGGAGTAGCTCCATAAAATGTGCCTCATACTCAGGCACTATACGACCTCCTTGGTGTAATGTGTTGAACTCATTGAGTTGACACTCAATGAATTCCTCTGAAAGATACCTCTCTTGGAACTGTTCCTTGAATAGCTCCCACTACACGTCTTCGACGGCCATGTTCAGTTGTGGCAGGAGCGTCTTCCACCATAGAAGAGTGCTCCCCTTCAGTTGAAAGACTGCCATGCAGACCTTCATGTTGGAGGTATAATCATGAAGTGCAAAGCACATCGTCATATTCTCCAACCATGCCTCGGTGGCTGCGCCGTTCGGGGCACCAAAGAACTCAGGAAATTTGACCTTTTCGAGTTCACTGTGAAAGCTACCTGTAACGGCCGGTGTGCGTGGTGGAACCTCAGTGGGTGCCGGCACCCTGGCCTCGTCTCTGTCCAATCGGCTGATCAGTGCCTCGAACATGTGCTGAAAATATCTCATCATCACAACAACATCACCAACTGTTATTTTCTCCTGTTCGAGAACCTGCTCGCCTCCCCGGGGGTTAGACCCCTCAGGCATGGATGCTACTAGAGGCGTCACGCCTCCTCCCCTAGCACCCTTTCATATGCCTCCACAACATCCTCTAACAATGATTACATGCATGCACACAATCAACTCCATCAACAACAGTATAATCAAATAAAATCATGTCAGCGAAAGTCGTAGCGACTCCCAAGCCACGGGTCGAACCGGCTCTGATACCATATGTAACGTCCTCCTTGTTACGACAACAACTCTGATAACAAAAGCAATTTTTTTTTGTTTTAATAGTGTGTGTGCGTGTGTAGAAAGGAAACCAACACACTTGACTCTACGTCGCCACCTGACGACTAACAAGACGCAACCACGATGATCACAACAAGAAGACACAAGGCGCACAACAAGTAACTACAAGCATTAATGACCATAGACATAAGGAGGAATCCATAATAGTAGATTTTACTATTTTTGCACAGGAAAGCAGGGCGTTTAATCTTAGTCCTCTACTCCAGAGAGAGAGAAGGTCAGATAGGCTCCTGGCCGACTGCTCAGGAAGAAACTAGTAACCCGACTACGAACAAGACACAAGAAAGACGAACACAACAAGATGAAATACGATGTACAACAATAACAATAAGAAATAAATGACCATAGACATAAGGCGGACAACAGGTAACCACAAACATTTAACAACATACTGGGTTATGCACAGTACGAACACAGAAGGAAGAATCCATAGTAGTAGATTTTACTATTTCTGCACAGGAAAGTAGGGCATTTAATCTTAGTTCTCTGCTCCGGAGAGAGAGAAGGTTAGATAGGCTCCTGGCCGACTGCTCAAGAAGAAACTATTAATCTTCGTTAGGTGTGTCGCAAGAGTGGAAACCCTACCTTTAAAGGGCCCGAGACTCTCGATACGGCACTAGATTCCTTACATAGAAAATAATCACACACACAGACTTATATACTAAGGCTACATGGAGGTGTCTACATCCCGCCCGACACAAGCAGACCAAGAACACAAAAATGACACCCTAGTACGCCATTAGTTAATCAAGGGACTACAATATATAAGATTCTTAAGGTCATTCCAACACACATCACAAGAATTTCACGGTGCAAGAAAATTTGATTACGAAATCCATCATGAAACAACATAAGTGCGAGTGAAAGGAAAACAACTTAATTTAAATCAAGAAGCAAGGGTAGTCATCAGCTTTACTTCAAGGCACGGGAATAACCATTCGTTAATTCAACTGTAGCTAACATTTCTAGATGAAATACCACACCCTTCTCGTCATGCCTATCACGGTGCCCAAAGGTAACTGCTATGATTGATCAATCCACAAAACAATATTTAAAAACAAAGGGCAAGAGGATAATACATGAGGATAGCAAGGAACATAAGAGCATAACTACAATTTATAACCCATATCATTTCTCATACAACCCGAAGATTCTGTAACCTATAAATGAAGGCCTTCATCACTTGGTGCTATAGTTTTTTCCATTACTATGCAATACGTGTAATTCTATCAATGTTATAAAAACTTCAATTCTAGTGCATCAACAATGTCATCAGATTCATTTAAGCTTACCATCTTCACCTCAATTCCTTAAGTCTAACTAACATGGACCATGACTAGAGATTTGCGCCTGTATCCCTATGTTTTATATATCACAAAATAAAGGGGTCGCTATTTAAACTATTCTTCACACTAATTAAGTGATAACTTAAGAAATAATTGGCCCCCTTTAGGAAGGTGCTATTATATTACATTTCAACCAACTTATGATTACTTATTTTCAAGGCCCCTAGTTTCGACGTCCTTACCATATGCGTTGTTAAATTAATAAGATTATAAGGTCCTAACAATAAGAAATCCACTTCATTACTTTTTATGCTACAAATGACATTTGAAAATAAAAGAAGCCATGATATTACCTTTCATATGTTTACCATTTGCTAACATAGTATATTTTCAAGTTTGTAAGGACATTACAATTACAGTTTCATACCACAATTTACAATGACGATACATTACAATAGCCATGAAATAAAATGATGATGACGATCAATGAAATAAAATTATGATGAAATTCATATTAAAAACAGATTGTAACTAAAGTTTCCTCCATTGTAATTCATACCCTTTTTTTCATTTAGAAAACGTATTCTGTTAATTACACCTGAAATCATCTTTTGTTAGTTATTTTCCCTTTTTACGCTTTTATGAAAACTAAAATCATAAAGTGAATCGATTCCTTTATTTACAACTGAAAGTGAAAATCGTAAGGAATCGATGTGGCAGGTGGAAGGAAAAGACTTGGCATAGTGATGGGCTAGAGTGGTTCAAGCAACAAGTGCGCAGGAGTAACAGGCTACCAAAAGGTTATGGCACATGCATAGTCATCGTTGTCACGCCACAAGATTCGTGTGGGGAACAGGCTGGTTTTTTTTTGGTTTATTAAAAATACTCCATGGATAGCGCAGCATTCAAGTTCAGGGGTAGGTTAACCAAGGTGTCAGGGTAAGGGCCAGCGAATTTCTCCTGCAGACTCGCAGCTCATATAGCATTGCCCACCCATGAACCGTTGGCAGGTGAATGAGGCAAGGCTTACAGAGAATGACCACGCAATCCAAGGAAAATCGCCTGGAATAGTTCTAACTCCGAGAGTGGAGGGCGAGGATATCAGGTTTAAGGATTCACCACGACACCGACATCCCTTTAGTGATGGAAAGGATGTTTAGTTAGCGATTTTCCATAGGAGGAAAGGTAAGTTAGCTGTCATCGAAAGGATGATTCGTTGTCCCGCATCTAAATCATATCAGGAGATCACAGAGCCCATAGGACTCAGGGATTAAGGTGAGAGCCAAGAGGTAGATGAAATTACCCAAGCAACGCCTCCGAGAAAATGGCGAGTAAAGTGTAGGGTCAACACCAGAAGGAAAATTTCAAGCAGCGGTTAAAAAGAGAGAACGCATTGTGAAGAAGGAAATACTAATCGTGCGCCTGACACTAACAGACTCAACAATATTTTTATCATTGTTAAATTACTGAAGTATGGATGCTAGAAGAGGTCCTCGGGGAGTCTCCAGTTAAAATTCCGAGGAGATTAGATTTAAATAAAAAGTTTATTTGTATACTTCGACAGAAGATAATTTATAATCTGTTGTTCATGGTGATCCCCATGTTAGGTCAGCGAACGATGCTCTAAAAACTCTCAGTAAAATTATTAGAAGCCCCATGCACCACCCTCGTACGATGACCGTGTAGACCTTCCCCTTAGTTCAATTGAGGAAGACATTGGAAGATTCAAGTGTTTTTCGTCAACTCACAGCAAAATCTAAAACAGGGCCAAGGACATAATTTTCGTCCTTATCTAGTAATACATGCCCAGCATCATTATACATTCGACAGTTAAATTCGGTAAAATTCAGGCAGGTAAATTCTAAACAGAAAACACATTAAGGTCAATTTTTTTTTTAAAACGAGACTACCACGTATAAGCTGCATTACGTAATACCCACTTAAGGATCTCATTCATAAAATTATAGTACACCAACCTAAACAAATGTGTTGTAGACATGCAACTCCAGTCAACTCAGACATGTATCATCAAGAATAGATTCCACAAAATCAAGCAGAGTAGAGGATTGGATTTCTTGTGCCAGAATCTAAAAGGAATCACAAATAAAACACCTACAGATCTCATCATACATCCTACACATTCTATCAATCAACCGAAGGGCGTACCTTTGCTTGCATGCTTGCTCCAGGTGTCATCTGCTGCTCCATGCCGATCCTTCTCACCGACCGTAGAGACTACATCGGTACCTCCCAGCCAATCGCTAGGGGTACTCTTCTTCCCCCTTAGCCCCTCGAGCCGCAAAGGGGCCATACATTGTCCCGCTGGTAGATCTAGCTTCCCATCTCGCCTCGCAAGGATGAGCTACCACTCTTATCCGAGATGGAAAATCCCAACTCCTCACAAGCAATCAGTCAAGTCACAAATCTAGCAGCTTAACATTACAATAATAACCGATCCCCTTCTTCCTCGTCCCCCTTTTCTTTTATAGAGTTTTGAGACCCACCAACTTTCCCTAATTCACATTTTAAATTAAGTTTTAATAAAATATTTCAAAAATTCTCCAACTCACAAGTGTCGTCCATCTCCCTCTTTTCTCCAATAAATATTTTCTTTAATTTATTATTTGTCTCAAATCCCTCACCCACCTAGAGTCGCTCCTAAAGTTACTCCTAGGTGTTCCTAGATCCCCTTACATGCTTTTAGTAAATTTCCCTAAATGAAGTTGCTAAATTTAGTTCATTTTAGGAAGTTCTTAATTGCAGATTCCCTACTATGTTGACTTTGCTTTTTACCCTATGTCCCCTTCTTTCCCTTATTATGTTTCCTTTATTACTTAGTTTCCCTATTTTTATTATTCCCTTCTTTTTTTAAAAACCAAGAAGGCAAATGTGCTAATTAGTCTTTTCATTTATTATTTATTTAATATCTTTTGTTCTTTCACAAGTTAGGAATTAATTTCTTATTTGCAAATTTTTAAATCCATTAGTTTAATTAAATCCTTACTCTCTTCATTTACCCCAAGAATTTTATGAAGACCCAACTATTACCTAATTGGGTTTTTGTTTAAATTGTTATTTTTATTCTAGGGTCCTTTTTCTTAAGGTTAGACTAAATTTTTACCCTAAAAAGTTTTAGACTTAGGACTTAGATTCTGAACTGGGTGACACTTGGTTAGGGAAGTTGTTTAAGGATTTATTAAGGTGTTATTGTCTTAGAGCCATTTAAGTTTGTTTCCTTCATCAACATTAACGCGATGTGCCCTTCAGGATGCACCACGTGTCATTCGTTTCCTTTGCGCGACGTGCCCTTCAGGATGCACCACGTGCTCCAAGGGTGCCACTTGCCAACTTGTGTTTTTTTTGCACGACGTGCCCTTCTGGATGCACCACATGCTCCAAGGGTGCCACTCGCTGACTTGACTGATTGGTAGACATCTATAACCCCTGGAGTCAACACTCCGCCAGGTGAACTTGTGGGAGACTAAGGGCTCTAAGGAATAAGGCCCCCGCCTTATTGTGCGCCCTTTAGAATCATCGTGAGTGACTGTCGTAGTATTCCCTCACGACATCGTGGATCCTCTTGAACTAGGTAATTGTTAACCTACAGTTCGAGCCATGGCGGGAGTGCTAGTAGGCTGTGGCAGGGATGTTGTCCACCCCTCTCCCTCAACCTCTCTGGAAATCGTGTGTGGCCCCTTTACTCCATATGTGAGTCTGGTCGGCAAGCTATCGTCAGCCTGCATCATCAACAATCGTGTTAGAACATGTCAACATCATATCATCAAATCAATGAAATATCACAGTAAATAAATCAACCCAATAGCACACTCCCTGACTCAATCCGGAGTCCAAGGGGTTCAACCAATGCCTCTGCATCCTCAAGGTTCGAAACTCTGCACACTCAATGAAACTGAGTCAAAAGCACCTATCTACATCAAAGTAGTAAAAACATCATGTCATCTATCAATATGCATCATAATCAAGGATAAATGGTTTAACATCATAAAAGTCCAGGTCACTTGCGAGCAAGTGTCCTCAAAGAATAAGTTTTCTCAGTGCGTTAGAGAGGGATGTTACAAGGAGGACCTACAGGTTGCTTGGTTGAGCATTCTATTTGTATTGTTCTATAACATATGCGGATTCCTCTTTCCATTCTTGGGCACTTTTTGGATCACGGGTTCGCGGCTTGGTGGGATGAAAATTAAGTATCTATTGTTCTGTGTCCTACAAATAGCACCTACACTTCTGCGATATACAAATTGACAAGAAGGCTTCTGGACATAGTCTCTATATAAAGTATGGAATGAAATTTTATATAGCATATGCAGATTCCTCATTCCATACTTACGCAGTTTTTGGATCCTGGATTTGCAGCCTGGCAGGCTGAAAATAGAGTCTCTATTATTATGTCTCCTACAAATAACACCCACATTTATGCGATATACAAATTGACGACAAGAATTGCAGAGATGAGTCTCTATATAAAGTATCAATATGAGATTTTATAGAGCATATGTGGATCCGTGTTTCCATATTTAGGCAGTTTTTTGATCGCGGGTTTGCAGTATGGCGGGTCGAAATAAGAGTCTCTATTGTTCCCTGTCCTACAAATAGAACTGATATTTCCACGAAATACAAATTGACATGAGTTTCCATGGGCTGCTTGGATGAACAATGCATTTTTTTTGTTCTAGAACATATGTGCATCCCTCATTCCATACTTGGGAACTTTTTTGGATCACGAGTTCGCGGGCGGGTGGGCTGAAAATTAATTATCTACTATTTTGTATCCTACAAATAACACCCACACTTCCGTGATATACAAATTGACACGCGGACGTATGGACATAATCTTTATATAAAATATGGAATGAGATTTTACACAGCATATGCGGATCACTAATTGCATACTTAGGCAGTTTTTGGAGCACATGTTGGTGGCCCGGCACATTGAAAATAGTCTATAGTTTCGTCGCCTACAAATAGCATCCAGAGTTCAACGATATACAAATTGATAGGTGGACTCGGGTTGCTTCACTGAACATTGGAATTTTATTGTCCCATTGCGATCCCATATCAATTTCATAGTTAGCGATTTTTTTTGATCGGGGGCTCTGGAGCTGTCCGCGACATATAAATTGACACGAGTCGCTACAGACTGCTTGGATGAACATTGCATTTGTATTGTTCTAGAAGATATGCAGATCCTTCGTTCCATACTTGGGCACTTTTTGGATTGCGGGTTCGTGACTTGGCGGGCTAAAAATTAAGTATCTATTGTTCCGTATCCTACAAATAGCACCCACACTTCTGCGATATACAGATTGACACGCAGACCTGGGGAGAAAGTCTATATATAAAGTATGGAATGAGATTTTATACAACATATGCAAATCACTAATTGCATACTAATTGACAGGTGGACTCAGGTTGCTTTGTTGAACATTGGACTTTTATTGTGTCGTTGCGATCTTGTATCAATTTCATAGTTAGCGTTAGGGATGATTTTAAGGATGAAAATTTATTTTAAAATGTAGAAACCTTGGCGAATCTTACTAATCCTTCATATGCCAACTATAAATGTTTGGCGATATTTTTGTAAAAATATTCAAATTTCTAAGGATTTTACACAGTTTTTATAAAATTTTGGCGATTTTTAAAGTAAAATAATTTTATCCTATAGAATTTGGGCGAATCATTTTTAAAATAACGAATCTCGTTTTTGGAAAAACCATGGAAAATTAGCCCATGAGCGAAATTTAGCCCTTAAAATCATCCATGGTTAGCGTCTTTTTTTTTATCGGGGGCTCTGGGGTTGGCGGGCTGGTAATTGGGCCTATATTGTTTTGAATTGTACAAATACATTGTTCTACAACATATGCGGACCTACGGGTTGCTTGGCTGAACTTTGCATTTGTATTGTTGTAGAACATATGCGAAGTCCTCATTCCATACTTGTGCACTTTTTGGATTGCAGGTTGCGGCCTAGTGGGCTAAAAATTAATTATCTATTATTCTGTGTTGTACAAATAGCACCTACACTTCCGCGATATAGAAATTTACATGCTGACTTATGGACATAGCCTCTATAAGGTATGGAATGAGATTTTATACAACATATGCAGATTCCTCATTCCATACTTAGGCAATTTTTGGATCGTGGGTTCACGGTCTGGCCAGCCAAAAATAATGTCTATTGTTACGTCTCCTACAAATAGCACCCAGATTTCCACGACATACAAATTGATAGGAGGAGCTGTGGGCTGCTTGGATGAACAGTGCATTTGTATTGTTCCAGAACATATGTGGATCCTTCATTCCATAGATGGGCATTTTTTGGATCACGGGTTCGCAGCGAGGCAGACTGAAAATTAAGTATGTGGAACCCTCATTGCATACTCACAAGTGGACTTGGGTTTCTACATTGAACATTGGACTTTTATTACCCCATAGCGATTTCGTATCAATTTCATAATTATCGATTTTTTTCTATCGGGGGCTTAAGGGTTGGCGGGTTGGAAATTGGGCCTCTATTGTTCCCCGCTGTATAAACACATTGTTTTAGAACACATGCGGATCCCTCACTCCATACATGAGAACTTTTTGGATCATGGAGTCGTGACCTGGCGGGCTTAAAATTAAGTATCTATTGTTCTGTGTTCTACAAATAGAATATTCCCTTCTGCGATATACAAATTGACAAGCGGACTTGTGGACATAGTCTCTATATTAACTATAGAATGATATTTTATACAGCATATGCAGATTCCTCATTCCATACTTCGGCAGTTTTTGGATCATGGGTTGGCAGCTTGGTGGGTTGAAAATAGAGTCTCTATTGTTCCCTCTCCTACATATACCACCCAGGCTTCTGCAATATACAAATTGACAGAAGGACTTGGGTTGGTTGCCTAAACATTGCACTTTTTGGCAGTTTTTGGATGGTGAGTTCATGACCAGGCGGGTCGAAAATAGAGTCTCCATTGTTCCCTCTGCTACAAATAGCATCCATACTTATTCCATATAGAAATTGACAAGAGGACTTGGGATGGTTCACTGAACATTGCACTTTTATTGTCTCATAACAATTCCGTATGTATTTTATATTTAACGATTTTTTTTTATCAGGGCCTGTGGGGTTGGCAGGCTGAAAAATGGGCCTCTTTTGTTCAGGCTCGTGGGCTGAAAATTGGGACTTTATGGACTTGAGAGCTGGCGCATTAAATTATTAAAGGATGTTAAATCACTTATTCTTAAAAGAATCAAGGAAAGAAAAGTATTTTTTTTTTTAATTCTATAACCACAAGCATAACAAGGACCAATTTGAATTTTAAGGGCATGTTGTTCATATGATAGCACAATTGCATTCCGCACACTAAATATTTGTCGATTTCAAATTATTCTAGGATATTAATCTGAGTAACTTCATCGAATAAGCAAAAATCCGAAAACAACGGCCAATTTGTATTTTAAGAGCCTCTTGTTTGTATGTGAGGACAGTCGCAGTTCGGACACTATATATTCGTTGATTTCAAATTATTTCAGAACAATAGTTTGACGAAATTCATAAATCAAGGAAATATCCTAAATCAAGTGACAGTATAGTTGCGTCGCAACGCCATATAAATTATTAGGCGGATCTGCATCCCAGCTGGCTAAAAAAAACAATTATACTGTTCGATGTCCTCCTAAGAATAGTTGGAGTTCCAGGGTATACAAATTGACAGACAAAGCAGATAACCAAGAACCAACCATACTTTAAACAGTCCACAAGCAAGTTCCCAGAAGGTTCCATCGAGTAGAATCCATTGACCTTTGCACCAAACAATTTGATATACAAAGAAAAGATTTCGCCGCATTTGTTTTATATTGAAACGAACTTTCATCTGGATGTTGAACAAATTTTATAGAGAGACATGAGGTATTTTTGTTTCCTCCCAAAGTTTCATATAAAAAAAAATTCCCCTTTTTAGTCGATATGCAAAATTGCATTGTCCTCATTTAAGGTGAATTTGCTTTGTATCTGAAGTTGTCGCAGCATGTAGACACTGCTTTCCTTTTTCTGTAGATATGTTTCATATGAAAACTCTGCCATACTTCGATAGTTTTTGGATCGTGGGTTGGTAACCTGGTGGGTTGAAAATAGAGTCTCTATTGTTCCCTCTCCTACATATACCACCCAGGCTTCTGTGATATACAAATTTCCAGGAGGACTCGGGTTGCTTGCCTGAACATTGCACTTTTTGGCAGTTTTTGGATGGCAGGTTCATGACCAGGCGGGCCGAAAATAGAGTCTCCATTGTTCCCTCTGCTACAAATAGCATCCATACTTCTGCCATATACAAATTGACAAGAGGACTTGGGCTGGTTCACTGAACATAGCACTTTTATTGTCTCGTAACAATTTCATATGTATTTTATATTTAACGATTTTTTTTTATCGGGGCCTATGGGGCTGGTGGGCTGAAAAATGGGCCTCTTTTGTTTGGGATTGTGGGCTGAAAATTGGGACTTTATGGACATGAGATTTGGTGCATTATATTATTAAATGATGTTAAATCGCTTATTCTTAAAAGAATCAAGGAAATAATTTTTATTTTTTTTTAAATTCTATAACCGCAAGCATAACAAGGACCAATTTGAATTTTAAGGGCGTGTTATTCATATGATAGAAAAATTTCATTCCACACACTAAATATTCATTGATTTCAAATTATTCCAGGATATTAATCTGAGTAACTTCATCGAATAAGAAAAAATCTAAAAACAACGGCCAATTTGTATTTTAAGAGCCTCTTGTTTGTATGTGAGGAGAGTCGCAGTTCGGACACTATATATTCGTTGATTTCAAATTATTTCAGAACAATAGTTTGATAAAGTTCATCAATAAAGGAAATCTACTAAAGCAAGTGACAATACAGTTGTGTCGCAGCGCCATATAAATTACCAGGGGGATCTGCATCCCAGCTGGATAAGAAAAAAAAATTATACTGTTAGGTGTCCTCCTAAGAATAGTTGGAGTTCTAGGGTATACAAATTGACAGACAAAGTAGATAACCAAGAACCAACCATACTTTAAACAGTCCACAAGCAAGTTCCCAGAAGGTTCCATAGAGTAGAATCCATCGAGCTTTGCACCAAACAATTTGATATACAAAGAAAAGACATCACCACATTTATTTTCTGTTGAAATGAACTTTCGTCTAGATGTTGAACAAATATTACAGAGAGACATGAGGTATTTTCGTTTCCTCTGAAATTTTCATATAAAAAAAAATTCCCCTTTTTAGTCGATATGCAAAATTGTATTCTCCTCATTTAAGGTGAATTTGCTTTGTATCTGAGGCTGTCACAACATGTAGACATTGCTTGCCTTTTTCTGTAGATATGTTTCATACGAAAACTATGCCATACTTTGGTAGTTTTTGGATTGTAGGTTGGCGGCCTGGTGGGTTGAAAATAGAGTCTCTATTGTTCCCTCTCCTACATATACCACCCAGGCTTCTGCGATATACACATTTCCAGGAGGACTCGGGTCGGTTGCTTGAACAATGCACTTTTTGGCAGTTTTTGGATGGCGGGTTCATGACCAGGCGGGCCGAAAATAGAGTCTCCATTGTTCCCTCTGCTACAAATAGCATCCATACTTCTTCCATATACAAATTGACAAGAGGACTTGGGTTGGTTCATTGAACATTGCAGTTTTATTGTCTTGTAACAATTCCGTATGTATTTTATATTTAACAATTTTTTTTTATTAGGGCCTATGGGGCTGGCGGGCTGAAAAATGGGCCTCTTTTGTTCAGGCTCATGGGATGAAAATTGGGACTTTATGGACTTGAGAGCTGGCACATTAAATTATTAAAGGATGTTAAATCACTTATTCTTAAAAGAATCAAAGAAAGAAAATAATTTTTTTTTAATTCTATAACCGCAAGCATAACAAGAACCAAATTGAATTTTAAGGGCATGTTGTTCATATGATATCAAAATTGCATTCCGCACACTAAATATTCATTGATTTCAAATTATTCCAGGATATTAATCTGAGTAACTTCATCGAATAAGAAAAAATTCGAAAATAACGACTAATTTGTATTTTAAGAGCCTCTTGTTTATATGTGAGGACAGTCGTAGTTCGAACACTATATATTCGTTGATTTCAAATTATTTTAGAACAATAGTTTGACAAAGTTCATTGATCAAGGAAATTTTCTAAAGCAAGTGAAAGTACAATTGTGTCGCAATGCCATATAAATTACCAGGCATATCTGCATCCCAGCTGGCTAAAAAAAAACAATTATATTGTTCGGTGTCCTCCTAAGAACAGCTAGAGTTCCAAGGTATACAAATTGATAGACAAAGCAGATAACCAAGAACCAAACATACTTTAAACATTCCACAAGCAAGTTCCTAGAAGGTTCCACAGAGTAGAATCCATCGACCTTTTCACCAAACAATTTGATATACAAAGAAAAGACGTCGCCGCATTTGTTTTTTGTTGAAACAAACTTTCATCTGGATGTTGAACAAATATTACAGAGAGAAATGAGGTATTTTCGTTTCCTCTCAAAGTTTCATATAAAAAAATTTCCCCTTTTCAGTCGATATGAAAAATTGCATTGTCCTCATTTAAGGTGAATTTGCTTTGTATCTGAAGCTACCGCAACATGTAGATACTGCTTGCCTTTTTCTGTAGATATGTTTCATACGACAACTCTGCCAACTCAAGAAACACATTTTGTAACAATAGTCACCTGATCGTACAGTGCATGGTTGTGTTGCCCATGGTTCGAATAACACTACTGAGGCAATGTCCATAAATATATGGACATTTTTCACCGCATCACAGACAATCAATCGTATCATTAGTTATCAAAGCAGAGGCTGAGACAACAGAATGTGATTTTGCACAAACAGGCTGAAATGGGGTTGAGTACACATTGGTTGCAACTAAAATACCTTCAACCTGGGAATGTGAGAAAATGAATTAATACATTGAACAATATAATACACAATTGCATCCCACACTCCCCTTTAAAACAAAAACAAAAATTAACAGCTGCAGAAATTTGTTGAAGGCTATTTCTATAAGCAAAGCGAGGATGATTTTGTAAATGTATATGCACAAAAATTGTAGATCTAGCTAGCTTCTCCAAATACTTTACTGTATCTGCTCACAACTCTGTTACAAACGTTGACTGGGTTGTTCGAAAGATCGTTTCTCTAGCACCCTTATTTTTTTATATATTTTTGAATAGCATAAGTGGAATCTGCCCTCTATGAAATTGTTTCTCCATTGATGAAAACAAATCTGAATACGTATCAAACAATTGTAGCTACAACATGGAACAGTGCAATTTTTGTGTAACTTATTCGACATACATGCATAAGTGAAAGTAAACAACAAAATTGAATATGAAAAGTGGTACCATTGCCTTCTCGCTGTCCGAATATCCATCCTTTCTATGGAGAATGTGTTGTGACCCAAATTTCCTAGCCAATGTGACAACATCCCCAATCATTCCCATTGGGTAAATATCAGTGCTCTATGAAAGTTTCCTAATAGTCGATTTCGGGAGGAAGTGGTATTCTAAACAAATAGGAGGAATTTTTTCCACAATGCTTGTTTCATTGACCGAAATAATTCGATCGCAATCACCATGGTCATATACTATTTTCAAAAATATATTAAAATTTGTAATGGATATCCCATTACGTGGAAATATCATTTTTGCATGTTTCTAGACATTGTAGAGGAACAATCAGTGTGACTATCATCATGGCATCCTTGTCTCTCATATCAGCACACATAATGGGTCTACTTTTGTTTTCCTTGTCCAAGTAGGTGGTATAGACAACCATTATGTCCCCGACGAACACTTGTCTAGTTTGACGGCTATTGAAGGTCTCTATTGACAGTACTTTGGATGTCATAACTCTAGACCTGAAGACATTTTTTGAACAGGAAAACTACAGTGAATGGTAGTGTGCTACAAGTACACGCATGATTTTGATGAACTATGGAGCCAGAGTTTCGCAACGTGATGCAGGAGCATCCACACATCATCAAGCGAGCCAGCGCGTGGAGTAGAAAGAACAGCTGGACAGTGCCAGCACATACATTTTTGAATTGCTTTGAAGATGGTGTTGGACAACTGAGAGGGGGGGGTGAATCAGTTGTTACCGTGCTTAATCAATTTATGCTTCTTTTAAACTCTTTACTGAGACACTAAATGATAATCACAATAATGCAGGGAAATAAACCATGGCAAATTCAGCATCAGTCACACATATGAGAAACACAGAGACAGATATTTCTTGAGGAAACCCATACAGGGTAAAAACCTCTTTTTCTTTATATGATAAGTAATAGTTACATTCTTTACAATATCATACATATGAGCACCAACTCATAATGAGGCTGCAACCTCTGTTTTGCAAGATGCACCTTGCTGAGAGCACCAACTCTCTGTTTTCTCTAGCACCCACTAGAAGGAAGCACCAACTCCATGGTTTCTCTAGCACCAACTAGAAGGAAGCACCAACTCCCTGTGTCCAAGCACCCACTTGAACTTCTGAGGACAACAGTCCTCCCTAGCACCTCCCAACCACCCTGAAATATTAATCTTTGTTACTGAATTTATTACAGTGATATGATGTTTGATGATGGCCTACCTGACTTATCACTATTCCGCTCCACTTCGTTGCTCTGTCTTGCTTATTGCCTTTCTGCTCAGATCATTTGCAATGTCCAGGTTATGGGCCCACCACGCTTTCGCTGCACAACTCTGATTATTCTTCACCCATGAATCACCACAGCAAGCTCCAATAGCCCTTGCAAATTCCCACTTTGTCAACAACATAATCTCCTCTTTGAACAGTGTATTTATAGCGTCTATGCACCTTTTGCATGCAATGTTTTCCATGCCTCTGCATGCACACTCTGTGTCATTATCCTCCACCTCTTGAGTCCTCTATCAGATCATCATGATCACTCTTCAGCTTCTCTAGTGATTATACATCAGTCTTCTTCGACTTCTCTTAGCAGATGTCATCAGTGGTTTTTGGCAGTCTCACAGATTCGTGCCTCAGTAGCCCTCCGATCATTTCTTGATCCAATGGTTCAGATTAAATCGGGATTTCATATATCGCGATTTCGGTATTTGCGATGACATAAAAATTATGTCCACGGGATTTGCGATTTCCCGATTTGCGATGCTCTTCAGCCCTCCTGGTTGAGCCTTGGTCCACGTGACC
>ML802973.1:122670-157607 GCA_009831015.1 Picea engelmannii
AAAAAAAAAAAAAAAAAAAAAAAAAGCTCCAACCACCACCGCTGCACCCCAACCCTGCAAGGCCAAATCAAAGAAAAGAAACCAGCAAGGACCAAACCATCGAGAAAGCAAAAAGAGGCCGAACTTCACCCCTAGCACCAAAAAGCGCAAACCCTAGCCAAACAAACAGAACCAACAACCCGGGAACCAACGAACCAGCAAGAACCACCGAGCCAGTGAACAACATATGTATCTCCAACGATTACAAAACTGCAACCCAAACAGAAAAGGAACCGGAAACACACAAGGAACATGCAACTACAAATAAGCAAACATTCTTACTTGCAAACTGCAAACTAAATAGCAAACAAGGAATACAAAATGAAACCACAACATCCAAACTTACTCCGAAACGATGAAATGCAGAAGCACAACTCGAATCACCAATGAAACAACAACAAGCAGCAACCGAGAAACCAACGAACAAGAACCACTCACCGAACCAGTAAACAATGTATGTAGCCTCAACGATTACGAGGATGAAGCATACAATGGCAGCAATCAACAAACCAACGAAGAAGAAGCAGTCACTCAACCAGTAAACAATGTATGTAGCTTCAATGGCAGAACAAGGACGAAACATGCAATGGCTATTGAACTGGCGGTAGATAATCAAGTGAAAATTTATTGTAACTGTATAGAAAATTTTGAGGAGAAATGTACTCCGAGAACCGTATTTACATAAACATTTAAGACTCTCAGGATGTCTAAGCACCTCACAGAATGCAAACATTTAAGCTGTCAAGGGTGTTGCAGAACATCATGTCATGTGAACATTTATGCAATTAGTCCTATTGAGGCATCTCAGAATAAGTGTTAATACATTTCAAGAAATATACATCCGCCAAAGACGCTATAAACTTTGGAATTCTCAATCACTACAAAGCTTGGATATCAAAACTTTTCAATATGCTTATTACATATCAAAACTTGTGGATATATTCGAGTAGCAGAAAATGCTAATACAAACATTCGAACTAATGCTAGCATTAATCAACCTTGAAGCAAGATATAGGAAAAATATATGATAAAAACATACTGACTACGAGAAAAACTTTGGATATGTTTCCATATAGTACATTGGGAATAGAGAAGCCGGCAATAAGACCTCAAATCTCTTATCCAATCAGATCAATGCATATATGTTACTTTTTATTATATAAAAATATATGTGTTTATTTCCATAACTCCAACAATAGGTATTGTGCAAATATTTCGGGTCAAAGGACAAAGTAATATGCAGTTAACGATTTATCGATTGCTATAGTCTCTCTACGCCTATGGCAGGGACTAATAACGGAATAAATTCCATTACATCCTAGTGGATCCATGTTTGTTTTTTAAATAACATTTTTTTTATTTGTTTTTTAAAAATAATATTATTTTTTTGCATATTCATTGTTTTTAAGGTTTAATAAATGTTTTATAAAAATTATATTAAAAACAATAAAAAATAATCATGTTCTTATTTTGCTTCATTGCATCTTTAAATTTAATTATTTAAATAATATATAATTAAATAATATTTGGAAAGTAAAAAAAAAATTGCAACTCTATGTACATAGTATATAAACATGTATATGTATCATTAGTTTAGTTTATTGTGTTGGCATTTTTAGTAGATTCTTTATATCACCTATCACATTGCATTTTTTTATTAGATTGTTTTTAAAATGCAATGAAATATCATTATTAATTAGTATTTTTTTATTAAATCATTTTAAAGTTCATTTAGAGAGTATATTGAAAGGATAATAAAGAGTATATATATATATATATATATATATATATATATATATATATATATTGTTGTGTTTTAAAAATGATCATTTTTTAATTATTTAAGGAATTTTTAAGATTTATTAAAATAAATAAAAGAAAAATATTTTTTTCCATTTGCACATTGCAGAATATTTTCGTTTTAGAGACTGTAACTTTAGACACAAAACATGAGACATGAATCTTTAAGTATATATACGCAGTGCTCATAATCCATGATGGAATTGTCTTTAACCATTTAAAGTTTTAGGATTGACATGTTATTATGAGGAGATTATAAGATTACATACTCTTATATACAGATCTTAGAGTTGTTTATGATCCCTAAGATCGCTCAAACGCGCAGAGGGAGAGCATACTCCAAATATCAAACTCTATGACCTGATACCCAAATGAGAGGTGAGGGGTGCAATATATAGATTGGAGAATCGATATATGGTTACCTAAAACTAACACTAACGAGTCAAAAAAAAAATTACTTACTAAGATTTGGGGCATGTGGGGATTCCACATGTTATCTCTCTTGTTAGTAATATGTAGACATGACACTGAATCTTACACAATGGAGCTATTTAAGACGTATCCCACAACAAAGACAAAATCCCAACAAGGAATATATACATAAAGATTACAATCTATTTATTACAAAGTTATGGAGATATGAATCTCCTTTTATATTGATTTAGGCAATTATTCAAAGGACCACCTTGCTTCATGATGCTCTATTTTCAGGTTGTATGGAATCATTAAAACAAATACATTGAGGTTCTCCACATGTACAACCTGCATGCATGTCATCATCATTTTCATTGATAGGGTCATCTCCTTCATAAAATTCTAGTAAAGGATAAAGAAAATATGAAAAAAATTCAAACCTTGCAAAAGATACCATGAGTGATGCAATAGAATTGCCCCTCAAATCCGGATTAAACCTTGATATTTAATTATCCTTCTTTTTGAATCGTTCCCAACAATTTTCCTTCTTGATCTTTAATCAATTTTATATAAGGAAATAAACTTTGAAGATTCTAATTTCAAAATATGGTTACCAATGGCTTTAAGATTATATTTGAACCATTCATAATGAAGATTATAACTTTGAAATATGGTTCCCAATTGATTTAAGATTAAATTTGAACCATTCATAATGTCTGGTAGCTAGTAAGGTCAGCATGGAGATGTAGTATGAAGTTAGAATTCCTTTGTGTCTATTATTTTCTTGTACAAAACTTATCCAAAAAGACTTTGGTCCATCCCATCCATGGATTCCTGGAGAGATTTTGTGTTTTTTCAAATATTACTACCTCTCCCTTTTCATTTACTAGTTGCATGATTAAAGCATAACTCTCCCATGTGAGAGTTCCTAATCCTATGTTGCAGTAGGAGAGGTCATTTTCATCAAATGTTTTCTTGAGCTCTTGAAAAACCAAATAAGATTGTCCTTTCCTACTTTTCTAAAATATAGATTTTGAATGGAGAGATTTGAGTTTCTTATATGAGAATTTTTGACATATAATTCTTAGCAACATCTCTAGTAACAAGATTAAGCAACTCAACTTGTTCCATCATTTCTTTTACACATAACATTTTTTTCTTTTTATGATCTCTTTCATCTTTTTGTCTTCGCACAACTTTTAAGACTTCTTTTATCTTTGTAATTTCTTCATTTATTTTACCTTTGTCTCTGGGTGATGATGCTCCTGTAGATAGCATAGAAAGAATTGGCTATGGGTGCTCCCTTGTGAGCATATCATCCAAGGAGTTGAAGTACATTGGCTTGAACTTGATATAAAAATAGAATTTCTCATGCCACACTACCCATTTATGGACTCTGGTATGGATGTCTATTAGGACTTTCTTAAACTTACGAATTCCAGGAAATATTTTCAGGTATTTCCTCATCAAGAATATTGTAGGTTTCAAATATAACTTAAAATGTTGTATTATCTTTTTCAGTTATAGAAGTTCCTTGTGACTGAAGGGATAATTCATTTATGCTCCTATAAATGAGCCTAAAGCATAAAAACAATCTTCTTCCTTTCCATGAATCTTTTATATTAGTACAACTCCCCAAGATTTACTTTACTAGAAGCATCAATCTCAATAATGTAAGTTCCATATTTAATAAGAAGTGATAATGCTGGAATATTTTTTACCTTAGATTTAATCCCTCAAACTTTTGCAGTCATTGTTGAGTCCCATGGTGGAGGGGACTTCTTCAAAACGTACTATAGGATGAAGATATCATCCATCTATCTTCTATAATAGTGACTGATGTAATTTGAACTCCAAAAAAATCTTTCAAGTTGTGTTTTATTAGTTATGAAATTAGGGAATTTATCAAAGATCTTTAAAATGTGCTCCTGCAATGGCACTTTCCCTTTACTTATCTTAAACCATGAACTTCTATGTAGGTTTTTTCTATCTCCATATTTGAAGTTGATAGCACCAATCCATGCTGGAAAACTAGTTCATAAAGATTCTCGAGATGCTTGAGGTGCTCATAGACATAGAGTAGACTAGGATTCCATCTATGTAGATGATGAGATAGAAGTATTCATAGAATATATCCTCCCTACTCTTTTGAAATTATTCTAGGGAATTCTTGAGACCAAATGAAATCACCTTCCACCAGTAATTTCCATGTGGAACTATGAAGGATATTTTATGTCATTCCGCAGGGATTATTCCAATCTAGTAGAAACCAAACTCCAAGTCATACTTACTAAAGATTTTTTTTCCTTTTATCTTCTAAGGTAAGGATATTTTGTTGGGAAGAGGATAGTGAATAGGTTGTATCACTTATTCAAATATTTGTATCTTACAACCAATCTTGGTTTACACCTATTGAGTTTTGAATTCTTATTCAAGTAAAATCCATGGCATGCCCACCAAATATTTGATGGCTCAATCAATCCTTTTTTTAGAATATCCTAGATTTCATTCTGCAAAGTCTCTATCTCTGATGGACTCATCAGTGTTGTTGATGCTTTGCGTGGAGAAACCTGTACCAATGGATTATAGGGAAGACAAAAAAAGTATTTCTCCCCATGTCAAAATACATTAGGAGAATTTGATGTGCATTCTTTGGGAGAAATCATAGACTCATATTCCAAATCATAAAAGTTTATTCTCTCTATATTTCTTAATTCAATTGGAAAGGCCTTCTTATACTCTACTTTCTTTTAATATCGTTTCTCCCTAGATTTATGTCTACCTTCATGGAACAAGGGAGTCTCTATCTTCTAACATTTTATATATACAACAAGTTATTTTATTTACAGACTCAGTAGTCACGGGTGCAACTAATTGAAAAAATTCCAGTTCTAAAATGTAGTCATGTTTGATACTATCCATACCATGAAAACATAGTAATAAGGAATTATTATTTATCTGCAAAGGGAATTGTTGGTTTCCAAAAAAATATCTATAGTAGAATCATCTATATATCTTCCTCCCTCTAAAGTCTCATACCATTAAAAACAAGGGATAACAATATTTATTATCACATTAAGTTGACATCCAAAATCTATCACGAGGTCCAATTCATAGGGAGTTGTCTCATGAGGTAAGAACGATGCCTTGATATAGAACTTGGTACCTAAGAGTGTTGGCAAATATTTTTGTATTACAAGTCCCTTTTTAGGTTTTGTATTCTCTATTTCTTTTGATTCTTCTTCTTCCTCCTCCAAAAACTTCTTTTGCCTATATCCTATTCTAGTAGGAGGAATTTCTTGTGCCTCATCAAGAAGTTTATACATTTCCTTATATGAGGAATTATCTCTCTATGTTCTTATTGCTTCAATAAATCATTTTAATTATTTGATCTTACTCATTATTTTCTTCATGATTTCTTGTTCTTTGATCTGGAGCAACACCATTGATTCCTTGTTTTTTCTAAAATGATGCTTGTCTTCATGATTGTGAGGGTGTGCCAAATATAATTCTACAAGAGAATATCAGTTGGAGATTTCTTTATAAGGAGATGAAGTAGGTCTCCTTTGTTCACTGACTATATTTGGTATTGATATGAACTTCTTAGCAATTCTTCTCTTTCTATTCTCAAGTCCTAGTTATTAGAAATATAAAGATTACTATGTAATTTAGTCACTTTATGAATTTAGAATATGTTAATGTTCATTTTTTGTGTAAATAAATATATCCCACATTCATAAGTGGAAATGATTTTCTTAATTAACACTGATATATAAGGAGGTAAACTCCTTTGTAATAATTGCACTAGTTATTCATTGATAATATCATATGGTGTTATTGTGAGTATATTTATTTGAGATTAGTTATGTGACTCAAACTATCTAGGGTTTCCTCATTTAGTGATATAACTCATTTAATAATATGGTATAAGAGTAGGAAGTGATATCAATAGTCTAAGAGACACAAAGTTCCACAATTCAAGGAGCCACCACCACAAATTTATCTCCAATTCTCCATTTTATCTAGATCATATGCATTTTCTCTAGGAGTTGGTGACTTGGGACTGTTACCAAGGGGGGAGGAGGATAACACAACTCACAACTAACACTAGAATTTATCGATTTCACATGAGAGGTTAGGGAAGTTATGTCCCTAATAATCTCTTACTAGCCAAGGGAATCTGACTTTTTCTTCTTTAACCCTACACCCACTACTTTTAGTATCCTCTTTTGATACCTTACTCCTCATGTCATGTCTCTTTGATGGCCTCTCTTCTTCTGCAATTCTCTCTAGCACAAAAATATCTCTTGCACACCCTTATGGGGTGATTTATTATCTCTTCATCTTGGATATGACTGCTCATTGTTCAACCATTTCTCCCTTTTCTTTGATCCTTTGCTCAACATGCCTCCTTATCTTGACTCTTTTTTCATATCTCTTGGATCTTTTTCTCATTTTCTCTTTTAATTCCATTCTCTTCTCACCTCATCTCATCTTTTTTTGGATGCATTCTTTATCTCTAATTCCCCCTTCTTTCCATCCCCCCTCTTCGCGCATGGGGGATTACTAGACCATTCTATCATGATCCATGGATATTATCCCCTTCTCTATGAATAACGTATTTATCCACAAATGTATTTGTTCAAATAATATCCTTTTAGGGTATGTTGCAAATTTTCTTTGAGCACTGTTGAAGGAATCACTGCACTCAAAAGTGAACCCTGTCACATTATACTCTTATTTCACATGCTCAAACTAGAAATCAATATATATATATATATATATATATATGGCCCACTTATTATCCATATATATAATCCTATTGACCATATTATTGTCCTAAACTAGTGATTCTTAGGATCCTTGTGTAGATTTAATTTATGTCTTCCTTTTTATCCACTCTTGCAATAAACAAGGAAAATCAAAAAATAAAATTTCATATAAATCTATATAGATGTATCTTTGTTTGTAACATTACAGGTTGATTTATAGGTTCCTAGTCTCTCGTTGCACTAAATCGTTCTCCGTCTAGGATATCTATTCTTGCATCTCCTTCCTGGAAGGTTTCCATCTCATTTTATTCCTTCAACATGTAGTAAAAAACATCCAGGTCCCAATAATGTTAAGGTTTAAGATATTATTAGAGTTCTTTACAATTCACTAGATAACAATAGCATAAGATAGGATCACTGAGAAATACACAATCACAAGAGACACATCATTTATCCCGGGAAACCATCATGGGGGAGAAAACCCAACAAAACTTCCTTATTACAGATAGCCAATACAATGCCAAGAGATAACTCAAAAAAATACAGAAATTCCTCTCCTAAGAATATGCCTCTCTCTCTCTCTCTCTCTCTCTCTCTCTCTTCTCCAACTGTAGCTCTAAAACTTTCTCCTCAAATGAAAAAGTGAGTGTGTGTCTAAATAAGGCTCTATCCTCCTTATTTATACAACTCTGGCATGTGTGGACGAAGGTGTCTCTTCACTAGCAAGGCCGACTTCATCTTCTGGGTGGTTATAACCACCTTTAATATATTATGGGGGCCCTTTAATATATTATGGGGACGACTTCTTA
Organism: Picea engelmannii; assembly: GCA_009831015.1. Taxonomy (NCBI): domain Eukaryota; kingdom Viridiplantae; phylum Streptophyta; class Pinopsida; order Pinales; family Pinaceae; genus Picea; species Picea engelmannii. The sequence continues at coordinate 130,505 of ML802973.1, forward strand.
TTCTACCTATTACAATTATGTTTTGACCAATCTGCAAAAGGGGATTTGGTCTTTTACAATAGACAACATGATCAATCCACAATAGGGGATTGATCTAATGAATAATACAACAATAATAATTAGAATACACTTTGCAGTTACATTATTTCAACACTCCCCCTTAACAAGAAGGGTATTCTACAATGACATTAGGTGAGAGAGAAGACATCATCATCAACAACATCAGGTGGGTGAGAGGACAACATCATCAATATCATCTTGGAACACTGACTGGCATATCTACAAATCATTGAAAGTTTTTCTCATCATCAACACTGCAAAGAGGCTAGAGCATCATCAACACAACATGGAGCTAGAGTAGCATCATCATCCTCATAAGTATGAGGCTAAGGTAACATCATCATCATCTTCAGCAAGGACTCAGGAGTTGAAGTGGCATCATCATCATCATCTTTAGCAGGAGGATGAAGTGGCATCATCATCATCATCTTTARCAAGAGGCTGAAGTGGCATCATCATCATCATCTTCACCAAGAGGATGAAGTGGAATCATCATCATCAACTGCATTGACATGGATTAGTATAACACTAATACATCCTCATCATCAATAATAGCACAAGGTTTATACAACATAAAAAGCAACAATATTATAGCACAAAGGATAGAAACACATCATCACATCATGAGGCTGGAAACACAACATGAGGCTGGAAACAAATAATCATAGCACGAGGCTGGCACATCATCACAACAATTAAGCTGGCACACTACATAGCAATTAAGCTGGAAACACCACAACAATTAAGTTGGAATCACATCACAACAATTAAGCTGGAATCACAACAGAAAAATTAAGATGGAATCACAACACAACAATTAAGCTGGAATCATAACACAAAAATTAAGCTGGAATCACAATACTCGACTAGCTTTACGTCACAAAAATTAAGCTGGAAGCACAATACTAGGATGGAATATCTCAATATATTACTAGACTGACTTTACGTCACAACAATTAAGCTGGAAGCATAGTACTAGGCTGGCATATCTCAACACAGTACTAGACTATATTTACGTCACAACAATTAAGATGGAAGCACAGTACTAAGCTGGCATATCTCAACATGGTACTAGACTGGCTTTACATCACAACAATTAAGTTGGAAGCATAGTACTAGGTTGGAATATCTCAAAACAGTACTAGATTGGCTTTATGTCAAAAAAATTAAGCTGGAAGCATAGTACTAGGTTGGCATATCTCAACACAGTACTAGACTAGCTTTACATCACATCAATTAAGATGGAAGCATAGTACTAGGCTGGCATATCTCAACATAGCAGTACTCCCCCTTTTGAAGGAGCTCCTTTCGGACTATACCAATCTTATCTCGAAAGTGCTCAAAATTTACACAAGATAGAGGCTCGGTCAACACATCGGCAACCTGTTCATTTGTGCTAACATATTGAAGCTTTATGGCTCATCTTTGCACCATGTCACATATGTAATGATATCGGATCTCTATCGCTTCAACTTGTCATGAAAGACAAGATTCTCTGTCATATTTATGTAGCTTTGGTTGTCACATAGGATCATGGTTGCTTCCATATCTAGGTTGAATAGACCAGTCAACAACTTTTGAATCCATATAGCTTCGTAGATGGCAGAACATGCATGAATGTATTATTCTTTCGCTATACTAAGAGAAATGTTGGACTGCTTCCTACTCTACCATGAGATCATGGTTGATCCCAAACTGAAATATCATCCTAAAGTGCTCTTCCTGTTAGACACACTTATAGCCCAATCTAAATCAGTGTACCCACTCAGTGTGAAATCATGATCTCCATAATAGCTGAGATCACAATATAATGTACACTTATGGTACCTCATCACATGTTTTGCAGCAACTAGGTGAACATGTTTGGGTTCTACCAGAAACTGACTCAAGGTGTTCACGACAAAACATATATCTAGTTTGGTGTTCGTCAAGTACATCAACGATCCAATGATCTGTCTATAGAGTGTGGCATCAATCAATTCTGACGAATTGTCGACCAATAGCTTCGTTTCCATGGGTGTATTCATGGAATTTCACTCCAACATGTCGAATCTCTTCAGGATTTCGACTACATACTTCCCTTGGTTAAGCAATATTCTCTATGGATTCTGCCATACCTCAAGACCTAAGAAATAATGCATTAGGCCAAGGTCTTTCATCTCAAATTCTAAAGTGAGCTTCTTGTTTCATTTGGTGATGAGTTTTTCTTCTCTAGTTAAGAATAAGTCATCCACATACAACAACTATATCATCGGCTCATCATTCATAACCTTGAAGTAGATGTTAGAATCTTCTTTACTCTTGGTAAATCCCAAGCTCGTCAAGAAATTGTCAATTCTTCCATATCAAGCTCTAGGATCTTGCTTCAACACGTACAAATCCTTCTTCAACTGGTAGACATGAATCTTTCTATCTTCAATCTTCAAATCAATTTTTCTCATTACACTGTACCAATCTAGTACACTTGCTTAGTTGCAACTCAATCTGCACAATCATGTGCTAGCTCTATGTACTTTCTGCAAGGCACCATCTATATCATTGTCTTGGAGTATGTCCTCTACTCTCTCTGCAACTGTTCCTTCTGGAATTTGGGATTCTTCACCTACAACTACTCTGAGGCTGAGAATGATTGCATCATTCTCATTGTGGATACTAAAATATGAGAGTAACTCCTCTTATTTTATCATAACAACAGTTTCATCTAAAACTGAGAGTGGATCAATAACTTATACTGAGGATAGCTCTTCTTCTTTCATGGGGGTATTGCTATCATAGTCATGTCTCCATGACCCAACTGATATACTGCACCAACTGCCATTCAATTTTTAAATATGGGGATTTCTCCCCCTACATCTCATACTATATATGAATCATGATTGTTCTGGTTGTATTCATAAGTATCTCGTCATAGTATTCTCCCCTTTGCTGGGAGAATCCTCTGGACATACATTAGGATTTGTACATATGCATCATGTTTGATCTGTATAGATCAATATTCAAAGTCAATACTGACCTCTCTTCTAGTCTCACGGAAGAATCCATATCCTAGTCTTTTTTACTAGCTTCCTTTTTTGTCACTGAAACAATGGAATATTCTCAGAGATTTCATATCTCCTAGGAGTCTCTGAATTTATGATCTAGTCTTCTCACAACATCTGTCTTCCAATCCTGGAAGTTGTCTCTTCATCTGATCCTTTATGAGATTAGGCTTACTCTCAATTTCTTCTGAGTCTACACAGACTTCATCATCTCTTACAGGGTATACTTGATGTTGCATACCGAGTGTAAATATGGAAGACAGAGTCAAGCTTCAAACAAGATCTTCTCCCTATTCTAATTTTCGGTCATTTTTGGAGCCTTCTTCTCCTTTCAATCGATATTTATATGAGATATTCTGAATCTCAAGAGATAGCTTCTTCTTCATCTTCTTTGGTGCATGAGTGTATATGGTCATGTACATTGTCTGCTTCATGTCTCATATAATATGTTTCCTTCTACAACCTTCACTATAGCTTTCTTAGGGTTATCACCTATGACCTGAAACAAGGTCAACAAGACAACAAACAAGAATGATATCCTTTTGATAATAATAGATAAATCAATAGCACGAATAATCATCACAGTAGCTCCTTTAGAGCTATCATTCATGTCTTGTTTGAAGCAACGATCAAAATTAAGAGATACACTACGAAATGAGGTCAACACTCTTATAGTGTTGTGATCAAACATTCCTCCATGGAAACCTAGAACTAACACACGAGGTTTCTCCTAGAGGAGGTGTTAGTTGTATTAGGCAAATGATTACATTAAGTATTTACCTCTATATGCTCACATGCTACCAAGTATAATACTTTACAAAGACTTCTATCTCAACTATAGTGGTTACTTGTAAAGGGGTAGTCATCAATTTGTCATGTGTACCTTTGAATATTATCAACTTGATTAATCAAACATGGGACATGGAGCCTTGTCCTCAAGAATGAGCGCTTGCTTTTCTTCCAAGTTTCCTTCACTCAAGATAACGAGTGATTTCTTCAACCTATATTTTGTACTAAGACAATATGTTATCTTGACATAAGGTTGGGTTAGAGGATAAGCTCTATGATCTCAACTTTTAATACATCTAATACCTTGACTCAGATTTTGATCAAAGGTTAGAATGATAACATGCAACACTGATCAAAATAATGTCATAACAAGTAGATGCATATTAGAATAATCACACCTGGGTTGCATCATTCCTCTGAATGTGTTGGATCTTGAGATCCTTCAGGATCTATGGAAAGAGATCTCTTCATCTGAAAATACTCTTTAAAGCTTAACCGTGAGTAGATACCTCTGACGGCACTTGCAGGTAGAGGCACCATCTGGTAGCAATGGTAATGATCACCAACTCTTAATAACTTCAAGGGTGACTGCAACTGGTACTACGACTTCAATTGCAACTGATGCTGCAATTGCAACTGGTTTTGAGACTACAACTGCAACTGCAACTTAGGGTTTTATGAGGAAACCCTAATTTTTCAAACTTTGAATTTTGAAATTTTGATCCAGGGGATAGATGCGTTGAGCCGAGGAAAGTAAGCTAGTGTAGTCAGATTTCTGAAAATCCAACTTTTACCCCTTCAAAATTGATCAACGGATTTCTAGACTAGTGCTTATGGTTTTCTAGTACCTCTGGTACTCTGGTACTTCTGGTAGTCTGGTTTTCTAGTACTTATGGTACTTTGTGAAACTAGGGTTTCACTTTTCGGGAGATCTAGCCACTGAAAAGTTGCGCTGAGGATGCCAAAGTGATCCTTGAGGAAGGGCGCACTTTTCTAGATGGTTTTGGGGATGAAATACTTCATCAACAAAAATCCCTAATTTTCATGTAAGACAACAATGACATTTTTCACTTTCTCTTGTGAAATATGCTCTCTTCAACTTATCTCTAATACCATGTTAAGGTTTAAGATATTATTAGAGTTATTTACAATTCACTGGATAACAATAGCATAAGATAGGATCACTGAGAAATACACAATCAGAAGAGACACATCATTTATCCTGGGAAACCCTCATGGGGGAGAAAACCCAGCAAAACTCCTTATTATAGATAGCCAATACAATGCCAAGAGATAACTCAAACAAATACAGAAAGTCCTCTACCTAGAATGTGCCTCTCTCTCTCTCTCTCTCTCTCTCTCTCTCTCTCTCTCTCTCTCTCTCTTCTCCAAGTACAGCTTCGAAACTTGCTCCTCAAATGAACAAGTGAGTGTGTGTCTAAATGAGGTGCTAGCCTCCTTATTTATACAACTCTGGTACATGTGGATAGAGGTGTCTCATCACTAGCAGGTCTGACTTCTTCTTCTGGGTGGTTATAACCACCTTTAATATATTATGGGGCCCCTTTAATATATTCAGGGGCCAACTTCTTATTCTACCTATTACAATTATGTTTTGACCAATCCGCAAAGGGGGATTTGTTCTTTTACAATAGCCAACATGATAAATCCGCAATAGGGGATTGATATAATGAATAATATAACAATAATAATTAGAATACACTTTGCAGTTACATTATTTCAACAAATAACATAACCATTTGTTGGCTCAACTAGGGGTTTTGCAAACCCTGCTTGAAAAAATAGGTATTCCAACATAGGAAAAACACCTTCAGTAACCCGTCACACAACTAGATCAAATATCAACACACTATTTTTTTTACGTGTTAAAACCCCTATGGGGAAACATCCACGACCCCAACCAATGTGGCCACTTGGAGAAATTTATTAATACAAAATAAAATATTATAGAGAGATTTAATAGATATTTTCTAACAATAATTCATCGAAAAATGACCCTCCATGCTCTTTAAATTTATATCATGGACCAATCAAGTGTTAATCCATGAACCAATGTAGCTTTTAATATCAAAGATAATATGAGTTGTCGGATCACTATATGTCAGGGACATATTGTGATCATCATATTACCTAACTACAAATACATACTAATGCATACTAAAGAAAAATACTTCCAACTAACGACACATTGGTCCAAGTTGATCTTAACTATCTCCTAAGTGTCTAAATACCATAACTTCCCCCATTAAGAACAAATTGGGATATGATTGAAGGATTTACAAAGGAGACACAACAAGATAAGGAAGGGGGAATTAGAGCCTATAAATCATTAATGAAAATTTCCTAAACTCCTAACATAGATCAAAGTTTGGAGAAATTCACTTATGTAAGAGACTTTATGAAAATGTTTGCAACTTGATCTTCTGTAGGAAAAAAAGAACTTCAATAAATTGATCATGAATGAGATTTCAAATGAAGTGCATGTGTAACTCAATGTGTTTGCTACACTGATGTTGAATTAGATGTTTGGTGATAATTATGACACTCTCATTGTCACACCAAAGGGTGGTCAAATGCTGTTGCTGGAAGCCAAACTATGAAAGGATCTGTCAAATCCACAATGCTCCTTGAATTGCATTAACTACTACTTGGTACTTTGATTCTTCAAAAGAAAGAGAAATAGCTTGTTGTTTCTTACAGGCCCAAGTGACAGGTCTTGAACCAAGGCTGAAAACATAACCTGCAGTAAACATTTGATCATCAGGGTCACCTACCCAACCTGAATCAGTGAAAGCAACCAATAAAGGAGTTCCCCCTGAGTTGTAGTGTATCCCGAACTAAAATGTACCCTATACATACTTAAGTATCCTTTTATCTAATTTCCAATGGCTTTCATGGGGTGTTTTCATATACTAGGAAACAAGACCAACAACAAAGGAAATGTCATGATGAATATTTGTCAAATATAAAAGGCTACCAACTAACTGATGGTACAAAATGGAATCAACTTCAAGAGAAGTACAAGTGATAGTAAATTTGAGTCCAGGATGGAAGGGATAAGGAGATGGTTTAGAATCATCCATGTTAAAGTGGCGAAGAAGGTCACAAGAATACTTAGACTGAGAAAAAAATTTCCCTCGTTGGTTTGTGGAACTTGGAGGCCAAGGAAATAGTGAAAATTTTGTAAGTTGATCATTTCAAATTTCTTCTTAAGGTTTGTTTTCACATGGTTTAAAAGTTTATGGTCACTAACAGTGGGGATAAGGTCATAAACATAAATAAAAAGTATTATGAGATGGTGATCCAAGTGGATATTGGTGGCCACCCACCTATTCCAACGAACTCCTCTTGTCCATTTTTAGTTCGTCCTATTCTTCTATAATTCTTTTTAATTATGGGTTCTACACGTTTGGGGATGTTTGAAGCCCTACACATCTTCCAGGTGGATATTGGTGGCCTCTCACCTAATCCAACTAGATTATTTTGTATTTTTTCATGTCAGCACATCTTGTTGTACTTCTAGGGCCATTTTGGAGGCCCAAGAAAAGTGTTTTTGGCTCGCCATAGTTTAATGTGTATTTCTCTAAAATACATTTCCAACAGGCTATCACGCGCCTAAAACAGAGGTTGTATGCAAAATTTATGACCTTGAGAAGTTGAGGTACCAACTTATCAATATGGGCCCACATGAATTTTGGCGTTTCACCTCCTAGGGTTAGGTTTTTGGATGTCTAGAGTTTTGGAATTCATGTGTGATCCGAAATTATCACGATAGGCCTAAGGATAACTTAGAATCCTCAGAAGTTATTCGGGAAGCTCATAATGGCCTCAATAGGTGGAAAAAGGGAAAAAATGCAAAGTCCTCAGAACTTAGCAAAATTGGCATCATCGCAAAGAGCGCATCGTAAGCTTTCCAACGGCGTAAATGGTTCATCAAACAAAGTTACGAATCGAAATATATTCACAATCAAAGTTCTGATCAACCTATCCTAGTCAACAGGGATGAGTCAACTTCTGTACTGCTGACATCAACATCCATATAGGGTACATGGCATAGTAAGAGATCGACACATTTCATGATGACATCAACATGATGATGTGGCAACACTAGAGGCTGCCACATGTCACCCACTTTTGGCATTTTTTGATCAGTATGTGGACCAATGGAAAAGTGCCACATGGAATTATGTACAGCCACATGGCAGGTCATACAGGACGTGGAAAAAATGCAACATCTGTACAGCTACTTGGCAGGTGATGTGGAAAGATGACTAGGAAGGAGGTGACATGGTAGTTGACTGTTTAAGTAGGTGACATGGGCCAATGAATGGTCGCCACGTGGCATTGGGAAAATTCCCAACGAGGGATAGCAACTGAATTTCCAAAAAAAAAAAATCAGTGGTTTTGCAAAAGGCCAATCAATCCGCCAGAATAGCAGCACTGCCAAATTAGTCCAATCTGCTAACAAATCCACCAACCATCCACTGTAGATAATATCCAGTCCACCAAATTTGGTGGTCAATCCCACCATATTTGGAGGATCCTCTATATCTGGCAACAATCTTTGTGGTTAGCACCACCATACCATGTAGTTATAAACATTAGCTAGGGGGAGGCTTGTGGGTTCGACCTCGAGACCTCCCTAACCACCAAGCTCTTAATAATATCTGCCAACCGTTAGGCCAATAGACCACATTGCTAACTCCGCTCATTTTATTATTTAAAAACAAAATTTATCATATGCATGGAGGGAGAGGCAGGGCATGCGATGGTATGACCAGGCACATTTTACGATGAAAGTTTAGAGAACTAATTGCAGGTTATAGGCATGAAAATCGAGACGAGATTTCTCATGGACCTGTGAGTGTTGGAGTCATATTGAGGCATGGAGACAATTATTTTTGGGTAACTGGATGCCAAGAATTTAATGGTGTTGTATGTTTTCTAATCTGAGAAAAACTTTTGTAGCTTAATCCAGAATGAGGTATACTTATGTATTTTTCCAAATTCTTTTGTTGAGTTAATAAAAAGGCCTACCCATTTGAGAAAAGGACTAGAAGACGTAGTCCATTAGGCATGACTTTCGTTATCAAGTTTTTTGTGTTCATATTTGGTGTTTATGTCTTTTTATTATTGAGATTTTCCTTCTTTATGGTGCACTTCAATTTATGCTCATTTAATACAATTATTTAATAAGTCACATCGATGAAAATATCATGGATAATGTTGGTATCAGAGTAGTCATCTTTGAATTGAATTATTGAGTGTGAATGATTACTAGGGCCAAGCATAAACAAGGGGGAAGGGACACTTAAGACTTTCAACCTAGAGATTGGTCGTGCGTCCCGAAGGAAGAAAATGGATGAAGAGGACAAGCATGATGAACCAGATAAAAAATTCCATATGGTCTTCTATCGCATGTCAAAAATGGTCGAGCGAATGTATTGAGACTACAAGAAGAGGATGAAGAATAAAGGGAAGAAAAAGGAAGCAAAAGCATATGAAAATGCTTTAGTGAACCAAGGGGTTGGAGGAGACCCTCCTGAGCCTCCATCTTCACCATCGAGTTCTAATTGTTCTTCCTATGATCATTCTCATCATTCTAATGCTAATCATAAAGCCTCTTTTAAGAAGCCATTATTAAATCTTGATGTAACATTTCACTTACCTATGTTTAATGGATATGCTAATCCTGAAAAGCTAGATAATTAGATCTGACAGGTTGAATTATATTACCATGGACAATAGATTGATGAAGAGGAAGTAAAAGTGCAATTAGCCTCTCTTCAGTTGGAAGGCATTGCTCTCGTATGGTGGGAGAGAAAGATTTAGGACATAAGTAAGTGTGGTAATATACTTTCCTCATGGTCCAGATTTAAATCAGCAATAAGGAAGCAATTTCATCCATTGGGTTGTTTACATAAAGAAATAATGGAATGGAAAACCTTAAGACAAAGTAAAGGTTAAACAGTACAAAGTTTCATGGGAGAATTTAGGAACAAAGCACTTGCACTAAACATTCCTTTAGATTCTTATGAAACTTTAATGAAGTATATTGGCGCACTTCAGAGTTATATTCATCATACTTTACTTTTGTCTAACCCCTCCAGTGTTGACGAAGTTTGTGTGCAAGCCACTCACCTTGAAAACAGAGGAAAGAATGTTCAACACAATCCCACAAGGAAGCCTTCCAAGTTCCCACATAATCAATTTAAAGGAAAGTTTAAAAGAAAGGACAAAAAGACCGCCACTACAAAGAAGGGAGAAGTAAAGCCATCTTACACTCATTGCAAGAAATATTGACACAACGATGAGCACTATTGGAAACTACATCTGGAGAAGAAACCAAAGCAATTCAATGGAAAGGGGAAGACAAAGACCATTGCTACACTTCAACAAGATCTTGGTTCTGATTTAGGAGATGAGGAAAAGATCACAGCGGTTGGAGTACAAGATAAATATTCCCTTCATGCTAGTTCAAGTTCCACTAATGAATATCATGATGATGAAAGAAACATGAATGGATTATTTCACATAAGTGTTGTATATAAGCATACTAATATTGATACTTTGTTTGATCTGGGTTCCTAATTTAACTTAATATCTGAGATGCTTGTCAAAAAAATGGGTCTTGAAAGAAAACCACATTCAAAGCCTTATCCTCTTGGTCGGGTATGCGACAAAGAAAAATTTAATGTCACCAAGCAGTGTAGGGTTAGATTTGCTATTTCTTCAAAATTGGTTGATGAAGTTGATTTGGATGTTGTTTCACTTGATATATGTGGTATAGTGTTGGGGAGTCCATTCTTTATGATAGACAAGCAATCTTATTTCGTCATAAGAACAAATATCGCCTTTCTAAAGGGGTGGTGGAATATATTGTTAGAGCCCACATCATGAAGGTTAGCATAACACGTGTTAGTGTAGGACAGATGAAAATAATCATAAACACTAATAAGAGATATGTACTCATGGTTGTAAGAGAAAATGACATTGGAATATTTGACGCCTTCCAAGGATGTGATCCTTCTCGTAAGGAAGAATTAATTGATATTGTTTCTAATTATGATGAGGTATTTTAGGAACTAGATGGATTACCTCCTAAGAGGGAAATCCAACATGAAATACATCTTCAACATGAATCTCCCCTTCCTAATGTGGTAATGTACAAAATGTTGATTGTAGAGATGACAAAAATCAAGAAACAGGTACAAGACTTGTTGGACCAAAGGGTCATCAAACCTAGTTCATCTCCTTGTGGTTCTCTGATTGTGATGGTGCTAAAGAAGGATGGAACATGGAAAATGTGTGTCGATTATCGAGCCTTAAACAAAATCATGGTGAAAAATCAATACCCTCTTCCTCGTATAGATTATTTACTTGATCAATTAAAGAATGTTGTTTATTTCACTAAGTTGTATTTGCGTAGTGGTTACCATCATATGAGAGTTGCAGAACAAGATTCATGGAAAACTGCCTTTAAAACCAAAAAGGGTCTATTTGAGTGGTTAGCTATGTCGTTTGGGCTTTGTAATGCCCCAATGAACTTCATGCATGTAATGAATGATGTATTCAGGCCATTCTTAGATGACTTTGTAATTGTGTATTTAGATGGAATTCTTATACTTAATGGGACTTGGGATGAACATGTATGACATGTAAAGCAAGTATTAGATACTTTGCAAAGGGAAAATTTATATGTAAAATTGTCCAAATGTGAGTTTGGAAAGAATACACTAGTGTACATAGGTCATCTTATAGGAGGAGGAAAATTGAAAATTGATCATTCAAAAATTGATGTAATTGTAAATTGGTATGAGCCCAAAAATGTAATCGAAGTACGAAGTTTCATGGGTGCACTTCAGTACTGGAGGTGATTCATCGCAAATTTCTCATTTATTGCAGCCCCTTTGCATGCCTTGACCAATGTGATGAACATTTTTCAATTGGTAGGAAAGCAACAAAATTCCTTTGACACTTTGAAGGAAAAGATTAGTACAACACCAATATTAGCATTGTTGAATCTTCAACAACCATTTGAGATCGAGAAAGATGTCAGCGGTTACACCACGGGTGAAGTATTGATGCAGTATCATAAGCCTATCTGTTACCACTCTGAAAATTTTAACCAAGCTATTGTTAACTATCCTACATATGATAAATAGTTGTATGTATTAGTTCAAAGTGTGAAAAAATGGAAGCATTACTTGTTAGGGAAGGAAAACATCATACATACAGATCACCAACCCTTACAGTATCTCCAAGCAAAAACCAATATACACCAATCTTGACATTACAGGTGGATGGGTTTTCTTCAACAGTTCCATTTGGTAATCAAGTATAAAAAGGGTACAAGAAAAAAAGTAGTTGATATGCTTTCTAGACCTCCTATTGTTGCTTCTATTGTTTTGAAGAATGCTTGTTTATATCATTATAGCCATGTTGAACAATATGTTGTTGATGAATATTTTAAAGATGTATTTGAGAAGATAACCCATGGTGTACAGGTGGAGAACTATTGTTTGGAGGAGAACTTACTCTACCATATTGGAAAGCTATGTATTCCTAAAAGTGAACGAGTGCATGTAATACAAGAAGCTCACACTTCTCTTGTGTCTGGGAATTTTGGGGTAGGAAAAACCATGGCTCATTTGCAAAGGTTTTGTTATTGGCCTCGAATGAAAGAAATTGTAACCAAGTATGTAAAGGGGTGTGTGATGTGTTCTACTTGTAATCCCACTAATAGAAAATTGGGGTTGTACTCACCACTTCTTGTTTCATCTCACCCATGGGAAATTATTTCCATGGATTTTGTAGAGGGTTTACCAATGTCGAAAAGGGGTCATGACTACTTGTATGTAGTAGTGGATAGGTTTAGAAATATGTGTATCTTGATGCCATGTAAAAAACAAGTCATTGTTGAGTAGACTGTTAATATCTTCTTTCAGTATGTTTGGGTCCATGTTGGGTTGCCCACATCCATTATCTTGGATTGAGATACTCGATTCCTTTCTGAGTTCTGGACAATTTTGTAGAGAATGATGGACACCAAGTTAAAGAGGAGTACGGATTTTCATCCATAGGCCGACGATCAGACAAAGGTTGTTAACCGAATAGTGGTACATTTTCTTTGAGGCTACTACAGTAAACATCCCAAGTTGTTGGAAGACCAGATACCCTATATTCGACATGCTTGCAATAGAGCCTTACATTCCTCCACTCAGTGTTCTCCATTTGAGACATGTTTTGGATACTTGCCTAAAGTCCCAAAACCATAGAGTTGTGGATGGATAAAATGCATGGAAAACAAAGAGTTGGTTATAGGAATAAAATCAAGAATTAGTGTTATGGAAGCAAGGTGTACCATGCTATGGAAGTAAAGTATTCACCAGCCTTATTACTTAGCAGTAGTTATCAGATCTATGATCGATACATTGCTACATAAGAATCCTTAAAGAAGACATTTAAAGTATGATATTATTGTAGAAAATAGGTATCCTAGTTTGATCTTAATGATATCCATGTGTTTTCTTACTCTTGAGCCCATATAGAATATTCAATCGAAGAAAATGTATACAATTATGAAGACAATGCAATTGTCCTTGTCTTTGTTAACATGGAAGATGAAAGGTTTGAAAGTTTATGAATTTCTACATTGTGACTTAATTAAAGAGCCATCATTCATGAAATATTTCAATCATAGCTATAATTCGATAATTATACAATAACTATGAGAAAGCCTAAGATAGTTGAATGTTGAGGACACACGTAGCTTTAGTATAGGAGAAAAAAATACCATCTCAAAGTAGAAGGAAAAAATAAATATTATTATATGGAAAACTCCATAGGGTTTTATAAGAGAATGGAGTGCTTGAAAACTAGGTTGATGTTGGGTTACCCTTTGCAAACTTTAAGAAACAAACTTGCAAACCAATTTTTGGTGAGTTCCTGATGAAAAAAAAAAAAAGTTCCAGAAATTGCTACAAAATCCTAGTTATTACATGATATTGTCATATTTATCATGCTACAAATTCTAGCACTTGTACTTGTTGAATAATTCTAGTTGTTTCATAATATTATCATATTCATCCTACTACTGATTATATTCTAATCTATTACATCTTTATAGCATGATGAAGAGTCCTCACTATTAATGACATTGTACAATGCCTTCAACATTGTTCACTTAAAAATCCAAATACTTCTAGTCTGCTAAAGAATAATTACTCTAGCGTGCTAAAGACTAAATTTTAACGTATTAAAGAAGGAAATTTTAGTCTCCTGAACAATAGTTACTCCAACATGCTCTGCTCAACAATAATTACCACAACATACTTAAGAATGATTATTTAGCCTATTAAAAAAGGAAATTATGGTTTGCTCAACGATAGTTACTCCAACATGCTTTGCTCAACCATAATTACTTCAATATGCTAAAAAATGATTATTTTATCTTTCTAAATAATTGACACTTCAACTTATTCAAGTTGTCTCATATATTTACTTTTAACTTATTCAAGTTATCTCATATATTTACTTTTAGATTAAGTATAACCACCACTTGTATCAACAATTTAATCAAACCATTGTTTAAGCATATATTAGATCATACGTGTTAAAACTAATTTGATATTACCTTAAATTTTATTTTTATTTTTTATACTCTATAATGCCCATATTTTAAGTAATCCTATACATATGAGTAAAATAAATAATTGCTCTTAAAATAATTATTATTACTTATTATTTTAATATCACTTATTTATTTTGTCCCCGAGGTGTAGGACAGTCGGTGACGGAGTGTGTTGTTAAGCCACTCCGTGATGTTAAAGTCATCGGTTCTAAACCTGCGGAGACAAAAAATCCAACCATGTTAAGGGTTGGTGTGGCTCAGGCCGGGTGAGATGGAGATTGAACCTCTTCTCGTATTTACGCAAAATTTCATCATTCTCTGCAATTATGTTTATTAGTTAATTTTATTGTGAATAAACAAGTGCATGATATATTTTTTTTAATATGAAAACTCTTATAACCCCTTACTAATATTGGTGTGATATTTTCATGCTTATAAACTTTATATTCAATAATATTATTTTTTTTTTCTTTGAAATGGACAATGGAAAATAGCCATAATTGAATTAAGTTTTTAAGTACATCAATGTCAATGCCAATCTTAATGTTTGATTTTTTTTTACAATTTACAAAATAATTTAATTTTTTATCTAAAATTATAAAATTTAATTAGTGTGGATTTTAATCCATCTCAATAAAATTTCAATACTATATTTCAACGTTTATAAAATAATTTTATTTTTTTTCTAAAATTATGAAATTTATTAGGTATAAATAACATGGTTGACATAAAAAAAAAAATCTTCAAACTTATTAAATACTAGCAACAACCACTTTATAAAAGTGGTTGATATATGTCGATCAATGTCATTAGTTTGGAAAGGTGAATAAATGGCATCTATTGGAGTATATCAACCACTTTTATAAAGTGGTTGTTGCTAGTTGACAACCAACATGCCTAAAAAACAACCATTAATATATAATTACATAATTAATTTATTAATTATTTTTTACATTATATATTTAAGTATTAATGTATTGATTAATTAATACCTTAATGTAATGTATAAATTAAAGTATCAATACCTTAATGTATAATGTGATGTATTAATGATACAATAATTTAATTAATAAATATCTTATTAATGTATTGTATTAATTAATTAATACATTGTTAAATTATAAATACATTAATAAAGTCTTAACAATAACTTAATAAAATAAAAATATATTAAAAGTACAATAATATATTAAAATAACAAAATATTAATAAAAAGTGAATAAAATAAAAATACATTTATAATGCATTAAAATATTATATTATTATATTCAGATATTAATATAATAAAACATTATTAATTTATTAATAAAGTATTAAAAAATTAAAAAATTAATTAAATATTAATAATATATTAATATATTGATGAGAGAATACATTAAATTAAATATTAATAATATATTAATATATTGATGAGAGAATACATTAATGTATTAAAATGTTAATGTATTAATTAAATAAATATAAAAATTAATGTATAAAACAATAAATATAAATACTAAATGTATTAAAAATTTAATGTAATTTATAAATTAAAGTATTAAAACATTAATGTATAAGTTATTGTATGAATGTAATCTATTAAATGATTAATAATAATGTAAAGTACATAATTTAATAATTTAATTAATGTAATGTATAAATTAAATTATTTATACATAAATGTATAATTAAATTTATTAATTAATTATTAATGAAATTAATAAATATTTTAATTTACAAAACTAAATAATATATAGTTAAACTATTAATATTATAATAAAATAAGAATACATTAAAATTATTTTAAAATATTATTATATAAATATAAAAACATTAATATATTACATTTTTACATATCAAGTCATTAACACAATAGTCATGTATACATTATTTCAATTAATACAATAATTATTAATGCATTAACACAGTTTGCTATATTATTAAATAAATATATTAAAATTACATTAATAAACTATTAATATATTAAATTTATTATTAGTATTTATCACAATTAATGTATTAACACTTAAATTTAAACATTACATTAATATATTGAATTACATTATTACTAAATAAATTTTAAAGTAATAAATTAGTAATACAAAAATATATTAATAGTGTATAAATAAATTAATGTGATATTACATAAATGAATTAATATGTTAATGATTTATTAATTAATTTTAATGTATTAATATAAATAAATTAATATATTGAAGTATTAATGTATTCATTAATTAATACCTTAATGTAATGTAAAAATTAAAGTATCAATATATTAATGTAATAGGTTAATTAATAAATAGCTCTGTTGTTTTTGAACTATTTTTTTTTTTGTAAGGAGATATTTTATTTCTAAGATTATATATATGGGATTTTGAACGGGAATAAGTCTGTTTTTTACCTTTTTTATCTTCTCCGTACTTCTTTGGGGTTTTGAACGAGAATAATACTTCTCTTTGATTTTTACCTTTTTTACCCAGGTTTCTCCGAGGGGTTTTTGGAAATTATTTTTGGCTTCTTCAACGGGTTAAGGGATTGCTTTTTACTTTGATTCAATTTTAATTTTATGTAAAGAGATTTAAATATATTTTATTTATTATTTATTTTAAGTTTCATAAGTAAAAGTTGATTTGAGAGACAAAGTCAATCCATAATATTAATTGTTCCATATTTTTTCTCTTCTTTTCAATATGAGCACTCCACCACCTATTCCAAAAGCTCGACCTAACAAGGGGAGGCCCCGTAAAATCACCCTACCTAGAGATCCTTTACGACTATATGGAATCAGTAGAAAAAAAAAGAGAAGAGAGAGATGCCAAAATCCAAATAGAGTTAGAAACATTAGAAAAAAGGAGTGAAGAAAGAGAGGTAAAACTCCAAATAGAGCTAGAGGCAATGATTGATAAAAAAATTAATGATACCATTCAAACTCAAATAGAGGATAGATTCTTAGGGTTCAAGAGTGAATTGCAAACATTGAAGGATAGAATTCAAGAAATGGAAAAACATAAACAATCACCCCAAGAAGGAGGGGTTGAAGAAAATCACAACTTGAGAGATATGATTAAAGAGCTAGAAGAAAAACTAACCAACAATTTGACCCTCAGTAATATGGAAAAAAAATTGGATATCAAACCCATCAAAGAGGAAATGAATAAGTTAATGGAACTGAACTGGACCATGAGCATAACAAAAGAGACTTGAACCTCATAATTTTTGGTATAAAAGAACAACAAGAGGAGGATACGCTAGCAATAGTAAAAGAAGAATTAAAAAATAAATCACAAATTGATACAACTTACATCATAGAAGAAAAGAGGCTAGGAAAAATAATTGATCATAAAGATAGGTTGAGAGCTTAAAAGGGTCACTAATATTTATAGATGAAGATCTCATTCCCTAAGACCAAGCTGAATTAAGGAAGGAAGTTCAAAAGTTAAAAGAAGTCAGGAAAGAAAGAAAATGGGCAATAATTAGAAATCAAAAAGCTATTGTTAGGGATAGAGACCAAAGATAATAATAAATAGGAATTTGGGACACTGGGGATCCTTTTTTGGAATTGTAGTGGCTTTCCATGACCCAAAATTTATGTGATTAATATATTAATATATTTTGAAATCCATTTTGAATTATTTTGAATTTTGATAAAACTTTAAAGTTTAAATATTGATATTGTATAATATATTTCAATTTTTTGGGTGATCTAGAGTTCTATGACTATACATAAATCAAAAGTGGTTCAATTTCTTTTTATTGTAATTAAAGTTTATTAATATTTCTTTTTATTTTAATTAAATTTTATTAATATATTTTGAAATCCATTTTGAATTTTGATAAAACTTTAAACTTTAAATATTAATATTGTATAATCTATTTCAATTTTTGGGGTGATCTAGAGTTGTATTGCTATACATAAGTAAAAAATAGTTAAATTTCTTTTTATTGTAATTAAAGTTTATTAATATATTTTGAAATCCATTTTGAATTATTTTGAATTTTGATAAAACTTTAAAGTTTGGGGTGATCTCAAGTTCTATAGCTATACATAAAGAATCACAAGTAATCACGTATCCTCTTAAGCTCTATAATTAATTAATATATTATTACACTATAAATAGATTAATACTTTAATAAATTCTTACAATAAATTACTAAAGTAAAATTACATTTTTAATACATTTCACTATTATATAATTATATTAAAATATTAATACAATAAATCAAATAAAATAATAAAATATTAATAATGTATTAGTATATTGATTGGATAATACAATAATGTACCAAATTAATGTATTAATTAAATAATACATTAATGATATATTGTTAATGTATAAAATAGTAATTACAAGTATTAAATGTATTATAAAAAAAATAATAATAATGTAATTTAAAATTAAAGTATTAAAATATTAACGTATAACATATATTAATTGATTATTAATAATGTAAAGTATATGATTTAA
The DNA here is from genome assembly GCA_009831015.1 of Picea engelmannii. Taxonomy (NCBI): domain Eukaryota; kingdom Viridiplantae; phylum Streptophyta; class Pinopsida; order Pinales; family Pinaceae; genus Picea; species Picea engelmannii. The sequence continues at coordinate 149,494 of ML802973.1, forward strand.
TTAGTACAATGTATAAATTAAATTTATTATACATTAATATATAATGTAATGCATTAATTAAATTATTAAATAATTTAATACAATACTAAATAATACATCATTAAACTATTAATATAAATAATACAGGGTGTAGACGTATTGGCAAGTGCCATGTAAATGCAAGGAAAATTGTAAATGAAGTCTCATGTTCTATTTTCACCCTGATTTACTTGTGTCATGCACGTGAGTACAAGTACAATAATACACTAATGTACTAAAGTATTAATGTGTTAATAAAATAATACATAAATGTTATATAAATAAATCTATAAAATAATAAATACAAGTATTAAATTTATTAAATAATTTATAAATTAAAGTATTAAAACATCAATGTATAACTTATTGTATGAATGTGATGTTGGGCTATGTTTGTCATTGCAATGTTGGGCTATGTCTGCCACATTGCGACATAAGGTTCTATGCACAACATACCAACAAAAGGTTGTGTTTTTCACATTGCGATGTTTGGAAATGTTTGTGACATTGTGACGTGAGGATATGCACATATATCACATCGTGGTGCTATGGTTCATTACATAGTGATGACTAGTCTATGTGAGTAACATTCCGACGTTAGAAAGTTATGCGCATTGTGACAAAGGAAAGAGTTTTGTAACATAATTAGGTATGAGCATGAATGACACATATGGACGTTGCAATGTTCATCACATTGCAACATGAGGAAATGTTCATTTCATTGCAATGTAGGGTTATGTTTGTCACATTGCAAAAATGAGTTGTACACATTACATTGTGATAAGGGGTTATAGTCATCACATTGCGACGTTTGAAAATCTTTGTCACATTGCAACATTGGTTTCTATACAACACATTGCGACAAGGGGTTATATTCGTCACATGCGACATATGGAAATGTTTTTCATAATGCCATATTGGTTTATGTACATCACATTGCGACAAGGGGTTATGTTCATCACATTACGATGTCTGGAAATGTTTTTCACATTGTGACATTAGGATATGTGTGTAACATTGTGTCATGAGGATATGTTCATAAAAATGAAACAACAAGGCTATGTTCGTCACATTGCGACATCTATTTATGATAATCACATTGTGATGTTACTATGTTTGTGAGATTGCAATGTTACTATTGCCATCATATCGTGATGTTACAATGTAGGGTTTTGTGCTTCCTATTACAATGTAGTATTATTGTACGTCACATTGTGTTGGTTGGTTTTGTACATCAAATTGCAATGATGGCATACGCTCATCATATTGCAACATAAAGAAACGATCATGAATTCATTAATACAATATTCAAGAAAACATTAATTCAATAAATACAATAATCATTAATGAATTAATACAATATACTACATTAATAAAGTAATACGTTGAAAATACATTAATAAACCAATAGTATATTAAGAAAGTTTTAATACATTAAATTTACACTTTATAATGTATTAAATTAATTATTAGTATTGTATTGTTATTAATGTATTGGTACCTAAATTTAAGCATTACATTAATGTATTGAATTAAATTATTAATACAATAAAACATTATTTATGTATTAATAAAGTATTTAAACAGTAATATAGTGACGAGTTCATATATCAATGTACTAAAGTATTCATTTATTAATTAAATAATACATTAATGATATATAAATTAACGTATAAAATAATAATTATAAATATTTAATTTTTTTTAAGTAAAAAAGGAGGATCATGTTATATTGAAGTTGTAGGTTTACAAAGTCTTTTAGCATGCCAGCTATCCTGCCTAAAAAATGAAACCGAGACAGCTGGTCGTTCCATGCCACTTGTTTTCAAACAAAAATAACCAGACTGCCATCTGTCCCGCCCGAAGGAAACCAGGACTCATGGGTGCCATTAGTTTAAGTTTGTTCCTTAACTTACTACTGTCAACATAACTATAGTCTAACTGAGCTAAATCTCTGGTTTGAAACAAAAGAAAATTTCTAACTATGAACATTCACAAAACCTTTTACCCGGTGTTCTCGTCATCTTTACCATTCTTTCCCATTCTGATTGGAAGCGCATAGGCCTATGCGCACGTAGGGCATTGTCGGCTTGGAGATGTGCTGGAGTAAGAAGCGTAGATCATGTCGAGGCGTTGGCTGATTTGGATGGCCCTGTGGATTTCGTCTTCCACCATGCTGTGCATTTCAAAGATCAGTTCCAGGTGCTCCAGGTAGAGGAGTGGAGGTTGGTCATGCCATTCTCCCTGAGGGGAGGAGAGGGGAATTGGCTTATGTGCATCGATGTACTCCTTGTCTTCATTTGCGCTACCACCTTGCTGTCCTTACAACTTGTCCTGTTGTGCCACTTCATTTGGAGGTTTGTCGCTTGTTGAATTTGCCTTTTATTCTGTGTTGCCCAAGAATTCTTCCTCAGCATGGCAAGTTGTGTATTCCCCTGCTGGGTCATCTTCCTTATGACTGTGTGTCATTCCTGGAACCTAATGCTTGGCATCGTTCACGAAACAGGTGGGGAGATCCCAATTATCCGGGACAGTGAAGAGGAGATGTTCTAGGGGAACCTGGATGGGTTTTTACAGGACAATCTCCTCCACATACACCATGGGAGGCATTTTGGTTCTCCCAGGCTTCCTGGTTCTCCGAGTGCATGGCATAGCAAACTCTTTTTTGAACTTCTTTTGTCGCTTCCTATGGGAGTCATATGCATACCACGAAGCGCCTCTATGAGGTTGTCCCCTTGATCTCGACATGTAGAGAAGCAGAGCTATAACCGAAATGTCGACTGGATGAGTGTCTCTGCTCTAGCACTCTGAAGGTTCAACCTTCGTCCATTCAATTTCCAAATGCATCGCATATCCATCAGGGTGACTGATAAGGATGAATGTGACCATGATAGCCTTGGCCATTAAGGCTATGTTCTTAGTGCACTAGTTTGTCGTCCTCTTCACTCACATGAGAGGCTTCGTCCTCTGGTTTTGGTTGCTCGGGATCACTCCCATCTTAATGGTGAGGAGATGGGAGATGGTGGCCATTAATTATGGCCCTGGCCAGCTCGTTCCCGCATGTCCTCCCTTTTCTACGTGGCACCCCATCCAGGGAATTATAAATATTAAATGTATTAAATAATAAAATAATTAATGTAATTTATAAATTAAAGTATTAAGATATTAATGTATAATTTATTGTATGAATGTAATGTATTACTTCATTAATAATAATGTAAAGTACATGATTTAATTAATGTAATGTATAAATTGAATTATTTATAATGTAATAATAAAATTAATAAATATGTTAATATTGTATGTTTTAAACCTGTGAAGTAAAGTAATGCATATAGATTCTTAAGTAAAACAGAAATTAATCAATTTCTCATACACATAGTACACAGAGATTTATATCGGAAATCCTCAACCGGGGAAAACCTTTCTTATATTCATTATCTTGAATTTCACCATTCACCATATAATATATACAATGTTTTTAGGTATTCCGTAGATACCAAAACCCTAATCCCTTAATCCAGGATTAATTTAGAAAACCACTAAAAATAGCAAAATCTGCTAACATGACGCACCCACACACACACATGCAAACAATATAACATATACCCAAAATTCTCCCACTTGTTGTTTTATTTGCATCCAGGGGTCCACATGGTTATATAGTCAACAATCCAGGGCAGCAATGCCCATTATTACTCTACACCAGGAGAACTTTTCTATGCTCACGGACATTGTCAATAAATCTGCAACATTCTTCAAAGTGTCAACCTTTTCCAACAACACCTTCTTTTCCTCAACCATGTCTCTCACAAAGTGATACTAAACATCAATATGCTTTGTCTTCGAATGATAAGCTGGGTTCTTTGCTAGGAATATTGCACTCTGACTATCACAATCTAATCTCATTGCTTGTTATACCAACCCAATACCTGAACACAATCTTTGTAACCATAATGCTTCCTTACTTGCATGAGTGGCTTCAATGTATTCAAATTTTGTAGTTGAGAGTACCACTACAACCTATCTTTTGCTCATCCAACTAATTGCTCCTCCAAATAGGTTAAACACATACCCACTTGTAGATATTCTACGATCCAGATCTCCAACCCAGTCTGCATCAACAAAGCTATGTATGTCCACCACTTTGTCCAATCCTAGTCTTCCTTGGTAGCACAATCCATAATTGGTAGTGCCACGCAAATACATGAAGACCCTCTTGTAACAACCCTTCTCGTTACAACAACAACTCTGATAACAGGTGTAAATTTTTTTTTGTTTTAAAGGTGTGTGCGCGTGTGTAGAGGGGAAACAAACACACTTGACTCTGGGTCGCCACCCGATGACCAACAAGACGTAACCACGATGTTCATCACAAGAATAATTAAGGCACACAACGAGTTACTGCAACAATAAACGACCATAGACACAAGGCGCACAACGCAAACATTTAACGACATACTGGTTTACGCACAATATGAACACAGGGGAAGGATCCATAGTATTATATTTTACAATTTCTGCACAGAAAAGTAGGGCGTTTAATCTTAGTTCTCTGCTCCGGAGAGAGAGAAGGTCAGATAGGCTCCTGGCCGACTGCTCAGGCAGAAACTAGTAACCCGACTACGAATAAGACAGCAGCAAGACGAACACCACAAACGACATACGACGTACAACCGTAGCAACATGTTTTTAACAACGATCAACGAAAATAAGCAAGTGAGCGACCACGTCCTCTATGAGAGGCGTGAGGCAAAAGGACTCAGATAATGACCACAAGATTAATGACAAGGCAATGTCTATGACTCAACCATGATTGATTATTAGCCAATTTCTCCATTTAATTTTATTAACCACGAGTACATTTGCATAAGGTATATCTAATTAAAATTATTTCCCTTAGCTTAAGGGCCTTACCATTTGTGTTGAAAATTTAAGAGAATTAAACGTCCTTACAAGGAATTAACCTCACCATTACATTATACTACCACATCATTGTAAACAAATACAATGTCCTTACGTTCCTATGTTATCAATGCTACATAGCATTTTTCCAAGGGCGAGGGTATTACATGTACCTTATTCATAACAGTGAGATGTTAGTAACCTTTCCACTAACATGGCACTATCCTGACCCTATTGTCAATATATTAAACTAACCTCATATTTATAACTAACATCATATTAAAATCACAATGCAACATCATAATTAAAATGACCACATATAAGAGATAACAATGTTAAGCATGGCCATGTTTAAAAATAACAGTGATTAAAATGACATCATAATTATAAATCACCTCAATTATAATTAACAAGTTAACATCGTAATTAAAATGACAATATATGAAAAGAACAAGTTTAACTTGACCATGTTTAAAATAACAGTGGTTAAAATTGACATCATATTTTTAAATCACATCATTTTGAAATTAACAAGCAACATCAAAATTAAATGACAACATATAAAATGAAAATGTTTAACATGACCATACTTAAAGATAACCGTAATAAAGACGACATCATATTTTTAAATCACACCATATTTTTTTTAAACTAACAAGTAACATCGTAATTAAATGACAACCTATAAAATAAAAATGTGTAACCTGACCATGCTTTAAAAATAACAGTAATTAAAAACGATACCATATTTATAAATCACGCCATTTTTAAATTTAACAAGCAACATCGTAAATAAATGACGACATATAAAATAAAAGTGTTTAACATGACCATGTTTTAAAAGTAACAGTAATTAAAACACCAACATATCTATAAATAACATATATTTATAATATCGGGACACTAAACTTACCCTAATGCTACCAGGTAGTAATGGAAACCAGGCATTCATCTCAGGACAACTTGCATGCAAAAAAAAAGAGCAGCAGCGAGCGCCTGACAGGGACGAGGTGGCCACTGATGCGCGCAGGCTTGCTATCTGTCAGGGAGTAAAAGTTGGCTACACAAATCGATCCCTCTAGGAGATCACGTTGGCACGCCAACCAACATGCAACGATGAAGGCTCGGAATGATATAATCGTGCTGTCAGAAGTAGAGGTAATGGAGGGCGTGGGTAACAAGCTACGGTCCCGAGGAAAAAATTGAGTCTACCACTGACCCTCGCCACGCTTCACAGAAAACGCAGCGGAAGGTAAAGGCCAGCCGAAAATACAAGCATCGAATCAATGGTTGAGGCATCGCTGGATTGCTGGGCGAATGCAAGAAATAGATTCACTCAGGCTGGGCGAGGTGGTCGTGCAAAAAAATCTCATTCAGAGTTTTAATATCGGAATTATGATTTGCCTCTTAAAAAATTGTCGTTTTAAAAACAAGGTGGTCGCCCTTCAGCACATCATTAATTAAACCGACATAATCAATTAATCTGCCCATAATAGCATAGACGGATAAAACTAACATCACAATATAATCTCATGTACTTTGATATGTAAAGCTATAATCGCAGAGATGGTTCAATGGATATAAATCAACTACTGATATCATTCGATTAAACTGATATCATTAACTGATCCAAACGAATTTGAACAGTCACCATAAATCGACCGCCACTTGCCAATCACTGGAACTTGACGCACGACTCTAATCTAACAAAATTTAATCTGGAATGAAAATATTGCACCCAACATATCATCACCCATGGATGGTTTTCAAACGCAAGGAGCTATCACGAGACGCAGAGTTGTGTAATCCGCCAACAACTCAGAGTTTAAAGCCCTAAATATGGTAGAACATGCACGTACTCACCCTCAATTTAAATCGCACCAGGTTCATATCCACGGCCGTAGCCTGAGCCGAGGGGAGAGTACAGAAGGCCTATAATAGGATCCAGTGCTTGCCGATGCACCGGAAATAACGAGTTGGTGGCGGAGTCTGCTGCAGGGGCCTGGTATGAGATACGGACAGTAGGTGGTCGTGGGAGGTCGACTAAACTAAAAGATTTTTAGTGCACCGGTGGGCGCCAATTCCAGAACCGGAATGAAACTATTCCTTACGGAACGCTGAGCCTGAGAGGTGATTCGTTTAGGACAGGAAATTTTTCATTGCATACCATGGGCGCCCCTTCAATTTAAATATCGCCATCAATTAAAACGCAGGGTTTCAGTTACAGAAAAAGGGTACGCCTTCATTTCCCCTAAAAACACAGAGCCCCCGAACAACAAGGTCATGGGGGTAGATCGTTGGGTGAAGGGGAAGCAGTATACCATTCCCAAGGACCTGGTCGGTTCGATCCTGCTTGACAGTGGAAGGGAAGGGTTCCAGTCCATTATCCATCTAGCCATAAAATTTCAATAATAACTAAAACTATACAACCAGTCTTGTACCTTTCAAGTAAGAGGGAGATTACAGTTGGTAAAAACCATTTATTTACATCTACACAGAACTAGGAAGCAATACTTATAAAAACCTATCGATTATGCGTCGAGCCACAAGGATAACACTTGGAGAACATATTTTATCACATTGCAGAGTAAATAAATAAAACAACCATCAATCCATTTACAAACCATGTTCTAATACCGACATAAATCAGAAAACATCATATTCTATCAAGAACAAAACCCATATCGTTGCCTTATTGTCCACATCGAATAATGTACTGGGTGCTTCTTTCCGCTCCTGCTCCGTGCCGCTCCTGCTTGCCGACTGTAGAGGACTCACTGGTACATCCCAGCCAAACACTAGGGGTAATCTGCTTCCCCCTCAGCCCCCCGAGCCGCAAAGGGGCCACACACAATCCAGACAGTAGCCTAGCTTCCCATCCCGCCTCCAAGGCTGAGCTACCACTCAAGTCAGTTGAGAAAATCCCCAACTCTTACAAGCAATCAGTCCATTTCTCCAGTTTGGCATCATAACCATCCTCACAACTCAATCCCCCTTCTTTTCCCCCATCCCCTTTCTTTTATCCTCTTTTGACCTAATCACATTTTCTTTTAGGTTTTTTTTTTTTTTCAAAAACCCTAAATCCTATTTCTTTTAAGTTTTCCCCCCTTTTATTATTTTTTGAAAACTCAAAGAGGTATGCGCTAAGCATCTTTTCCTTATGTTTTTTTTTTATTCATATACATATACAT
>ML802973.1:185355-229243 GCA_009831015.1 Picea engelmannii
TTTTTTTTTTTTTTGTTTAATTTTATTATTAGCACCTGTATTGTTAGAGCTAGCTTAGCAGGAAATGAATTTCTAATGTCATCTGAATGGCAGAGCTATTGTGAGCTAGAGTATCATGGCATTGTTATTAGGAGATGGTTAAGCTTTGATTAGTATGTTAGGGCGAAGTGGTACCTTCACTAAAAGATAAATTATCAAGCTTATTACTGGGAATGAGGAAGGGCCTTATGTATGAAATTAGAGAAGGGATTACTTTATGAATTCAATTAAAGGAGGAATCATTTCATGTATTTAATTAAGGAAGGAAACTCCTTGGATTAGGTGGAGGTTGCAAATCATAGGGGTAATGAATATTTAATGTATAGTCTTGAATTATGTTTTTTTTTGACAAGGGACTCAAATTCTGAACTGGCGACGCCCGGTTAGGGGAATTGTTTAAGGGTTTATTAGGGTGTTAATGTCTTAGGGCTATTTAGGCTGACTCCATCATCCATATTATTGTGACATGCCCTTCAGGATGCACTAAGTGCTCCAAGGGTGCCACTCGCCTCTTGAATTTATTTTGTGCGATGTGCCCTTCAGGATGCACCACGTGCTCCAAGGGTGCCACTCACCAACTGAGTTTCTTTTGTACGACGTGCCCTTCAGGATGCACCACGTGCTCCAAGGGTGCCACTCACCAACTGGACTGATTGGTAGACATATATAACCCCTGGAGTCAACACTCCACTAGGTGAACTTGTGGGAGACTAAGGGTTCTAAGGAATAAGGCCCCCGCCTTATTGCGCACCCCTTAGAATCATCGTGAGCGATTGTCGCAGTCTTCCCTCACGACATCGTGGATCCTCTCGAACTAGGTAATTGTTAACCTATAGTTTGAGCCACGGAGGGTGTGCTAGTAGGCGGTGGCAGGGCTACTGTCCACCCCTCTCCCTCAATCTCTCTGCAAATCGTGTGTGGCCCCTTTACTCAATATGTGAGTCTGGTCGGCAAGCTATCGTCAGCCTGCATCATCAACAATCATGTCAGAAATTTCAACATCAAATCATCAAATCAATGAACATCACAGTAAATATATCAACCCAAAAGCACACTCCCTAACTCAGTCCGGAGTCCAAGGGGGTTCTACCAATGCCTCTGCATCCTCAAGGTCAAAAACCCTGCACACTCAATAAAATAGAGTCAATAGCACCCGTCTACATCAAATAGTAACACATCATGTTATCTGTCAATCACATCATAATCAAATATAAATGGTCTAACATCATAAAAGTCCAGATCACTTGCGAGCAAGTGTCCTCAAATAATAAGTTTTCTCAGTGCGCCAGAGTGGGATGTCACACCTCTTTACTATTGTCCAATTCTCCTTCCCTGGTTTTGACATATACCTGCTCAAAACTCCCACTGCATGTGCAATGTCCAGTCTAGTATAGACCATTTCATACATCAAACTACCAACTACACTGGCATATGCAACATGGGAAATGTCCTCTTCTTCTTCTTGTGTCTTGGGACACTGATCTGCAAATAAATTTACACCTATAGGAATAGGAACCTTGATCGGTTTACTTCCATGCATATTAAACCTCTGTAATATCGTCTCAACATATTTTCTCTGATTCAACCAAAGTTTCATGTTCACACAATCTCTTTTAATTTCCATTCCCAAAATGAATTTAGTAGCACTGATATCCTTCATGTCAAATTTGGAGGATAGTTGTGATTTCACCTCCTTGATAACATACATGTTATTTCCTACCAACAACATGTCATCAATATACAACACTACATAAATGAAATGATTACAAACCTTCTTGGAATATACATAATGATCAGCTCTGCTTCTCACAAATCCCAATCCAAGGATGTATGTGTCAAACTTTTGGTACCACATCCTAGGTGATTTATTCATACCATATAGTGACTTATTTAACTTACAGACCAACTCTTTCTTTCCCTTTGCTATGAATCCTTTTGGTTGTGTCATGTAGATTTCTTCTTCCAGATCCCCATGTAGGAATGTTGTCTTCACATCCATCTATTCCACTTCAAGATCAAAAGCAGTAACAATAGATAAAAGAAATCTAATAGAAGTTAACTTAGCAACAGGAGAAAAAATTTCACCAAAGTCAGTTCCCTCTACCTGAGAGTAACCTTTTTCTACTAACCGAGCTTTGTATTTCTCCCCTTTTCCTTTTGCATTAAACTTCTTCTTAAACAACCATTTGCTACCAACAAATTTTCTTCCAGCTGGCAACTCAACTATATCCCATGCCTCATTCTTATACAAGGCATCCATTTCTTCAACCATGGCCTTATTCTAGAGTTTACTATCCTCTAAATTCACTGATTCCCTAATAGTTTTGGGATCATCATCAGTAATAGATAAAGAAAAATTGGAATGGAAATCAGGTGGACTATAACTTTCTAGTTTCCTTCTATCTCTCACCGATCTCCTAAATACTGGGGTATGAGGTTCTTCTTCTTCTTTTGCATCCTCTTCTTCAGATGATTCATATTTTGCATCATCCAACTCAAGCTCTATTTTCTCAGGTTTGTCTCGCGTTGGTAGGAATTCTTGTTTCGACACATCTTTTGCCTCTCTGAAAACAACATCTTAGTTGTAAACAGTCTTCTTGGTTTCTGGGTTCCAAAGCTTTTAACCTTTCACACCATCTTTATAACCAATAAAGATACACTTTTCATCCTTTTTATCTAGCGTACTCCTATTTTCCTTTGGAACATGTACATAAGCATCACAACCAAACACTCTAAGATGTTGAAGAGAGGGTTTCTTTCCAGACCATACCTCGTGTGGAGTTTTATCATCCAACGCTGATGAAGGTGATCGATTGACCAGGTAACATGTTGTACCCACAACCTATGCCCATAAATCTTGTCCTAACTCGGCATCATTGAGCATGCTCCTTGCTTTTTCCATTAGTGTCTGTTTCATCCTTTTTTCAACTCCATTCTACTGAGGAATGTATGGAGTAGTATTCTGCCTTGCTATACCACACTTCTTACAGAATTCTTCAAATTCATTTCTGCAGAATTCTCCACCATTATCTATTCTCAATACCTTTATTTTCTTCTCTGTCTGATTTTCTACCAGAGCCTTAAACTCTTTAAATTTATCAAATACCTCATACTTTTTTCTAAAAAAATGAATCCATGTGTACCTTGAGAAATCATCTATGAATGAAACATAATACACAAAATTACCTAGTGATGGAATAGGCACAGGTCCAAACACATCACTGTGTATCAATTCTAAGATCCCCTTTGCTCTTGTAGCACAAGATGGGAATTTACTCAATTATGTTTACCATATATGCAATGTTCACATAAATCAAAATCCAAAGTGCAATTATACATACCTTCAACCATGCCTTTACCATGTAGTGTTCAAAGGCCCTTTTCTCCAATATGCCCCAGTATTTGATGCCACAACATGGTCTTCTTTTCAGGAACGGTAATGGTCTTGTCTCCTTCATTTATCTACTCAGGGACAACAGAATTGTTACACCCATTAGTATAAGTGCTTCCCAACAACTTGTAAACAGTTCCACACTGAACTCCCCTGATCAACACTATTTCTCCTCGTACCATCTTGCAAGTGTTTTTTCCAAATACAGTATCCACTACTGCATCATCCAACTTGTTTACAAATATTAGGCTCCTGGCAAGTTTTGGAATGTGTAGAACCCCAGGGAGAGTTCTAATCCTTCCATCTTTTAGCAACAACTTAACCCCTCCACGTCCCATGATTTTGGTTGTCGAGTCATCTCCTAGGAATACATCACCACCATTGTATTTTTCATATTCAAAGAACCACTCCCTGTGAGGACTCATATGGTATGACGCACCTGAGTCAATCAACCATATATAACAGTATACATGTGTACCTATAGATGCCAGGTAAACATCACCTCCTTCTTCAATGGATGTTTTCACCTCTGTGGAAGAGGTACTATCAGATCCCTTTTGTTTATCAACCTTCTTAGATTTGCAATCCTTCTTATAATGCCCTATTTTACCACACTTCTAGCATTTCCTTAAATATTTTCCTCGAGACTTATATCTGCCTATAGATTTAGATCTCCCCTTGAAGACTTACCAGGATTCATGTCTTGAGTACGACCTCTTACAAATAAAGCATCTATGCTATGACCATCCATTCTTTTCTACCTCATCTCTTCAAATAACAAGGATGCAACTACATCTTCATACTTCAATGTAGATTGAGTGGTACTACCAATTGCTACAACCAGATTATCCCAAGAGTTTGACAAAGAACATAACAAAGTAATACACTTATCTTCTTCTACAATTGTAATATTAACAGAGACAAGTTGACTTACCAGAGTATTAAAGGCATTTAGATGTTCTGTCATAGAATCTCCATCTTCCATCTTAATATGATACAACTTCTTTCAAAGAAACAACTTGTTTACCAGGGACTTTGACTGATACAAATTCCCCAACTTATCCCATAGTTCCTTGGCTGTAGATTCTCCCGAGACATTCAACAACACTGAATCTACCAGGTAGAGTCGAATAGTACTCCTTGATCTTCTGTCCAACTTCTCCCAATCTTCCTTCGACATACCAGTAGGTGGTATACTAGTAGGCTATGTACCAATAGTCTGTGTGCTGGTAGAAAGTGTACCAGTAGGATTTGTACCAAGATCCACAACGATCCCTTGTTCTTTGTCTACAAGAAGGTCCTCCATCTTGAGCTTCCATAGCTCAATATTTTTACTGTTGAACCTCTCTATCTCGATTCTAGAAGAGCTCGCCATTCCTCTTTCTACACTCGAATATCCACTGCAAAATCTCCCACTAAACCCAGGTTTATCATAGACCCAAGATAAACTTGATCTATCAAGACCGAGCAAAAAACTTAGCAACAAAGGAATCCCTCTGAAGCCAAAGCAATGCATATAGATTCTTAAGTAAAACATAAATTAATCAATCGCTCATACACATAGTACACATAGATTTATACTGGAAACCCTCAACCAAGGAAAACCTTTATTATATTCATTATCTTGAATTTCACCATTCACCATACAATATGCACAATGTTTTTAGGTATTCCATAGATACCAAAACCCTAATCCCTTAATCCAGGATTAATTTAGAAAACTGCTAAAAATAGAAAAATCCACTAACCTGATGCACCCACACACATACATGCAAAGAATATAACATATACCCAACAAATACAATATTAAATAATACATTGTTAAAGTATTAATATGTTAATAAAGTAAAAATACATTAAAACTAATTTATAACATTATTACATAAATACAAAACATTAATGTATTATAATTTTACATTAAAGAACCCATTCATTAACTCAATATTCATGAGTACATTAAGTCAATTAATACAATAATCATTAATGAATTAATATAATATGCTACATTAATAAAGTAATGCACTAACAATACATTAATAAACTGATAATAGCAAGTATTATTACATTAAATCTTTGTCACATTATAATGATATTGCCATGCTCGTCATATTGAGATGACAAAGCTAGGTTCATCACATTGCGACGTACGACATATGTTTGTCACATTCCAACATTACTATGTTTGACAAATTGTGACATCCATTTATGTTCATCAAATTGTGATGACATGGTTATGTTCATCACATTGCGACGTCTGCATATGTTTGTCACATTGTGACATGACTATGTTAGTGATGATAGGGTTGTGCTCGTGACACTGCAATGGCAGGGCTATGTTCGTCACATTGTGACACCTGTGTATGTTCCAGACATTATGATGGCAAGTCTATGTTCATCACATTACGACATCCATATATGTTTGTCACATTGTGAAGTTACTACAGTCGTTAAGTTGTGAAATCTATTTATGCGATGAAAGGGTTATGTTAATCAGATCGCAACATATGCATATGTTTGTCACATTGCGACATTACTATGTTTATGATGATAGCTATATGTTCATCACATTGCGATGAAAAGGCTATGTTTGTATAAATGTTATGTTCTTTTATGTTCGTCATATTGCCAGGACACGACTATGTTCATCACATTCCGAGATATGTATATGTTTGTCACATTTCAACATTACTATGTTTGTGATGATAGGTCTATGTTTGTCACATTACTATGTTTGTGATGATAGGTCTATGTCAAAATGTGATGTTCGTATAAGTTTGTCACATTGCGACGACATGGCTATGTTCATCACATTGAAATGTTTGTATATGTTTATCACATCGCGATGTTACTATGTTTGGTATATTGCGAGGTTACTATGTTTGACACATTTCGACGTTTGGAAAAGTCTTTCACATTACGACAATCGATATATGTGCATCACATTGCAACGTCAGGAAACATTCATCACATTGCGATAATAAAGCGATGTGCAATACATTTTGACATTTGTTTATGTTCGACAAATTAACACATGTTTGTCGCATAGCAATGTTGGTTTGTGTTCGACACGTTATGAAAATGATGTTTTGGTGAAGATTTTAAAAAATAATCTAAGTGTTTCTTTTGTGAAAAACATATGAATGTTGAAGTGATGTGATATATTAAATAAAAGGAATCTTAGAATTATACTTGTTTTACATTCATTACATATAATCTTAAATCTAAATTAATTTAAAAGAATACATATAAACTTTATACATATTCTCTAATTTTAAGATATTAAGAAAAATATTTTAAATAATTTATTCAATATTCTATACTATATATATTATATATAATTATTTAAGTCCATGATATACAACATGAATTTCATATATTCTATACTATATATTATATATAATCACTAAATTCCACTATATACAACATGAATTTCATAAAATTCAGAAACAATTAATATAAAATGACAACCCCAAATTTATTGAGATTCAATGAAATTGTTATAAGGTTTGATTTAATTATCCAAAAGCTACATTATGAAATTAACATAATAAAATTGTTAGTGGTGACATACACCTAAACAACAAATAAA
This sequence comes from Picea engelmannii, assembly GCA_009831015.1. Taxonomy (NCBI): domain Eukaryota; kingdom Viridiplantae; phylum Streptophyta; class Pinopsida; order Pinales; family Pinaceae; genus Picea; species Picea engelmannii. Next base: position 192,375 of record ML802973.1, read on the forward strand.
CACGTCATTTATTAATATATTTATTATTAAACATATTTATTAAGATCTTTATTACTAAACATAATTTATTAATATCTTTATTATTAAAAACATCATTTTCATTTTATTAGAGATTAAAAAAAATAAAACTTAAAATAGCTTTATTCAAACTTGAAAATCTCTTTTTACAAGCTTTATTCATGAGAGTTTTACATTTATTGGTGAATTAGAACTACCATGAAATTTGGCCAGAATGTTGAAGAACAACCCATGAGACCATTTAACTATGTTCAAACCCACCAACTTATTATTTAATGTTAAGATTCCATTCAATTTTTATTTAATGTTAACATTTCATTCAATTCAATTAGCAAGATATTTAAGTTTTTATCAAACAATTATTAACTATATTTTGAAATCTACGTGTCCCATGGATATACTTTGTTCAAGTTAAACCACATTTATATGTAGTATTGTTCTAAATGTTTTTGTAATTAATTTAATTAATTTTTATAATCAACAATATTATTTAATGTATTTTGTTATTTTATAATTATAGAATTTAATTATAGAATAAATAAATATTACACATTTCTCGATAATGTAAGCGGATTTTTTTTAATTGTAATGGATTATTTGGACCATACTAATCACACAAATGTCATTAATAAATATTTAATAAAAGATAAAAAGGTAGTTGAATATTATTTTGTTTTGAATTTTTAAAAATATTATTATTAGAATAAAAGAAAACAACTCTTGAGATTATAATTTTGAACTAAGATGATACACTATTAACTTCTACATCAAATACTTTGCTTATATAAAATCATTCCTCACAAATTTCAAATAAAAGTGACCTTTCTCTTCTTGTGATTCTAAACATGGAAAAATAAACCATTTCCTACCAAACCTTAAACCACACATTTACAACAATCGCTCCAATGTTGGATGTCGACAGAAAGAAAGATAGAATCCTCCAATGTTAGATGTTGACACAAGTTATTTGGTATACCATGCACATTGACTCAGAAGAAAGCATCGCACTAAATGAAATAAGAATGGCATTTCCCTTCTTATGTGGCCATAATACCATTTAGCTCATGCATCATTCTCCGATGGGAATCTCACTGTCATCCTACCAATTGGTAAAAGGAAAAGGAAAAGTTGGGAAATGATGGATCGTGCTTGATTAGTTTACTTGAGATTCCAGAAATGAGTGAGGCATTACCACGAGTGGGCTAGGGTTGGTGATGGCAAAGATCGCCATAACAACAACCTTACAAGTTGATATTGTGGCGGGGCTATCTGGGACGGTGTATGGGAGGAGGGATTTACGAACATCTTTAATACGCTATGTCGAGGGATAAACAAATACATAGCCTGGTGATTCAACAACAACACCTGATAAGACAAATCCAATAAATAGGAATTTAATAAAAAAACAAATCCAATGAAGTTCAAAAGTGGACTCGAGCAGGGCAGAGCGCTCCAAAATTACATTTTGAAATTTGGTTATCTCATTGCCCCATGCCTAATCATTCCTTTCTTTCATCCTCTTCCAAGAAGAAATCACCATGCCAAAGGAAATCAAAATAGAACCGTTCCATCCCTTCCTGTGTGGCAAGAATGCAATTCCTGCAAGCATCATACCAACAACACAACTACAATAAACAATGGTTCAATTAAAAAATAAAATCTAATGGGATATTTTTTTAAAGTTCAAATCGAGCGTTCCTGCCCATGCTGAACAGAAAACAAGGTAGAGTAGCAACATTATGGTAGTAAATATACCAAAACTTCTGCAAACTTTAATGTACGACATTTTTTAATTGCTTGAACTTGCAAGCAACGCAAGCAATTTTTGCCTCAGAAACTTGGCTCATGACCTGTAAAACAGATTCACTCTCGCAATTCTTCCCTTATAGCTCAAAGCTCCTCAACATAGCTCACCCCTCTCCCAATCATCCCGCCAATAGTAGCTACAGGAATATGATGAGATTGCAAAAATACAGCTATAACATCAAACACCAGAAAATAAATAGAATCGTAGGCCAAACGTGGTCATGTTTCACACCCTAATCGTTTGGTATGCCAAACGTGGCCATGTTTCACACCCTACAAAAACTAATGCTTGCCGCCAATATGATACGTGTAATCAATTTGAGGTCATGCCCCCCAATCATTCAAACGTGTCAATAAAATATTGCATAGATATTAATCTTTGTTAATTATCTTAACATGGAAATCATACAACCTTACAGTAATTTTTTAATATGATTAGGTAAAAGTGAAAAAGTAAACATATTAACGGATGCATTCATAAATGTACAGAAGTTATTAATAATAAATCTTATTCATTGATTTGGAGCGACAACGAAGAATATGCCAACATTTTTAATTGTTGACCATAAGATTGGAATTTGTAATTAAAAGGTTGATTAAACCATCAATTCCAATATAGAAGACCCCTATCAACCTAATAAATAACATGATTAACGTAAAAAAACCTTCTTAGACTTTGATAAAACTAAAAAAAAAAAAAAAAAAATATTGAAATTGTCCCAAATACTAAAAAAGAACAATGCCAAATTCCCTTATTATCCTCATGGTGAGATTCGAATTCTACTATGATGAAAAAAACTTGCCTCACCATCTTATAAAAGACGAAAATGGGGGCAATGGAAAGGATTTAACCCTTCTTCTTTTTTTCAATAAATAAAACAACGCATGTTTGTTTTTTCAATAAATAAAAGAATGTATGTGCATGTACATGTTAGTAGCTTATGCGATGCCTATATAACACTCGGAAAGTATTTGGAATTATTTAAAAATAATAAACCCACATTTCAATATTACATACAAGATTTATTTTATTGCCAAAATTCTCCATTATCTCTTTTGAAATCACCGTCTTCACATAATACACTTAGCTAAAAAAACCTTAAAATAAATCACTAATAATATATATAGTAGAGGAACATAATTTTCCGTTCGGTGTTACTAAACCTCCAAACTAGAGAAAACAAATTGTTAAAAGAATGTATGTGCATGTACATGTTAGTAGCTTATGCGATGCCTATATAACACTCGGAAAGTATTTGGAATTATTTAAAAATAATAAACACACATTTCAATATTACATACAAGATTTATTTTATTGCCAAAATTCTCCATTATCTCTTTTGAAATCACCGTCTTCACATGAATACACTTAGCTAAAAAAAACCTTAAAATAAATCACTAATAATATATATAGTAGAGGAACATAATTTTCCGTTCGGTGTTACTAAACCTCCTAACTAGAGAAAACAAATTGTTATACAAACAAAGCAATACATGCTTAAAAGTAATTAAATTTATAAATCTGTATGAAAAAAATAACTAAATTTATAAATATGTGAGGGAAAAAACATATTACCTTTATAAATTTGTATGAAAAAAGGTAATTAAATTTATAGACATTTGAGGAAAAAACATGCTAAAAGTGGTGCAGTCTCCATCCCATATCCAAGTCACAAAATTACCCTCTATGTATATAGCAAAGCATATTGCAATCATATTAGCAATGATCCATACCCTCGATAAAATGATCATGTAACCATTTTATGTGGTCTGAGACTTCTCTTTGGCAGACAAACCTGTGCCGATAAATCATCAATTAATAGGTGCATCGCCAGAGAGCCCACAGAGATGATTTTACACACTGTATGGAGGTTCATGATCCAACATTCTAGAGATATTGTATACCGTTTCTCTTGATTTTCCATCAAACCCCGGAGCTTTTCCATCAAACCCTGGGATTCCTCTGTGGAGTTGTCACGGCCCTTCTTCATACGAGCGACTGGCAAAGAACATTTCAAACGGTGGGACATCCTCGGAAGCAAACACGGAGCTCGCTCTCCTGCATGATCTCGATAAAGAAGAAAAATTAGCGGGCATGATCTCGAAAAAGAAGAAGAAAATATCGAAAAAGAAGAAGAAAATAGTAGAGGTTAAAAAAGAAAAAATAGTAGAGGGAAATTTCGTTGCAATACGTCAATGGAAATGAGATTAGTAAATGGAAATGAGACTAGCAATCACTATTATGTAAAAAGTGGTTGATATAAGTCAATGCGTTATTTTTCATCTTTTTAAATTAATGACGCCGATGCATGGCACAACCATCGACATATTTATACATTTTAAATATAATAATTAAGTATTAAAATAAAATAATTAATAATTTAATTAATATTTTTATTAATTAAATAAAATAATAATAATAATAAATTAATTAATAATATTATTATTAATAAATTGTTAATATTAATTAAATAATAAAAAATATTATTTAATTATTAATAATTATTAAATAATAAAAAAATATTATTCAATTAATAATACTTATTAAATAATAGAAAATTATTTTTAATTATTAAACATTAATTAATTTAAATTATATATTAATATATAAAACATTTTTAAGTATTAAATATATAAAAAAATTAAAACATTGATAAAATTTATAAATTAATGTATTAAAATATTAATCTATTGTATTAAATAATTAGTAATAATACATTTATAATTATAATAAATTATAATTATAATTTATAAAAAATCATTTATAATAATTTATAAAAATATAACTATAAAAATATATTTATAATTAATAAAAATATTTCTTAATTAATAAATGCAATTATAAAGTATGTATATATTATTAAGCTATTAAAATATTATTAATAAATACAAATATAAAGCATCTATAATTGCCAATATAGTAATAAACTATTATCAATACATCAATCTATAAAGCATCTATATATTAATAAAATTTGAAAACTGCAAAAAAATACTATTAATAAATATTATTTATTTAAAATTGTAAATAAATAGCTTTATAATGTAATTTATTAAATAATTTATATAATCTATTACTTTATTAATTAATTTATGTAATGTATTAAATAGTTTAATAATGTAATCTATTAATAATGTATTGATACAATGATTTAATAATGTATTGATACAATGATATGATAAATCATTATTGTAGTAAAGTTTAATGTATAATGTAAATAATATATTAATAATATAAAATAATATATATAATTTGCAATGTTAAATGATTAAATATATTAAATAAGGATTAATAAAGATTTTCATATTAATATAAGTATTATTATATGATGTGTGTATTTTTACATTATTAATGTAATATTAATACTTTAATGTATTTTTAAATATTTGAATATTTTATTAAGGTATGAATGTTTTATTAATGGATTAATTAATAATATTTTATTAATATATAAATGTTTTAATTAATAATATTTTATTAATATATTCCCCTGGATGGGGTGTTAGCACGATCAACGTGGTAGATGATGGGAGCAGGCAGTAGCCACCGAAGCACGGAGCCACGTGATGGGCTCGTGCCACAGCCCGCCACCCTCCTCGACGATTAATTGCTCATTACTGTGATGCGAAGGGGCATTTACGAAGCCCTCTCTCCTTTCTGGTGCTTTTGTATGGTTTGGTTCAAAATGCTGGTCATTCGCCTTCGCTCGCTCCCCGCAAGGCTCATTCAGTCGCAGCAATGGCTTGACCCTGCTTGAATTCTCTGGTTCGATGTCGTCCCTGCTCACCCCCCGGCCATACACCTTCACCGGGTGTGCTTGACCTCCTCAGCTAGTTGCACTGGGCACCTCATGACACGTCCAAGGGGAAGACCGAGGAGGGGCTCTCCTTGGAAGCCTCGTTGGCCCTCAGTCTCCCCTCCCGACTCGCCCTCCATTTGCTCCTCCCCCCGCCTTCAATCTGCGCTCTTCTCGGCTTCCTCTCACGTCCCGCTGAACTCGCAGGTCAATTGTATGGCAATGGTCTCCAGGTCGCCAAGCTCGCTCTTGCGACACCTTCTCAACCCTCCAGTGAATCCCACTGACCCCACGCCAGTCCTTGACCCTCTGGAAAATTCAGGCTGCGAACCTTCCCCTCACCGTGAGCCTAGGGAGGTCGGACAACAATTCACTGATTCCTTCAATACTGCGCAGTTTAGAGACATCCTAGCTATCCTTCACGATCTAGTCTTTGGAATCCGCCAGGGGGTGGAGGATCTCCCCTACCGCCTACAAGATACAGATGCCCAGGTGGAGCTCTTTCTTCAAACTCTCTCTTGCATGCATAAAGATTTATCCTCATGCCCAACCGAAACTACTCCAATGGAGGAGCCTCGTGCAGCTACAGGTGAAGGTCAGGATGAGGTGCAGTGCTCAGCTGAAAGGGAACGGGAGGAGGTTGAGCGAAAGGGCAATGGTGATGAAATGACGGGCGACGAGAATGCTTGAAGGCTTTGGGCAGACCAGACGATGTATGTTGAATAGGAGCCGTGGACAAAAGACCTCCACGCCACGTGGCTAGACTATCCACCAGGTGTCTAGATCTATAGTGTTTTCAAGTCTTGTCAGTCCTCAAGTCTTAGATGTTAAACAGTTTGTCTATCACCTTTTTCTTAGACTATTATACTACTTGTGGTGACTGATAGGCTAGCTGGACTGGTTTCCCCTCTGTTGCTGAGTCCAATAACCTCAGCTTGGTTATCTTTGTATTTTGCTACTCAGCTTCAGTTCTCGAAGGTTTTTAATATATATACTTCTTATTTACAAAAAAAAAAAATATTTTATTAATATATTAATTAATTAACTAATACTTTCAAGAAATATTGTAATAATATATTTATAATGTATTACTTTATTGATTTATTAATATATTTTAATTTTTTAATGTAATAATATTTTATTAATGTATTACTACTTTAATAATGTATTGAGTAATAATGTAAATTAATACATTCATTTATACATTACATTAATATATTAATGTATTATTAATGTTACACTATTAATGTTACATTATTAATGTATTAGTATTTTAATATATAAATTAATTAATGTCTTACATCAATTAATTTATAAAAGTGTATAATAAATCAATTATAAAAATAAATTAAACGATACTTCATGCATCGAAGTTAATTAATATGTTGTATCATTAATGTTACACTATTGATGTATTAKTATTTTAACAATGTATAAATTAATATAATTAATTAATTATTATATTAAATGTATTAATCAATATACTATAATGTAAATTAATTACTTTCATCTAAATATAACATTTATATATTATTATTATATATTACATTAATGTATTATTATTATGTTGCTTTATCATTGTATTAAAACTTTATGTTTTAATGTATCAATTCTTTAGTAATGTATGAAATGTAATTTTTTTATTATTTTAATAATGTATTACTTTATTAATATACTAATAATTTAGCACCATTATGGCCAAAATGACTATGACCATGACCATGGTTAACTTTCTTGCACCTTGGTTGACTTTGGTTTAGTATGGTTGACTATGGGTTGAGTAAGGTTGACCTTGGCTGACTATGACCATGGTTAATTTTAGTTGACCTTGGCTTGCCATGGTGGTTAACTATTATGGTTGACCATGACCATGGATAACTCTATTAGAGCTTCTTACACTTTGATTTATTATCATTGACTATGGTTGACCATGGTTGTGCATTATTATAACCATGATTGATTGTGGTTGACCCTGACCATGGTAGAGCATGGTTAACAATGGTTAACCATGGTTTACATTTATTTTCCATGACACTCACCATGGTCATAATTAAGTTTGCTAGACCTTGGTTGACTTTGGTTTAGTATCGTTGGCTATGGTTGACCATTGTTGAGAATAACCTTCACTATGGTTGACCTTGGTTGACTTCGGTTGACCATTGTTGACAATGGTTAACCATGTTTGACAATTTTTGTCCATAGATTACCATGGATGGCCATGACTATGGATGACATTCACCATGTTTGACCTTTATTATGACTATGGTTGACCTTTACCCTAACTATGGTTAACTTTTTTTGATCATGACCAAGAGTATGGTCTACTATGGTTGACTATGGTTTTCCATGGTTGACTATGGTTAACTATGGTTGAGCTTGGTGTGGACCAAAATTGAGTATGGTTGATCATGGTTGACTATGGTTCACCATGACCATGATTAACTATGGCTAAATGAGGATGACTATGATTGACCATGCCCATGGCTCACTTTTATAGACCATGTGGAGCTCATTATGGTGGGTCATGTTGATTATGTTTAACCATGGTTTACTATGGCACTATGACATTTTGATGTTGATCATGTTTTGTTTGTCACATTGCGACATCAAGTTTTGTTTGTCACATGACATCGTAAGGTCATGGTCATCACATTACAAAGTAGGGTTTTTGTTTGTGCCATCATGGCATTGGAATATGTATATCACATTCCAACACTAGGTTATGTTCGTCACATTTCGATGTTGGGAAATGTTTGTTGCATTACAATGTTGAGATATGTTTGACACATTGTGACATTGGGTGTGTACATCGCATTGCAACAATCGACTATGTTCGTCACATTGTGACATTTGAAAAAGTTTATCATATTGTGACATGAGTATATTTGCATCACATTGAAACGTGAGGATATGTCTGACACATTTTGAGGATACGGATATGCTCGTTACATTACGAGGAAGGGGCTATGTTGGCCATATTGCGACGTTGCATTGTTCATCGGCTAATGATGTTACTATGTTCATCACATCACGACGAAAGGGATATGCTCATCACATTGCAACAACATGGATATGTTCATCACATTGTGACGACATGGATATTCTCATCACATGGTGATGACATAGCCATGTTCGTCACATTGTAACGTTGCATTGTTTGTTAGATTGCGACGTTACTATGTTCATGACATTGTAACAATACTATATATTTGTCACATTGCAACATTACTATGTTTGTCACGTTGCAACATGTGGTTGTGTTCGTCAAATTGCAACATTGTGTTTTGTTAATCACATGACAAGGTTGGTTTGTGTTTGACATATTACAAAAATGCATGTACATCACATTAGAAAATGGGCTATGTTCGTCACATGTGACCTTTGGAAATGTTTGTCACATTATGATGTTAGTATATTTGCTTCACATTGCAACATGAAGATATGTTTGACACATTGCAAGGACAAGGATATGGTCATCATATTGCGAGAAAAGTGTTATTTTTGTGAGATTGTGATGTTAAACTATTCGTCGAAATGTGATGTTAATATGTCTATCACATTGCGACGACATGGATGTGCTCATCAAATTCTGACGACATACATATTTGATGCAGGAGCATCTCTCTATGCAGCCCGCCAGCCAGTCAGCCATGCCAGCACGCATGCATTCATATTCTAAAAGGGGGGCGCAGCCTCATTTGAATTTAAAATGAATGTAATTTAATGTGCTTACGCTGTTGAGTCAGAAAAGTCGTGCCTTTGAGCAGGCATTATATAGGGTCGACTTTAATGCCAGGATTGGCTGAGATCTAGATCCAGGTGCTGGACAAGACAGCCATTGATTGTAATTTATTAGAGTAGGTAGACCTGGAGGGAAGCGCTCGATGAGCCCCTCAAGAAAAAGAGATTTTTCATATCTCATTTAGTAGCAGTTGAGTGAGAGTTAGAATGGTTGTATGAGAGAGCCAGAAGAGCTCAAGGGACACCATTGTAAAATACAGGCATTTGCCATTGTTAATCGAACATAGAAGTTTTCTTGCATTATTATTTCTTATATGCGTGTCTGTGTGTGTGTTCCATATATATGCGTGAGTGAATGTTATGTGGATGCATTCTGCAAGGGTTTGTGTGATTTCAGGCTTGAGATGTCTTTGAGGCTTCACACCAGGGGTGTGTGACAGAACGTTGAGGGTTCTAAGAGCCGGTGCACTGAGGATGCACTTCTGAACTCTGAGGAGTCAGACAAAGGCATGCTGAGGCACAGGACTGAGATCAACAATTCAGGAGAAGACCTCAAGGTTGCTGAATACCTTGGAGGCAAGGCTCTGTAACTGAGACACAGTTGCAGACAGAATCACTGAAGATTCTGTGGGAGCTCTGCCAGGAAGGCATTGAGCTTGTGCAAGGAGTGCACAGAGGAAGGAAATCCATTGTGATTTCAGACAGAAGGAACCAGAATCACTGAAGATTCTGAGAACTCTGCCAGGTGGGCATCGATCAAGTGCATAGGTGCACAAGGGAACATAACTACTGAACGTTCTGTGGAAGGAAGATACTCCGCCAGAAGGGCGTCGAGAAAGGGTGTAAGTAGGTGTAGGAGAACTGAGAACTCTTTGAGTTCTGCCATTTGAAGGAAGCATCCACTGAGGGGTCTTCACTGGGTTGCTGAATACCCAAAAGTACTCAAGAAGAGGCTTGAGCAGAAGGATAGATAGGAGGGCATCCAATTCATTCTCCATCTGTGGGAGAAGGAAGGAAGACAAAATCCCCCAAGGGGTCTGAGTGGTTGCGGAAGCTCAGGAAGAGCAAGAGACCTTCAGGATTATGAAAGGTCACAGAGGAGATTCTCGTGCTCAGAGATCGTCAAGGAGGATAGGAATCGACAGTCGGATTCGTAGGGGGGATCCACGAATGATTGATAACCATCGGATTCATCAGCAGTTTCACCGGGTTTAAGTCCCAGTGGACAGAGGAGAGTTTTGAGATTCATCGGAACGTTGGCGACATCGGGGTTTCGGCGTCTCGAACCTCGGAAGTTGACGTTGGAGTCATTGGACCTCGCAAGCGACGAAGGCGCGAGAGGGCGAGGTCATAAGGGAGCGATATCGGCGTTTCTCATCTTGGGCATCGGGGCTCGGAGAGTTAGGTATTTGATCTCGCGAGTGGCAAAGTCGCGAAGTCACGATTTGCCGAGAACTGAGGCACGCGTGTGGACACGTGGTAGAATTGTAAGGTGGGCTCGGGAGGTAGACCGGTGGACACACGTCACATTGCGGAAGGAGTCAACACTTCGTTGACCTCGTCATGTCTCGGGGACTCAGAAAATAGGAAGCAGAAGTTTGGGTGTTCGACTCATGAAGCCGCGAGTAGTGAGGGCCTCGGTGAGAAAGCTAGTCTCGTCTCTCGCGAGCTCAGGAAAGAAAAGAACCAGGGTTGGACCTTTGGACTCGCAAAGGCACGAGAGGCGAGAAGCACTAGCATTAGCCTAGCCAGTGGTCATGCACGGAGGTCGCTAATGAGAAAAGGAGCATACCTGTCTTGCGATATCGAGCATCGTGGAATGAGACAGGAAGATTCGAGAGTGTCGACTCACGAACTCGTGAGAGGCGAGTTGCGACAAGGAATTTAAACATGGTTAAGTGCAAAAGGCCGTGAAGGGTAAAGAAGGACCTATGGATCGGGTGCTTGATGGGGATTCCACTTCGGAATCCAAGGAGCTAATTCGGCTCTAGAAAAGGAGAAATTGAACGATCCTGTGAGCAGGAGGTTGAGGTGACGAGACCCTGCGGGCAACACTGAAGACCTATTTGCATCAAGTGGTATCAGAGCTTGTCTCTATTTGTATACTTCAGACAGAGGGAGAAAGAGGAGGAAAGCACTCTGATACACATCAAGTGGTATCAGAGCAGGAATTTCATCTGTAGACTGCAGGTGAAGAGAGAAGGAAAAAGAGGAAGACAGAGTTACTGAGGACTCTGTAATGATTGATTGCTAGTAAGCAACGATCAAGGAGATAGTCAGGGATACTGTAAGGATGAAGCTGGAGACACTCTTATTTCAGAGTGACAGTAGCAGATCTACCATGAAGGCAGATAGAGGTAGCAGGATGGCTACTGAAGGCCGAAGGAAGAAAAGCAAGGCAGAAAAGCTTGCAGAAATGGATAGAGAGCTTGCTAACATCAGAGCAGAGATAGAGAAGCTCGAACTGCGGATGCGGCAGGATAAAGAATTGGTTCCGATATGTGAACCAGAGACTGGAGGAAGACTCAATGATTTGGAATCTGAATTGGGATCGTTTGATGATCTCAATAACTGCCAGATGGGCAGGGAAGAGGAAATTCTAGTTTTCCAGGAGGGCAACGAGCTGAGATCGCTGCGGGATCTCACAGACTATCAGGAGGATAGTCGAGGAATTTCACATTGCTAGGAAGGCGATGATTAGAGATCACTGTGGGATTTCGAAGACTGCCAGGAAGGCAACGGAAGCATCTCAGATTGCCAGGTGGGTAGAGATGATAATGTGGGACCATCTGAAGGTCTCAGGGCGAGTTCAATTCAGTAGGGAGTGCTGGTGAAGATGGGATCGGTTGATCTCATAGTCTGCCAGAGAAGCAGCAGAAGCATCCCATATTTCCAGGTGGGCAGGGACGAATAGATCAATTTGGATCAGCCAGATAAGCTGACAGAGCATATGAGACTGTCTGAGGGTCTCATAAATTTAGAGTTGAAGTTAGATCAACAGATGCAACTGACAGAAGAGGAGGAACATCAGGATGGTATTCTGATGATTGGGGGAATACAAGTATTCCTACCATCTTCCCAGGAGGTGACGCCAACCGCACTCCACGAACGCTATCACTCCCTCAGGACCTTCCTCACTCCTCATCCCAAAGAACTCAACGGTTCCTCTAATTCCCTATCGGGAAATCTGCACCCCACAGGTTCTTCTTCTTCGCGCGATCCCCTTCCTTACTCCTCGGCGGATCGTAACTCGCGACCTCACTCCTCGCGATACCAACCTTTTGGGTTTGCAACCTTCGATACCCAAGGTACCGAGACTCCGATACACACGTGTGATTTTACCCGTCCATGCTGTCACTTCTCTCGAGACTTCCGCGCTATCGCGACCTCGCACTATCGCTCCTTCGCCGCTCACAAGTCCTAGCGCTTGGTTCTCCAACTCCCGACACACGACACACTGAAAGGCTGAGACTCGCGATCTCTCTCCCTCACAACTTCACCACTCGCGAGATCAAATGACTCCTACCTCGACTCTCGAGGCCCAAGACGTCGATACTCGGAATAGCGCTACCTCGCGACTTTGCTTCTCGCGAGGTCAGATAGTTTTCCCTTCGACTCCCGATGCTCGAGATGTCGAACTTCTGAGGGTGTATGCCAGCTATCTTCCACTACTACTACATTCCCACACAGCTTACGTCACCGTTGAGATATCGCACCTCGCGATTTCGCGACTCCTGCTGTCAACTCTTCGACACTTTTCTCGCGAGACCCCGATAAGTGATCTCGCGAATGATACAACGTCTAGCCGACTTGTATCGACGCTCTGCTCCTCCTGAGCTTAAACCCTTTAGATGTCTGCACTGAAAATCCCTGTGCACCTCTGTCTGATCCAATGGTCCACGGAACTTTGTGAAATCTCCCTAAAGGATTTCGACCGTCCGTTCTTCCTCGTACAATTTCACGAAAAGGAAGAAATGTCTCCCTACAAGACTCGTTATCTGCTCGCCAACCTGCGACTCTTCCTGTAATCTTTCAATAGCCAATTTCCTGCACGTACCCTTCGACGAATTCGAAGGCTTACTCCCTCCTAAACTTTTCCAAGACTTCAATCTTCTTGGAAATCTCTTGCACGCAATCCTTGCGACAAATCTTCAACAACTTCTAAGTGTTGAAACTTCCGACCCTGCGCACTCCTGCAGTAGAAATATTTCAACACTTTGCTCAGAATCGCAACTCTGAGGCTTCTTCTCCAGCCTGTGCACTCCTTGCACGGCTCCGGTGCCAAATCTTCACTTCTGGGAACTTAGAACAAAAGTTATCTCTATTTGAACCCTTCAGTCAACGCACTCCTTGCGAACAATTCAACTGCACTCCTTGCATGAATTCTCTGGTTCAAGATAGAGAAACAATTGAAATTAATTCCTTGTCCCCTTTAGACTTCAAGTCAACCATGAAATCACATACACAACATATAAAAGCAAATGTATGACAGGAAGAAAACATTCATGAGCATAATATTAACACACAAAGAATAGACACATAACCATGAAATTGAATCAAAGCTTTCTTCTATTAATTGAATATTTGTACATGGATGTTCTATACACAGCTCTCTGCTTGCTCTTTCCTTCTTGCTCCTGAATGCTTCAATCTGTTACAATGTACAAAGGAGGGTGTCTATATCCGTTTTCCCTCTCGAACTCTAAACTATCAAATCTAGAATTAAAGATCCTATCTACCATCATTAACTTAAAATAAATGCCTCATATACCTAAGGACGAGAGCTTATCCACTCAAGGTCCATTACAATACAAGTGCGTTGTCTCTTAAATGAACCATTTAAGATCACTCAATAATTTCAAAGTATTTTCAAAATGTGCGCTGGCTTATCCAGCTGTCTTCCGCTCGATGTGCTGGCTCGCTTGATGTGTCGTCGATGCTCCTGCATCATATACTCCTCGGCTTAAAAAATTTGATGGGCTCCTATCCATGAGCTCCTACACGGTCTATCCATGCTTTTGAATCTCTGCTTCAGTCTCCCATCTGGCATCTTCCACTGGGTGGTTCTTCCATTTGATCATATATTCTAAATATTCTTTCCTTCGGGTCTTCTTACCCACTCGCTTGTCCGGTATGCATTCCATCTGTGGCTTCTCTGCTACTGGCAATTGTTTCATCCGCTCGATCACTGGTTCCTCAGCTCCAGTTTCTGCTTCTCCAGCCCTGTATGGGTATAAATCTGCCACATTGAATATCGGAGATATTACGATGCCTTCTGGCAGCTCAATCTCATAAGAATTTTCTCTAAATTTCTTTAGGACCCTGCATGGCCCAATTTTCTTCATCTTTAACTTGTTGTATGTTCCCCTCAGAAACCTTTCCTTACTTAAGTGTGCCAGAACCAGATCACCAACTTCAAACTGAAGTTGTCTCCGATGCTGATCTGCCCTGCGCTTGTATTCCTGATTTGAATCTTTCAGTCTCTGCTTCACTTTATTGTGAAGTTCCTTCATTGCCTCAGCAAATTCTCTTGCACTAGCACTGCTAGTTGCAGTCTATTCTGACTCCCGCAGTTCAGAAACTCCTCTCGGCTGCATCCCATATACAACCTGAAATGGACTCTTCCCTGTACTCTGATTCACTGAATCATTGTACGCAAACTCTGCCTGTGGAAATATATTGTCCCAGTTGCCATGGTGCTCCATCACCAAGCTTCTCAGCAAGTCCCCCAGACTTTTGTTCACCACCTCTGTCTGCCCATCCATCTGCGGATGATACGATGAACTAAACGCCAAGTTAGTTCCTAGCTTCTTCCATACCGTCCTCCAAAAATGACCTATGAATTTCGTATCCCTATCCGAGACTATGCTTCTCGGCAATCCATGAAGTCTAACGATCTCCTTGAAAAACAAATTTGCGACGTGGGTTGCATTGCTGGTCTTCTGGCATGGAATGAAATGTGCCATCTTAGAAAACCTGTCCACCACCACAAAGATGGAATCAACCCCTCTCTGTTTCCTTGTCAAACCCAATACAAAATCCATGCTGATCGCCTCCCATGGTCTCTCTGGTATGGGCAATGGCTGATAAAAACCTACGTTCTGCTTTCTTCCCTTCGAATGCTGACAAATTCGACACCTGTCAACAAACCTCTTGACATCTTCTCGCATGCCTGGCCAAAAATATGATTCTCTCAGTTTTGCGAATGTTTTGTCATGACCAAAATGCCTTGCTAATCCACCACTCTGCTTCTCTTTTAAGAGGTTCTCCCTCATGGAGCAAATTGGAATACACAGTTGATTGCCTCTGAACAACAATCCCTCCTGGATCATGTATTCTATCCATGGGCTCCGATCTCTGAGAACTGGATTCTCAGCTGCTTCATACGCTTCTCCAAATTCTGCATCTCCTGCGTACATATCCCTGAGGTTTTCAAAACCCAACGTTTTGACTCAAAATTCCTACAGCAACAAACACTTCCTGCTCAAAGCATCATCCACTTTGTTAGCAGTACCCGAAATATGCTTAATCACAAACGTGAAATTCTGCATATACTCTACCCATTTTGCATGCTTCTGATTCAACTTCTCCTATTGACTCACAAACTACAATGCATGATTATCGTTGTACAATACAAATTCTTTCAGGATTAAATAATGCCTCCACTTCTTCAATGCCTGTATGATGGCATAAAACTCTTTATCGTACGTGGAGTATTTCATCTTTGCTTCATCCAGCTTCTCGCTGAAATAGGCAACTGGCCTGTCCTCCTGACTCAAGACCGCTCCTATGGCATATCCGCTTGCATCACACTTCACTTGAAATGTCTTCTTGAAGTCCGGAAACACCAACACTGGTCATTCTGTGATCTTCCGCTTCAACAGGTTGAAGCTCTTCTCAGCCTCCGTTGTCCAGTGAAAAGACTTATGTCGCTTTTTCAGGGTGTCCATCATCACTGCGCTAATTCCAATGAAATTCCTAATGAAATTTCGGTAGAAACTAGCTAAACCATGGAAACTTCTCACCTTGAAAATATTTCTCGGTGATGGCCAATTCTTGATCACTTCCACTTTTTCTGGATCCATATTCAATTCATTCGCCGATATGACAAAACCCAAGTAAATGAGCTCTGTTTTCATAAATGAGGACTTATTCATATTAATCAACAGCTTCTCCTGCTGTAATCTTCTCATCACAATGGCCAAATGTTTCAAATGTTCAGCCTTTGTCTTACTGAAGATCAATATATCATCCAGATATACGACTACAAATTTTCTGATGAACTCCTTCAGGACTTCATTCATCAGTCTCATGAATGTGCTCGGCGCGTTTGTTAAACCAACCGACATGACCAACCATTCGTACAAACCTTCGTTTGTCTTGAATGTTGTCTTCCATTCATCACCTTCCCTCATGCGAATCTGATGATATCTGCTCTTCAAATCGATCTTTGAAAAATAATTTGCCCCACTCAGGCAATCCATCAGATCATCCATTCTCGGTAGTGGAAATCTATACCTAATGGTAATTTTGTTGATCACTCTTGAGTCGGTGCACATTCTCCATCCTCCATCCTTCTTTGGACTAAGCACTGTTGGAATGGCACACAGACTCAAGATTTCTATGACCAATCCTTTGTCCAATAACTCCTGGACCTGCCTCTTGACCTCCTCATTTTCCTGTGGCGTCAATCTGTACACAGCTTTATTCAGCAAACTGGCTCCTGGTATGAGGTCTATATGGTGACTCACTCTCCTCATCGGTGGCAACGAACGAGGTAATTCATCCACTATGATGTCAGCGAACTCTTCCAGCAGTTCCTGAATCTCATCTGGCAAGTTGTCCACTCTTGTGCTAGTCAGGACAATCCTCGGTTTCCTGACCACAAAGAATTGTGGATCTTCTTTCTTATCCATCTCTGTAAGAAGCTCCTTCCCACTCATGAGAAGTATTATGTTGCTTACCTCCGACTTCACCTCTTTATCCTTTATTGGAAGCAATCTGTGTGTCCTCCCATCCTTCTCAAGGGTGTATGTGTTCGTTCTCCCGTCATGAACCACATTTCGGTCATATTGCCAAGGTCTACCCAGCAATAAATGACATACATCCATGGGAATGACATCACACAAGACCTTATCATTATATCCCCCAATTTTAAATTCAACTAAACATTGTTTAGTGACACTCACCTGATGTCCCTTCTATAGCCACGAGACTTTGTATGGACTCGGGTGATCAGTTGTCTCTAGCTCCAACTTTTCCACCATCTCGGTCGAAACGAGATTGTCAGTGCCACCACTGTCAACAATAACCTTGCATTTCCAGTCCTTGGTTTTTCAAGCTGTTCTGAACAGTCTGGTCCTCTGAGCTGAACTTTCCACTTCCTTCTCAGGTGTCAAAAGGACTTTATGCACCGTCAGTGATCTTCCTGCCTCGGTGTCTTCATTATCAACATCACGCCTCTATGCTTCTACGATGTGAGCTTCCCCACTATCCTTTTTTTTCTCCAGACACTCGAATGACTTGTGCCCATCCTTTCCACACATGAAGCATGTAATTACTCCACCGCGGCCTCTTCCCCTACCTCTGGTACGAGGAAAATTGTTTGCATCAGCATAATCTCCTCGCTGCTCATGATGATGTCCCCTCTACTCAACATATTGTTGTCCTCGCTGTGAGGTTCCACCTCTTTCAATCTTACCCTGAGGTTTCTTCCATTCTTCCTTGGGCTTCTGGTATTTCTCCTGGGCAACTGCCTTGCCTCTGGGCTGACTCCTGCCTTGCCCTCGCTGACCTTACTTACGACTCGGCTTCTCCTCGACTTTCAGAGCCATATGATAAGCATCCTCTACAGTTCGAATGGTTACCATGCTCAATTCATCCTGAATGTCGTATCTCAGACCATTCATATATCTAGCCACCTTCTCATCATCGCTCTTCCGATGACCTGCTCTGATGTTCAATCAATAGAATTCCTCAGTGTATTCTTTCACTGTCATCAGTT
This sequence comes from Picea engelmannii, assembly GCA_009831015.1. Lineage (NCBI taxonomy): Eukaryota > Viridiplantae > Streptophyta > Pinopsida > Pinales > Pinaceae > Picea > Picea engelmannii. Next base: position 210,741 of record ML802973.1, read on the forward strand.
TCTGCCTTAGGTTCTGCATCCTCCTGAACAGATTTATTTGGTAGTCTCTTGGGATGAACTTTGCCTTCATCTTTGCAATCATTCAATCCCATCTTTTGATCTTTTGCTTTCCTCTGCAACGTCTATCGGCTTGTAGCTCGTCCCACCACAATGTTGCATGTCCTTTCAACTTCGTGACAGCATGTCTAACCTTTTTTTCCTCTTCAATATCCTCATAATCGAAGTAGGTGTCAAGAGCCCTAATCCAATCTAACAGATCTTCTGCATCCAGACTTCCTTCATAAGTTGGAATGTCCATTTTCGTCTTTGAACTCATCCAGGTGATAGCTTTAATTAATCACTCATTTGTTGCATATTCGGCTGCAACTTCTCCCTGTGGTTTAGCTTCAACTTCACCTTCGGAATCACTTAGATCCCCTGCACCAGTTGTGCATCTTTGTGTTGTTTCCATCTCTTCGAGTCTCACTCTGAGATCTCGTATCTTCCTTTCCATCTCTGGATTCCCTGCCGGTCTACCTCTTCTTCTCACCTCCCTATCTTCTGGGTCAGGTGACTGTCCTTCTCTCCTGGGCGGCATGGTGAAATATTCCCTTCTTCTCTGCTACAGAAAACAGAGAACCAATCCCGCTCTGATACCACTATTGACGCCAACCGCACTCCGCGAACGCGATCGCTCCCTTAGGACCTTCCTCACTCCTCAGCCCAAAGAACTCAACAGTTCCTCTAATTCCCTATCGGGAAATCTTCACCCCACAGGTTCTTCTTCTTCGCGCGATCCCCTTCCTTACTCCTCGGTGGATCGTAACTTGTGACCTCGCTCCTCACGATACCAACCTTTGGGGTTTGTGACCTTTGATACCCGAGGTACCGAGACTCCGATACGCACATGTGACTTGATCCATCCATGCCGTCACTTCTCTCGGGACTTCCGCGCTATCACGACCTCGCACTATCACTCCTTCGCCGCTCACAAGTCCTAGCGCTCGGTTCTCCAAATCCCGACACACGAGACACCGAAAGGTTGAGACTCGCGATCTCCCTCCCTCGTGACTTCACCACTCACGAGATCAAATGAATCTTACCTCGACTCCTGAGGCTCGAGACGTCGATACTCGAAATATCGCTACCTCGCGACTTTGCTTCTCGCGAGGTCAGATAGTTTTCCCTACGACTCCCGATGCCCGAGACGTCGAACTTCCGAGGGTGTATGCCACCTGCCTTCCACTACTACTGTGGTGCCACACAGCTTACGTCACCATCGGGATACCCAACCTCGCGATTTAGTGACTCCTACTACCAACTCTTCGACACTTTTCTCGCGAGACCCCGATAAGAGATCTCGTGAATGATACAACGTCTAGCTGACTTGTATCGACGCTCTGCTCCTCCTGAGCTTAAACCCTTCAGACGTCCGCACCGAAAGTACCTGTGCACCTCTGTCTGATCCAACGGTCCATGGAGCTTCGTGAAATCTCTCTAAAGGATTTCAACCGTCCGTTCTTCCTCGTACAATTTCACGAAACAGAAGAAATGTGTCCCTACGAGACTCGTTATCTGCTCGCCAACCTGCGACGCTTCCTGCAAGCTTTCAATAGCCAATTTCCTGCACGTACCCTTCGATGAATTCGAAGGCTTACTCCCTCCTAAACTTTTCCAAGACTTCAATCTTCTTGGAAATATCTTGCATGCAGTCCTTGCAGCAAATCTTCAACAACTTCTAAGTGTTGAAACTTTCGACCCTGCGCACTCCTGCAGCAGAAATCTTTCGATACTTTGCTCAGAATCGTAACTCTGAGACTTCTTCTCCAGCCTGCGCACTCCTTGCATGGCTCCGGTGCCAAATCTTCACTTCTGGGAACTTAGAACAAAAGTTATCTCTATTTGAACCCTTCAGTCAATGTACTCCTTGCGGATAATTCAACTGCACTCCTTGCAAGAATTCTCTGGTTCAAGATAGAGAAACAATTGAAACTAATTCCTTGTCCCCTTTAGACTTCAATTCAACCATAAAATCACATACACAACATATAAAAGCAAATGTATGACAGGAAGCAAATGTTCATGAGCATAATATTAACACACAGAGAATAGACACATAACCATGAAATTGAATCAAAGCTTTCTTCTATTAATTCAATATCTGTACATGGATGTTCTATACATAGCTCTCGGCTTGCTCTTTCCTTCTTTCTCCTGAATGCTTCAATCTGTTACAATGTACAAAGGAGGGTGTCTATATCCATTTTCCCTCTCGAACTCTAAACTCTCAAATCTAGAATTAAAGATCCTATCTACTAGCATTAACTTAAAATAAATGCCTCATCTACCTAAGGACGAGAGCTTATCTGCTCAAGGTCCATTACAATACAAGTGCGTTGTCTCTTAAATGAACCATTTAAGATCACACAATAATTTCAAATTATTTTCAAAATGTGCGCTGGCTTATCCAGCTGTCTTTCGCTCGATGTGCTGGCTCGCTTGATGTGTCGTCGATGCTCCTGCATCAAGAGGAGGCAGAAAATTCTATTGTATATGATACAACAATAGCAGAGGAACAATCACAGCTGATGATGACTATCCAAGACAAATTGGTGCAGATGGTGCAGACTGCCCAAGTCGAAGAAGAGGATGACAAGCATTCTGAGAAATGGCTCGATGTTTTCAGCCAAGAAGCTGAAAAGAACGCAATGGAGGAGGTTGCAGAAGCAGACGAAGGAGAGGCAGACAACATATGCTTTGCTGATCTGTGGGATCAACTAGAAGCCCTAGAGGGAAGGATAAAAATGCAGGGCGTACACATCCAACAGGTGAAGTTGGAAATGGATGAGGAAGGAGTGGGAGATCATGATGATCTGCCCAATGACCAAAATTTTTTGCAGCTGAGGAGACTGCAAGAACTAGACCAGCCAAGGGAGCAGCCGGATGAAGTGATAGAGGACATCAAAAGGCTGATGTTGGGATCAGCAGACACTGCCAGCGAGGAAAGGCTGAGCAGAAGAGCAACAGCAGCAACAACAAAGCAGAAGCTACAACAGCAGAATGGAGCAGATGGAAAGCTTCAAAGACTGATTTGGGATCCAGGAGGACTTCCAACAGCTACAGGGGAATCTCATCAACAGAAGCTCATGATTTTTGCATCTGTGGAGTATGATGTAGGAGCATCTCTCCATGCAGCCTGCCAGCTAGTCAGCCATGTCAGCGCGCATGCATTCATATGCTAAAAGGGGGGCACAACCTCATTTGAATTTAAAATGAATGTAATTTAATGTGCTTAGGATGTTGAGTCAGAAAAGTTGTGCCTTTGAGCAGGCATTAGATAGGGTCGGCTTTAATGCCAGGATTGGTTGAGATCTAGATCTAGGTGCTGGACGAGACAACCATTGATTGTAATTTATTAGAGTAGGTAGACCTGGAGGGAAGCACTCAATGAGCCCCTCAAGAAAAAGAGATTTTTCATATCTCATTTAGTAGCAATTGAGTGAGAGTTAGAATGGTTGTATGAGAGAGCTAGAAGAGCTCGAGGGACACCATTGTAAAATACAAGCATTTGCCATTGTTAATAGAACAGAGCAGTTTTCCTACATTATTCTGTCTTATATGTGTGTCTGTGTGTGTGTTCCATATATATGCATGAATGAATGTTATGTGGATGCATTCTGCAAGGGTTTGTGTGATTTCAGGCTTGAGAGGTCTTTGAGGCTTCACACCAGGGGGGTGTGATAGAATGTTGAGGGTTCTGAGAGCTAGTGCACTGAGGATGCACTTCTGAACTCTGAGGAGTCAGACAAAGGCATCCTAAGGCATAGGACTGAGATCAACAATTCAGGAAAAGACCTCAAGGTTGTTGAATACCTTAGAGGCAAGGCTGTGTAACTGAGACACAGTTGCAGACAGAATCACTGAAGATTCTGTGGGAGCTCTGCCAGGAGGGAATTGAGCCTGTGTAAGGAGTGCACAGAGGAAGGAACTCCATTGTGAGTTCAGACAGAAGGAACCAAAATCACTGAAGATTCTGAGAACTCTTCCAGGTGGGCATCGAGCAAGTGCATAGGTGCACAAGGGAACAAAACTACTGAACATTCTGTGGAAGGAAGATACTCCACCAGAAGGGCGTCAAGAAAGGGTGTAAGTAGGTGTAGGAGAACTGAGAACTCTTTGAGTTTTTCCATTTGAAGGAAGCATCCACTGAGGGGTCTTCACTGGGTTGCTGAATACCCAGAAGTACTCAAGAAGAGGCTTGAGCAGAAGGATAGACAGGAGGGCATCCAGTTCATTCTCCATCTATGGGAGAAGGAAGGAAGACAAAATCCCCCAAGGGGTCTGAGTGGTTGTGGAAGCTCAGGAAGAGTAAGAGACCTTCAGGATTATCAAAGGTCATAGAGGAGATTCTCGTGCTTAGAGATCCTCAAGGAGGACAAGAATCGACGGTCGGATTCGTAGGGGGGATCCATGAAAGATTGATAACCGTCGAATTCATTAGCAGTTGCACCGGGTTTAAGTCCCAGTGGACAAAAGAGAGTCTTGGGATTCATCGGAACGTTGGCGACATCGGGGTTTCGGTGTCTCGAACCTCAGAAGTTGACGTTGGAGTCATTGGACCTCGCGAGCGGCAAAGGCGTGAGAGGGCGAGGTCGTAAGGGAGCGATATCGGCGTTTCGCATCTCGGGCATCGGGGCCCGGAGAGTTAGGTATTTGATCTCATGAGTGGCAAGGTCGCGATTTGCCGAGAACTGAGGCACGCATGTGGACACATGGCAGAATTGTAAGGTGGGCTCGGGAGGTAGACCGGTGGACACACGTCACATTGCAGAAGGAGTCAGCACTTTGTTGACCTCCTCGTGTCTCGGGGACTCGGAAAATAGGAAGCGGAAGTTTGGGCATTCGACTCACGAAGCCATGAGTAGCGAGGGCCTCGGTGAGAAATCTAGTCTCGTCTCTCGGGAGATCGGGAAAGAAAAGCACCAGGGTTGGAACTTTGGTGATGCAGGAGCATCCACAACGTATCAAGCGAGCCAGCACATCGAGCAGAAAAGACAGCTGGACAGCGCCTATACCAATTTTGAAATGCTTTGGAAGTTGTTGCACCGCTCTTTAGTGAATCCAGTCATAAAGAAGCGCACTTGTAATGTAAAGGGGACCTTGAGCCTTTAAGCTCTCGTCCTTAGTAGATAGGAAGATATTAAATAGATTTAATGCTGTTAGATAGGAAATTAATTGTAGTTTTGATAGTTTCAGTTTTCGAGAGGGAAAACGGATATAGACACCCTCCTTTGTATCTTTGTATTATCATTATTCATTCAGGAGAAAGAATAGAAGAGAAGAGCAGAGAATTGTCTGAAGAACACCCATGTACAAAGATTGAATTAATAGAGGAAAGCTTTGATTCAATTCCATGGTTATGTGTTATTTCTCTGTGTGTTGATATTTTGCTCATGAGTATTTGCTTCCTGTTATGCACTTTCTTTTATATGTTGTGTATGTGATTTCATGGTTGATTGGAAATCTGAGAGGATGAGTGAATAAGTTTCAATTGTTTCTCTAAGTGAACCATAGAATTCTTGCAAGGAGTGCAGTTGAATTTGTCCGCAAGGAGTGCGTGACTGTAGGGTTTGCTTAGAGATAGCTTTTGTTCTTAACTCAGAAGTGCAGATTTTGCACTAGAGCCATGCAAGGTGTGCACAGGCTAGAAGTAGACTCATGGTTGCGATTTTGAGCTAAGGGAGTGGAAGATTTTCTGCTGCAGGAGTGCACAGAATTGAAGAGTTCCAATACTTAGTCGTATTTGGAGCTTCGCCGCGAGGGGAGCATGCAACAAGTTCTCACCAAGTCCTGAGAAGCCAGGATAAGCTCAGGAAGAATTGTGGGAGTGCTATGAAAGTCCGAGAGAAGCTCCACAGGTTGGCGTGGGGTTGAACCAAGTTTCGCAGAGGAAGAGTTTAATCCATCCCGCAAGAAATATCAACAGAGGATTGGACGGTTGAAATCCCCTGGAGAGATTTCACGAGGAACTGAGAGCCGTCAGATCATGCAAAGGTGTGCGAAGGTTACAGGGTGAGCATTAGAAGCTCGGAGCTCAGGAGGAAATAGCACCGTCGATTTGGGATCGTTGGATTGGCGTGTGACATCGCATATCGGTGTATCGCGAGTTGGAGCACCAATTTTACGGAACATGAGTAGCGATATCGCGAATAGCGATACTCCGACAAGATCCTAGCTGTTGATCGTGTGAACACGTGTCAGAGAATCCCACTATCTCGGGGTTCGGAGAATCGGGGTTCTCGGCGTCAAAGAACGCTTGCATCGTGGATTCGCAATCCACGAAATCCTGAAGGTGATGTGGCAGTGTGGGACCACTGGGTTTAGTGGAGTACAGTTGGAAGCATATCAGGGATCAGAAAAGGGTAAGTCATGAGTTCATCAACGTCAGGACTCGCGATCCCGTGAGTTCCAAAGTCCCGATAGAAGGTAAAAAGGTGGAGGAATCAAGCCCACACGAGTCTCGGGAATTCGGCATATCAGTATCCAGAAATTAGAGGTTCGACTGGTTGACATCATGAGTAGCGATTTCCCGATAGGGGAAGTGCCGATAGCGGAGGGGAGTCAACGTTGACTCATATCGGACTTCGGGGAATTGTGAAGCGAGAATCACGTGACAAAAGGACTTTTGAAATCGTGAAGTCCGATTTCCCGATTTCGAAGGGAGGTCAGAAAGGAGTACTATGGGTGAAGAATTCCCGACAGCGAATTAGAGGAGCACTTTCGCTCTTCGGGCCGAGGTCAGAGAAGGTCCTGGTGGAAGCGGGATGCCCGCAGGTGGCGCGTGCTGCGTCAGAGTGGTATCAGAGCGGGAATACCTTTTCTTTCTGAAGCAGAGACAAGGATTATACCATGCCGCTGAGAAGGGAAAGGTAATCACCTGGTCGAGAAGATAGGGATGCGCGGAGAAGAGGCAGGTCGGCAGGGAATCCAGAAATGGAGCGCCAAATGAGAGATCTCTGAGCAAGGCTTGAGGAGATGGAGACAACGCAGAGACACGGAGTTGGCGCAGGGGATCTTAGCGATTCCGAAGTTGAAGAAGAAGCTGGACACGAAGAAGAGGTCACAGCCAAAGATGCTTCAACCGAGCGGTTGATCAAAGCCATTGCCAGGATGAGTTCCAAAACAAAAATGGACATTCTAGTGTATGAAGGAAGCCTGGATGCAAAAGAGTTGCTGGATTGGATCCGAGCTCTTGACACCTACTTCGATTACGAGGATATTGAAGAGGACAAGAAGGTAAGGCATGTTGTTACCAAATTGAAAGGACATGCAGCCTTATGGTGGGATGATCTGCAGGCAGACAGACGTTCCAAAGGAAAACAGAAGATCAAAAGATGGGACAGGATGATCACGAAGATGAAAGCGAAATTCATCCCGAGAGACTACCAGATCACTTTGTTCAGGCGGATGCAGAACCTGAGACAGAAGTTGATGACTGTGAAGGAGTACACCGAGGAGTTTTACAGACTCAATATCAGAGCAGGTCATCGAGAGAGCGATGATGAGAAGGTGGCGAGATATCTGAATGGTATGAGGTATGACATTCAGGATGAATTAAGCATGGCAACTATCAGAACAGTTGAGGATGCTTACCAGATGGCTCTGAAAGCCGAGGAGAAGCTGAGCCGCAAGCAAGGTCAGCGAGGGCGAGGCAGGAGTCAGCCCAGAGGCAAGGCAGTTGCCCAAGAAAGAACTCAGAAGCCCAAGGAGGAATGGAAGAAACCTCAGGGTAAGACTGAAAGAGGTGGAACCTCGTAGCAAAGGCAGCAATATACTAAGCCGAGGAGACAACATATAGAGCAGGGTGGCGGATATGCTGACGTGAACACTTTTCCTCATACCAGAGGTAGAGGAAGAGGCCGAGGAGGAGGAGTCACATGTTTTACATGTGGAAAGAATGGGAAAAAATCATTTGAGTGTCTGGAGAAAAAGCAAGTCGGAGGAGAAGCTCACATCACTGAGGCGCAGAGGCGTGATGTCGAGAACAANATATACTAAGCTGAGGAGACAACATATAGAGCAGGGTGGCGGATATGCTGACGTGAACACTTTTCCTCGTACCAGAGGTAGAGGAAGAGGCCGAGGAGGAGGAGTCACATGTTTTACATGTGGAAAGAATGGGAAAAAATCATTTGAGTGTCTGGAGAAAAAGCAAGTCGGAGGAGAAGCTCACATCACTGAGGCGCAGAGGCGTGATGTTGAGAACAAAGATGCAGATAGCGGAAGATCGCTTGGGATGCATAAAGTCCTTTTGACACCCGAGAAGGAGGTGGAGGACATATCTTAGAGGAGCCGACTGTTTAGGACCGCATGCACAGCCAAGGATCGAAAGTGCAAGGTCATTGTAGACAGCGGGAGCACAGAAAATTTCGTTTCGACTGAGATGGTGGAAAAGTTGGAGCTAGAGACGACCAATCACCCGAGCCCATACAAAGTATCTTGGCTGCAGAAAGGACACCAGGTAAGTGTTACGAAACAATGCTTGGTTGAATTCAAGATAGGTGGATATAGGGATAAAATTATGTGTGATGTTATTCCCATGGATGTATGTCATGTATTGTTGGGTAGACCATGGAAATATGACAGGAATGTTGTACATGATGGGAGGATGAACACGTATACCTTGGAAAAGGACGGGAGAACACACAGGTTACTTCCAATAAAGGATAAAGGAGTGAAGCCGGAAGTAAACAGCACCATACTTCTCGTGAGTGGGAAGGAACTTCTCAATGAGATGGAGAAGAAGGAAGACCCACAATTCTTTATGGTCAGGAAACCGAGAATTGTCCTGACTAGCACAAGAGTGGATGACTTACCGGATGAGATTCAGGATCCTGCGCACGTCCTGCTTCCACCAGGACCTTCTATGAGCTTGGCCCGAAGAGAGAAAGTGCTCCTCTAATTCCCTGTCGGGAATTCTTCACCCACAGTACTCCTTTCTGACCTCCCTTCGAAATCGGGAAATCGGACTTCCCAATTTCGAAAGTCCTATTGTCGCATGATTCTCGCTTCACAATTCCTTGAAGTCCGATACGAGTCAACGTTGACTCCCCTCCGCTATCGGCACTTCCCCTGTCGGGAAATTTCTATTCACGATGTCAACCAGTCGAACCTCTAATTTCCAGATACCGATATGCCGAATTCCCGAGACTCGTGTGGGCTTGATTCCTCCACCTTTTTAGGTTCTATCGGGACTTCGGAACTCACGGGATCGCGAGTCCTGACGTTGATGAACTCGGGACTTACCCTTTTCCGATCCCCGATATGATTCCACCTGTACTCCACTAAACCCAGTGGTCCCACACTGCCACGTCACCTTCGGGATTTCGTGGATCGCGAATCCACGATGCAAGCGTTCTTTGACGCCAAGAACCTCGATTCTCCGAACCCCGAGATAGTGGGATTCTCTGGCATGTGTTCACACGATCAATGGCTAGGATCTTGTCGGAGTATCACTATTCGCGATATCGCTACTCCTGTTCTAGAAAATTGGTGCTCCAACTCGCGATACACCGATATGCGATGTCACACGCCGATCCAACGATCCCAAATCGACGACGCTATTTCCTCCTGAGCTCCGAGCTTCTAATGCTCACCCTGTAACCTTCACGCACCTTTGTACGATCTGATGGCTCTCAATTCCTCGTGAAATCTCTCCAGGGGATTTCAACCGTCCAATCCTCTGTTGATATATCTTGCAGGATGGATTAAACGCTTCCTCTGCGAAACTTGGTTCAACCCCACGCCAACCTGTGGAGCTTCTCTCGGACTTTCGCAACGCTCCTACAATTCTTTCTTAGTGAACCGTAGGTCTATTCTTCCTGAGCTTATCCTGGCTTCTCAGGACTTGGTGAGAACTTGTTGCATGCTCCCCTCGCGGCGAAGCTCCAAATACGACTAAGTATTGGAACTCTTCAATTCTGCACACTCCTGCAGCAGAAAATCTTCCACTCCCTTAGCTCAGAATTGCAACCCTGAGTCTACTTCTAGCCTGCGCACGCCTTGCACGGCTCCAGTGCCAAATCTGCACTTCTGAGTTAAGAACAAAAGCTATCTCTAAGCAAACCCTGCAGTCACGCACTCCTTGCGGACAAATTCAACTGCACTCCTTGTCGTAATTCTCTGGTTCACTTAGAGAAACAATTGAAACTTATTCACTCATCCTCTCAGATTTCCAATCAACCATGAAATCACATACACAGCATATAAAAGAAAGTGCATAATAGGAAGCAAATACTCATGAGCAAAATATCAACACATAGAGAAATAACACATAACCATGGAATTGAATCAAAGCTTTCCTCTATTAATTCAATCTCTGTACATGGGTGTTCTTCAGATAATTCTCTGCTCTGCTCTTCTATTCTTGCTCCTGAATGAATAATGATAATACAAAGATACAAAGGAGGGTGTCTATATCCGTTTTCCCTCTCGAAAAATGAAACTATCAAAACTACAATTAATTTCCTATCTAACAGCATTAAATCTATTAAATGCCTTCCTATCTACTAAGGACAAGAGATTAAAGGCTCAAGGTCCCCTTTACATTACAAGTGCGCTTCTTTATGACTGGCTTCACTAAAGAGCGATGCAACAACTTCCAAAGCATTTCAAAATTGGTATAGGCGTTGTCCAGCTGTCGTTTCTGCTCGATGTGCTGGCTCACTTGATACGTTGTGGATGCTCCTGCATCATTTGGACTCGCGAAGACGCGAGAGGTGAGAAGCGCTAGCATTAGCCTAGTCAGTGGTCACGCGTGCAAGTCGCTGACGAGAAAAGGAGCATACATGTCTCGTGATATCAAGCATCATGGAATCAGACAGGAAGAGTCGAGAGTGTCGACTCACGAACTCGCGAGAGGCGAGTTGCGACAAGGAACTTAAACACGGTTAAGTGCAAAAGGCTGTGAAGGGTAAAGAAGGACTTGTGGATCAGGTGCTTGATGGGGATTCCACTTCGGAATCCAAGGAGATAATTCGGCTCTGGAAAAGGAGAAATTGAACAATCCTGTGAGCAGGAGGTCGAGGTGAAGAGACCCTGCGGGCAACACTGAAGACCTATCTGCATCAATATTACAAAAAAGTGTGTACATGACATTGGACAATGGGCTATGTTCGTCACATGTGACGTTTGGAAATGTTTGTCACATTGTGATGATAGTATATTTTCTTCACATTGCAACATGAAGATATGTTTGACACATTGCGAGGACAGGGATATGCTCATCACATTGCAAGAAAAGGGTTATTTTCGTGAGATTGTGACATTAAACTATTCGTCAAAATGTGATGTTACTATGTTCGTCACATTGCGACGATAGGGATGTGCTCGTCAAATTGTGATGACATGGCTATGTTCGTCACATTATGACGTCACACCATTTGTTAGATTGTGATGTTACTATGTTCATTACATTGTGACATTACTATATTCGGCTCATTGCAACATTACTATGTTTGTCACGTTACAACATCTGGTTGTGTTCGTCAAATTGCAACATTGTGTTTTGTTCATCACATGACAAGGTTGTTTTTTGTTTGACATATTATGAAAATGTGTGTACATCACATTGGACAATGCGTTATGTTCTCCACATGTGAGGTTTGGAAATGTTTGTCACATTGTGATGTTAGTATATTTTCTTCACATTGCAACATGAAAATATGTTTGACACATTTCGAGGACATGGATATGCTCATCACATTGTGATAAAAGGGCTATTTTCATGAGATTGTGATGTTAAACTATTTGTTGAAATGTTATGTTACTATGTCCATCACATTGTGACAAGATGGATGTGCTCGTGAAATTGTGATGACATGGCTATGTTTGTCACATTGTGACGTCACACCATTTGTTAGATTGTGATGTTACTATGTTCATTTCATTGTGACATTACTCTATTCGTCATAGTGCAACATTAATATCTTCGTTACACTGCAATGTCTAGTTTTGTTCATCAAATTGCAACATTGATTTATGTTCATCACATAATGAGGTCGGTCTGTGTTCGACATATTACGAAAATGTGTGTACATCACATGACGAGGTTGTTTTGTGATGACATACATATTACAAAAATGTAACAACATTCTCGTCAAATTGCGAGGATAGGGATATGCTCGTCAAATTGCGACGAAAGGGGGATGTTCATCATATTGTGACATTACATTATTCGTTAGATTGTGATGAAACTATGTTCATCACATTGCGACAACATGGATATGCTCATCACATTGTGACAACATGGCTATGTTGGTTGGATTGTGATGTTATATTATTGGTCATATTGTGATGTGACTATGTTTGTCCAATTGCGATGATAGGGATATGCTTGTCACATTGTCATGACATGGCTTTGGTCATCATGCTACAATGTTGCACTGGTGGTCATATTTTGATGCTATTATGTTCATCATATTGGGACATTAGTATATTCATCACATTGCAACATTCCTATGTTCAGCACGTTGTAACGTCTGATTTGGTTTTTCAAATTGCAATGTCGAGTTATGTTTGTCACATGGGAAGGTTGGTTTGTGTTAGACACATTACGAAAAGGAAGTTCTAGCCAAGTCTAAAAAAAAAAATTAATGAAGTGTTTCCTTTGTTAGAAAAATAGGAACTTTCAACTAATGTGAGGCATTAGAAGAAAATTTAGAATCATACTTATTATAAGGACATTGATAGAAAATGATATTGATCTTTACAATTATGATTCTTACTTGTTCTAAATACATTTATAGAAAATCATCTTGAACTTTGTAGATGATAAATTACACTTGTTTTAAGGACATTGTTAGTAAATCTACATGATTCTAAGGACTTTGATAGTAAATCATATAATAATTTATAATAAGAATAAAAATAAGAATAATCTAATATTATGCTTTACTCCTATTATTCTATAAATAAATATTTTTAAAATTTAAATATAAAAAAATTGTGATTATTTTAAATTGAATTTAAATTATCTATTGCAATTATTATTTCAAATGAATTTGTAATTATTAGTTAAATTAAATTTAAATTATCTTTTATTATTTATTTTTTTTTGCAATTTTTATTTAAATTCTTATGTGTATTGCAATTCTTGTTTAAATTATTTTTTGTTGCAATTATTATTTCAAATGAATTTGGAATTATTAAATAAATTGAATTTAAATTATCTTTTATTATTCTTATTTTATTGCAATTAGTATTTGAATTGATTATGTTATTATTATTCTAATTAAATATAATTTTTTATTTTATTATTATTGTAAATTAAATATTAATAAATGACTCTTTTCCAACAATATTTTAAATAACAAAAAATAGTGATTTGGTGCAAATTTATATGGCATTCCAGAAAAAAATCATTTCATAAAATAGTTATAAAACACAAATTTTAAACGTATAATATTTTGAATGGTTTAAGTATTTTTTCTTTCATAAAATTCAAATTCAAATAACAATATTAAATTCAAATAAAATAACAATATTGACAACAAACCATTAAATTAACCTCTTTAAGTGAAAACAATTTGTTTTTCCATTGTAATGTAATGATTGAAATAAGAAGCAATCATGTAAATAATTCACTTCATACTTAGTACCAAAATCATGTTAGATATATCTTAACCCTAAATTTATCAAAATGTTAATTTGAAAGAGATAAAATAAATTAAAATGTAAATTTTTCTCATATTTACTATACATTTAATTATTACACTAACTACAATACTTTCTCATGTTTTACAATACATTCAATTGTTGCATTAATTATAACATATATGTAATATATTTTGGAAAAAAATATAATACAACAATATTAGAAGAAAATATTTAACCAAAACACTAAAATAAATAACTACAAATAATAATAAAATCTAAATTAAACAACTTTAATGACTCCTTAAAACATTGTTAGGGAAGTTGACAAATAAACATTATATCTCATAGTAGATGCATCATACACACAAATAACCATAACCTCATCCTATTCTAACCTTAACCCTAACTTAATGATTTTGGAAATCCCTAATTATTAAAAAAAATATAATTATAATATATTAATGTGATTAACTTGTCATGGGGAAGCATGTTGCAGGACTCATCCTACCTTAAGGTTGTAGTCACATGGGACGCTGGTGTTTTATGTTGGAATCCTTTGTAGTTATTTGCTTCCAATGGAATATTAGTCGCAGCTTGTAAGAAGAAAATGAATGGTTAATGGACTTTGCTGCATAGGGCAAAGAACTAAAGAGTAGTGCAAGTGGAGGAGACAGTACAATTCCTAGTTTAGAATTAGAAGATAATTTAGACATATGTCTAGAATTGGAACCATACCAGTGGGAGGCACCAACTTAATTAGGAATTGATGCTAATAGACTTGGAAATAATGGAGTAAGCGCTAGTTGTAAGCACCAGTTATAAGCTTCAGTTGTGAGAGTCAGTTGTAGGCATGTTAAGAGTCAGTTCAGTTCATAGTTAAGATTCTAGTTGTCTTTGGGTTGCATGTAACCGACTCGGTAGAGTCTTTTCCTATATAAGGATGTAATCCGTCTTCATTGAATAATATAGAAGTGAGCATAGCCTCACCGTGTTGATTGTTTCGCACATTTTATCTTGGTATCAAAGCCACGGGGAGAGGGCATGGATAGCATGAGAAACGTTGGATAGGATTCGTGAGAAATCCGGTGACCAATTTATAAGAGTCAAGAGGGCGAGCTTTGCTAAATTTGTGAGGTTGCAAGGAGGAGCATGAGCAAATCTGTCTGAAATTGCGTTGAAGAGGTAAAATACAGTTTCATTTTTCACTTTTGTTTGGGGAGTCACGATTTTCTTGCATGAGTTTGTGTTGCGTATACAAGGTGAATGATTTTTTTGGAGCGTGAGGTTTGAGCATACGTGAAGGTGAGAGATCGTGGGTTCTAGGCTTCATACTGTGAAGGTTGATTCGATCTGATGCAGAGGTGATCCACATTTGGTTGAAATTGCATGGAAGCTTGAGGAGCGTTGATCGCTTTTTCTTGGAGGAGCGGACTAGGATCTATGAATCACCATTTTCTGCATGAGCTTTGAGCATGAGGAGGCTGAACCGTAAGGTTTGTTAAAGTTTGCATGAGTTATGAGCATGAGATTTAATTAAAAGTGGATATCTTTTATATTAAAGGATGAGGCTTAGTATTTAAATCCCTCTCTCCAATATATTTGTTGGAGTAAAAGTCCATTATAGCTTAATGGGTGATCAATGATTTAAAAGTGGAGTTTGAATTCTTATTTGAATGCATGGAGATTTTCATGTGGAGTTCAAATGGAACATAAAGTTATTAAAAGTGGGTTTTTAATAAACTATTAAAGTGGGTTTTATTTTGGAGTTTATTAAAAGTGAATTTTTATTCAAAGTGGATAATTTTGAAGTATAAGTGGATATTAAAGTTTGTTCAAGAGAATATTATTTGTGAGATTTTGTGTGTGAAATATGAGAGTCGAGATTGAGACGGATCAGTGGTATCCGAAGGCAGATCGACAGAAAGTTGCATATCCTTGGTGTTTCACTTGTAGAGAATATCTTGCAGCGATGGTGAATACGCTGGCAGAGACCTACTTCAATGAAGCCAACAAGTTAGATGGCTTCAATTTCATTAACTAGAAATTCAATATGCAAACGCTCATGGAAGGCTATGGTGTCTGGAACATTGCGAAGGGAAATGAACTGAAACCTGATGTGGCTGCAGGTGCGACAGCAACACAAATCCAAGATTGGGAGAAGCGCGAAAACAAGGCAAAGGTATTGTTGTGCATGTCTGTTAAAGATAACATAATTCCACATATTAGAGAAGCTACAACTTCTGCTACAACATGGACAACGTTTAAAGCATTGTATGAAAGTAGCAACACAAATCACATTTTGTTCCTAAAAACTAAATTACTAGGCATTAAGATGGATGGAAATGAATCTGTTAGTTCATTTTTGGTTTGTATTAAAGAGGTGAAAGACAAGCTAGTAAATATAAGGGAAACTGTTTCCAACACTGATCTAGTCACTATTACCTTAAATGGTATGCTATAATATTATCATATGTTCATAACAAGTCTCGCAGCAAGGGAGAAACCTCCTACGTTTGAAGAACTAACAGGCATTCTGCTGCAAATGGAAGAGATGTGAGGGAATCTGAAGCCTCCGAGTAAAGATTTGGCATTGTGCTCAAATAATAGATCTGCAAGAGGGAGATCAGGAGTAAGAGGCAGAGGAGGTAGTTCATGGCAGAGAGGTGGTTCATGGCAGAGAATAAAACCTCCAAATCAAGGTATGTAATCTGATAGGAATGAGTCAAAGAGTTGTTTTTATTGTGCTCGACCTGGACATATTGTTAAATACTGTCATAAGAAAGAAAGTGACGAGGCTAGGAATAAACCTAGAACACATTCAGGTCATTATGCAGAAAAATATTCAAATCAAGATCTCAAATTATTTATTGCTAGTGATGATATTGATGAACCCCTGAATTTTGACTCACAGGATCTTAGGCTATTTGTATCTAACACTGCTTTATTTGCTGAAACAAATGATTATGATGCCTGGTTTCTGGATTCTAAAGCATCAGTACATATGACTTGTAATAAAAATTGGTATGCTAATTTTAAAGAAACATAGAATGGTGCTAGCATATATTTTGGAGATGACCGTGCTCATCAGATCAAGGGATATGGAGACATTCATATGACATTGCCGAATAGTACTGTTCATCACATTTGCAATGTGGTGTATGTGCCAGGAATAAAGAAAAATTTGATCTCTTTGTCCACCATTACAGATCAAAACTTGAAGGTTGAATTCTTCAAGAATTATTGCATAGTGAAGGATCTACTGGACCACTTCCAAACTATTGCAACGGGATTCAAAGTAGGAGGTCTATAAAAACATCATGTTACCAGCAAAGCAAATCATGCACTGACTTCTGCCACTATGCCAACAGAGATTCTTTGGCATCAAAGGTATGGACACATCAATCATCCTGATTTATTGTTATTACAAATGGTTGAAGGACTTCCGATGTTAAAGAATGAGAAGGTTTCTTGTGATGGATGTGCATTAGGAAAGATGCACAAAGATGAATTCCCCTCTAATCCTAATAAGAAAAAGAGAGATGTGTTAGATCTTGTGCATACTAATGTTTGTGGGCCTATGCAGATGAGGTCTTTAGGAGGTGCATTTTACTTTCTGTTATTTATTGAATATTGCACGAAATATACATGGGTTTACTTCCTTAGATGAAAAAGTGATGTTTTTGAGTACTTTAAGGATTTCAGAACCATGGTGGAAAAGAAGATAGGCAAATCCATCAAAATCCTCCATTTAGATCAAGGGGGAGAGTATAAATCAAGAGACTTCAACAAATATTGCAAAGATAATAGAATAGTACAACAGTTTACAATACCTCACACTCCATAGCAAAACGGAGTCGCTGAAAGGAAAAACAGAACTCTAGTGGAGTGTGCATGTAGTATGATGAAAGGTAAGAATCTCTCAAATGCATTTTGGGTTGAAGCCATAAATACTACAGTTTATTTAAAGAATAGAAGTCCAACAAGGTGTCTTGATAATGTTACTCCTTTCGAACCCTTGAATGGTTCCAAACCTCCAGTTCATAATTTGAAAGTATTTGGGTGTAAGGCTTTTGCTCATATTCCAAAGGAGAATAGGAGGAAATTGGATGCTAAAGACATTAAATGTATTTTCATTGGGTACTGTTCTGAATTTAAAGCATACAATATGTTTTATCTTGAACCTCACAAAGTATTTGCAAGTAGAGATGTACTTTTCCATGAGCAGGAAGAAGGAAATCATGACGACAACTGTCATGAGGAATGGTAGAGACTTCTTGATGAAGGAGTTAAGGAAGAGCATCAGCAGTAGCAGCAGCCCACATAGCAGCAACCATCCCCACAGCGACAACAGTAGCAGCAACAAGGACTCAGTGATATGGACAATTCAAGCAGTCACAGTTCACCTAGAGGTGAAGACAGATCTTCACAAAGTGAGGAGGAAGATAATCAGTTGAGAAGACCTTCAAGACAGATTCGACTTCCTGAGAAGTATAAAGACTATTCCCTAATGAGTAGCATTTCAAATTTCATAGAACCCATGAGTTTTGATGAAGCTAATGAACATGATGAATGGTGAAATGCAATGGAGGAAGAATATGAATCTATAATGAAAAACAATACTTGGGAATTGACTAAATTACCTAAACATAAGAATCCCAATGGATGCAAATGGATATAGAAACCCAAGTTTAAATCAGATGGTAGTATATATAAGTATAAGGCTAGTGTAAGGTAGCTAGAGAGGTAGTGGGGGGGGGGGGCAGAGGGCCCATAGTGATAATAGTGGAGGTCATTCAATGTAAGGTGGACTAGGTCCACTATATTATTAAATAAGGCCCACTATGGTAGTTAGATATAATAAATGGGTA
>ML802973.1:241255-253850 GCA_009831015.1 Picea engelmannii
TAAATCTGTAATTTTTGGGAAAGTTTATTTGCAAGATATATAAAACCATTGATAATGGAGATCTTCTTCAAAGCTTTATAAATTGAAATTTTTAATTTAAAAACACATTATGTAAAAGTGGTCTCCACTTAACATCATTTTTGATAGATATATAAGAATCCATGCATGTTTTTGCAAGATATATAAGAATAAGTATATGTTTCTATGTGATCCTATCAGCATGCATTCTCGAATTCCACCTTTCCTTTTATTGTGAGATTCCACTTCATAAAGAGCCATGTTGAGTTCTCCATCTTGGATAGAAAGTGGGGTTTCCCACTCTAAACATTATCACATTCTTTTATTAAGATGTAATAACATCATCATATTTTATTATCACAAACAGTTTTCAGCTAATGTTGTTACCAATGCCATTCATAATGCACTCAATTTCCATCCCTCTCACTCAGAAGAATCAYTGTGTCTTCATTGTCATATATAGATGCTTTCATCTCCATTTAAAAAAGAGGAAGGGTACACACAATCACATAGGATACAAACAATCAGACAGCCTTGGGTATGAGTAGGCGCAACACAGATGTATGAAGATGGCATGTATTTAATCTCCATTTAAGGAAGAGGAAGCGTACACACAATCCCACAGGGTGTGATTTAATAATTATCATTAATAACTAAAATTGTAAACCCTAATCATAGATTTTAGATACTTTAAACTTGCTTGCTGAAACTTGAACTGCAAGCTGAATGAGACCCTTGCATGATAATGAAGACAAATATTTACATGTACACAGATAGAATTAAAACAAATCATATGAAATGCCAAAAACTAAAAATTAACAATGCTGAGCAGAAACAAAAATGTGTGCAACACAATTAAAACCCCATGGATCTTCAACTTCCAAGGAGATGACTCTCCACCTGTATGTGCGAGGCACCGGCCAAGGAGACGGCTCTCCACCTAAATGTGTGAGACATAATTAAAACACCACCTCTCTTCACCTGCAAAGGAGAGGACTCCCACGTTACCACACGTCCGTAATTAAAACCCCACTGATTTCCAGCTTCCAAGGAGACCTCTCCAAATGAATGTGTGCGTCACAATTAAAATTCCACGGCTCTTCACCTGCCAAGGAGACGACTCTCCATGTTACCAGACGCCTGTTATGAAACCTTAAGAAAACGCTTAAAATCCATAAAAACTTGGTCACGATGCGTAGAATCAATCCTAATTACTGGAACATTCTCCATGTGAATGTGTGCGACACAATTAAAACGCCACGGATCTTCACCTGCGAAGGAGATGGCTCTCCATGTTACCACACGCCTGTTATGAAACCTTAACAAAACTATGTTATGGTTTACATTCCACTAATCACACTTGTCAAGTTATTTTAAAATGTAAAAAGTTAATTTAAGATGTAAATGTTAAAAGTTGAGTAATCTTGTATAAGTATACTTCGTGGAAATCAAAAATTTGCTTAGTAATTTCTTAATCCTAAAATGTAAATGTGAAAAAGTAAACAAGCTGAACGCATGCATTTAAAAATGTGAGGAAGTTATCAACATTGAATATTATTCATTAATTTGAGTGTAAGACGAAGAATATGCTAGCATCTTCAATTTTTTAATTTTTGGCCATAATATTGGGATTTGTAATTAAAAGGTTGATTAAATCAGCAAATTCTGAAAGGGGGGATGCCTAAAGGCTGGTGAACACCAAAAGACTGATAAGATGAAACGAATCCTTAAAAGAATATATTAAATTTTATTATTGATTAACAAATAAAGGTTGCTCTTTATTTATCTAGTGTTAATATTTTAATTTATGTTAATCACTTAAGTAAATTGAAAATACAGCATAGACAGAAAGTAAGAACTTAGTTGGTAGCAGAAAGCAGTGCCTGCTCTTTCTCCTATTCCAATGGGGAAAAATGTGGAAAAGCATATGCATCCTGTAAATAAGAATTACATTAAGGGCACACGACATTACATTCACTGCACCTAGTATTAGCATGCCAACCCAACTAAACTTGGCATCTAGCATCACCACTCTGGCATCCACAGGGTTAATTAAAACCGAGAATTACTATGGTAGCATTAATCAAATGTAAATGGGCACACACAATAGTTAAAAATGGTCACTCGGGCTTTGGTAAAAATGTGGATCTGAAGGCATCCCATTCAGTGATCTAGGGTGTTGGATGCATAACTGTTAAAGAAATTGAAGCAGCATACACAGTTGTTCAAAAAGGTGGAGAAGAATGCACAGTTGTTCGAGAAGTGATGCAGGCGCAAGTAACCTCCGACACCCGTTCACAGGATCGCTCAATCAACTACATGAGCTGAAGCGGCTCTTTGGAATCCCAATGGAATCCCTATGAAAAAACCAATCCACAGGTCCTTCTTTCTCCCTGTCACGGCCTCTGCACGCGCCTGTGACTTTTCCCGATCTTAATTTCGAGGTTTTCAGGGTTTCGTCCTTTCCGCTGTCAATGGTTCCTGCACTCTCGAATCCCCTATCTCCAATGAGCTCTCTGCTCGGCCTTAGCCCCTCCTGGCTATGTCCTGGTCCTCTTGACCACTTTCGATAAGACTGCAGCCTTATATTCCTTCCGTCGGGGTTTTGGGCTTCAAAATCCCGATGAGATTCTTTTCCTGCTAGCCCTCCAGGATAAGATCATGGTCCACGTGACCTCTATCTCACAAGACCGCAGCCTTGTCTCCCATCAGGGTTTCAGACTTTCCAATGTCCAAATACAATCGTCCTCAGGATCCACGATCCCTCGAATCCCGATGCGCTCTTCACACGTTAGCCCTCTTGGCTAGACTCTGGTTCATATGACCATTATCCCTATGACCTCAGTCTTATCCCTCGTTGGGGTTTCGAGATTTTCAATGCCGCAATGCATTGGCTCACGGGATTCCCGATCCTCCAAATCCTGATAGGCTGACACCTGGCTCCCACACAATGGAGCTTTCTCCCTTCTCTGATATGATGACAGTTGGCCCACAATGGCACTTTTCTCCTTGTCGGGGTTTCAGACTTTGCGATTCTGAAATGCCCAAACCTCTTGCTATCAGGATTCCCGATATCCCAATGGCCAAAATGTCGATAGACGACTTCCTGTCAAGACTTCCCCTAATGGCTATTATTTATGCCACACGTCCTCTCCAAATGGATGGTTCAGATCACCTCTCAGGATTTTGAGACTTTTGAAGTCCCGATTCTTTCGACCTCAGGAAATCCAATTTCTCGATAGCCAATATACCGACTCTCTGCGGATTTCTGACACCTGTCTCCCCAAATAGACGGCTCAGATTTGTGTCGGGGTTTTGAAAGTGGACTTACCCAATATCCTATCCATGGGAATGCCAATATCCCGACTCCCAATGCTTCGATATCCGCCACGTGTCTTCACTAACGGATGGTCCAGATCTCCCTGGTATTTCGAGACTTGAAGTGTCTCGATTTTCTCCACCTCGAGAATCCCGATTTCCCGATGACTGCTATCCCGATGGCTATGCCTCTCATCGGGATTTCTCCTTTGATGTTCACGAAGGCTTAACCCCCTCGCAATTCTCTACAGATCCGACGGCTGTCGGGTCTCTGAATCAAGATCCAACGGTCCAGATCTGTTCTTCCTATGTGCTTACTCTAGAGGCTAAACTCTGCACGCCTTCACCCGATCCAACGGCTGACGGGTATCTGAGTGAGATTCGACGACTGACAGTCTCCTATTCTGTATGCTTCTCCTAAGCTTCTCCTGGACATGAAAACCAACGGTCCATATTTCCTTCTCTCCAGCCGATCTTATGGCGGTTGCGCTACCTCCTAAGCTTGTGCACTCTCTTCCCCGCCTTGGGAGAAATTTCAAATTTCCAAAGGCCTCAACCTTTGTCTTCCTTCCTCTGTGAGCTCTTCGACTTTAAGCCTCACTTGTGCTCTTCCACAATGCTATTCCTCCTAAGATTTTACTACTGAATCCTCAAAGGATTCTTTGACTACTGTACTCCTTGCAGAGTCCTCACATGCACACGCAGGTGCTATCTCTCTTGAGATTTTCCTGTAGCTTCAACCTCCAAAGAAACTCATCCTTGTTCCTTTATCCCACAGATGGAGAATGTTTGGATGCCCTCCTGGCTCCTTTTTCTCCAACAACCTCTGGCTGAGCTTCAGGGTGTTCAATAACCCTGTGAAGATCCCTCAGTGGATTCTTCCTCTGAATTCCAGAACTCAAAGAGTTCTCTTCTCTTCTATGCCTGTCTGCAGAATGACTCAATGACCTCCTGGGAGAGTATCTTCTCACAGAACGTTCAACAGTTATGTCCCCTTGTGCACCTATGCACTCGCCCAATGCCCGCCTGGCAGAGCTCTCATAATCCTCAGTGATTTTGTCTCTTCTTCCTAAACTCACAGTAGAGTTCTATCTTTGTGCACCCCTTGCACTGGCTCAATTCCCACCTGACAGAGCTTCACCGAATCCTCAGTGATTCTGGATTTTTTCTGAACTCACAACAGAGTTCTTTCTCAATGCACCACTGTGCATATGCTCAATGCCCACTTGGCAGAGCTTCACAGAATCCATAGCAGAATTCTATCTGCAACTCTGTCTCTTCTACACATCCTTACCTCCAAGGTGTTCATCAACCTTGAGGTCTTCACTGAGTTGTTGACTTCAGTTCTTGTGCTACAGCACGTCTTTGTCTGAACCCGCAGTGTTCAGAAGTGCATCCTTTGTGCACAGCTATTAGAACCCGCAGCATTATGTCACACCCTCCTGGTGTGAAGCCTCAAAGACCTTCACCTGAAATCAAGAACTCCTGCAAATGCATACCTACAGCATACATCTACAGCATAAAATAACACTCACAAACATTCACATAACACATAATTCATGCAGGAAAAACTTCTTCTGTTTATATTAAAAATGGCAAACGCCTGTAATTGCAAGGTGTTCTCGAGCTCTCTCCGGCTCTTCCCAGACTCCTACTCATCTAACCCTCTTCCACTTCTTACCAAATGAGATATGAAAATCTCTTTTACTCAAGGGTCTCTTCAAGCTCTTCCTTCCAACCTACCTACCCTATTCAATTACATTGAATGGGTTGTCTAGTCATGAATCGGATCTAGATCTCAGCCATACAAACATTAATGGCTGATCTTATCTACAACCTGCACAAAGGCACAGCTCTACAGCTCACGATCTTAGACATTTAATTACATTCAATTCAAATTTTAAATGAGGACTGCGCCTCTCTCTTCAGATTTGAATGCACGTGCTCGACGTGGCTGGCTAGCTGGTTGGCGGACTTGGAGAGATGCTCCTGCATCATACTCCTCAGCTACAAAATTCATGAGCTCCTTCTCATGAGCTTCCCATCTCAGCTGTTGAAATCCTCCTGGATCCCAAATCATCCTCTGGAGTTGTTCCTCTGCTCCATCCTGTTGTTGCTTCTGCGTTGTTGTTGTTGCTGTTGCTTCCTTCTTCCTATTCAGCCTCTCCTTGCTGATAGTATCTGCTGATTGGATCATCAGCTCCATGATCTCTTCGATCACTTCGTCCAAATGCTCCCATGGCTGGTCCTGTTCATGCAGTCTCCTGAGCTACAAAAATTTTTGGCACATGAGTAGATCATCATGATCTCCCATGCTTCCTTCATCAGTTTCCAACTTCACCTATTGGATGTACACGCTCTACACCTTCACCCTTTTCTCCATGGCTTCAAATTGTTCCCACAAATCAGCAAAACAAATGTCATCTGCTTCTTCTCCTTCTTCTGCTACAAACTCCCATGTTGCAGTCTCTTCATCTTCTTGGCTAAAAATATTGAGCCATTCCTCGGAATGCTCATCATCCTCTTCTGCTTCTTTTTTTGTCAGCTCCAATGCTACAGCTCTTTCAGCTTCTCGGCTGAAAGAAATGAGCCATTCCTCAGAATGCTCATTTTCTTTATCTGCTTGGGCAGCTTCCAAAACCTGCTCCAATTCTTCTTCTTTACTGATAGTCAGAGCTGACTGTTTTGCTGCTACACCATCTGCAACACAGACTTTTGCCTCCTCCTGGGCAAATGGTAGGAATACTCCAATTCCCCCGATCATCAGAATATTTCTCATATCTTCCTCCTCTGTCAACTGCATCTG
The DNA here is from genome assembly GCA_009831015.1 of Picea engelmannii. NCBI lineage: Eukaryota > Viridiplantae > Streptophyta > Pinopsida > Pinales > Pinaceae > Picea > Picea engelmannii. The sequence goes on from ML802973.1 coordinate 247,398, forward strand.
CTGATCTAAATCCATCTCTGAATTTATGAGACCCTTAGACAGTCTCATCTGCTCTGTCAACTTCTTGGGTTAATCAAAATTTACCTGCTCATCCCTGTCCACCTGGAAATATGGGATTTCCCTACTGCCCTCCTGGAAGACCATGAGATCAACTGATCCCACCTTCATCAGCAACCCTTTCTGAATTAAACTCACCTCTGAGTCCATGAGACTTTCAGATAGTCTTGAATTCTCATCTCTGCCCACCTGGCAATCTGAGATGCTTCTGCTGCCCTCCTGGTAGTCTGTGAGATCCCGTAGTGACCTCATATCATTGCCCAGCTGGCAATGTGAAATTCCCTGGCTATCCTCATGACACTATCCAAGATCCCGCAGTGATATCAATCTGTTGCCCACCTGGCAATCTGAAATTTCTTCTCTGCCCTCCTCGCAGTTCTTGAGATCCTCAACTGATCCCATTTCATTCTCTTCACTGAGAAATTTTTCAGTCTCTGGTTCACATACCTAAACCATCTTCTTATCCTGCCGCATCCACAGTTCAACCTTGTCTATTTCTTTCATTATATCAGCGAGCTCTCTATCCATACCTTTTTTTCTCCATAGCTCTGATTTTTTCCTTCCAGCATACCTACGGCCTTCAGTAGCCATGTTGTTGTCTCTGTCTACTCTCCTAGCAAACCTGCTGCTGTCACTCCACACTAAGAGTTCTACCAACTTCATCCTATAGTCTCCCCGACTTCCTTCTCGATTGTTGCCTACCTACAAACAATCATCACAGAGTCTCCAGTGCTCTGTCTTCTTTCACCTGAAATATACAGAAGAATTTCCTACTCTGATACCACTTGATGTGTATCAGAGTTCTCTTTACCTCCTCCTGCCTCTTCTTGCCTGAAATATACAGACAAGAACCTAGCTCTGATACCACTTGATGCAGGCGCGAGTAACCTCCGACACTCGCTCACAGGATCGCTCAATCCACTACATGAGCTGAAGCAGCTCTTTGGACTCCTAATGGAATCCCTGTGAAAAACCCGATCCAAAGGTCCTTCTTTCTCCCTGTCATGACCTCTGCACACGCCTGTAACTTTTCCTGATCTTAATTTCAGGGTTTTTGGGGTTTCGTCCTTTCCGCTGTCAAGATTTCCTACACTCTCGAATCCCCGATCTCCAATTAGCTCTCTACCCAGCCTTAGCACCTCCTAGCTATGTCCTGGTCCTCATGACCACTTTCCATAAGACCGCAGCCTTATATTCCTTCCGTCGGGGTTTTGGGCTTCAAAATCCCGATGAGCTCTTTTTCCCACTAGCCCTCCAGGCTAAGGTCATGGTCCATGTGACCTCTATCTCACAAGACCGCAGCCTTGTCTCCCATCAGGGTTTCGGACTTTGAAATGTCCAAATACAATCGTCCTCAGGATCCACGATCCCTCGAATCCCGACGCACTCTTCACGCGTTCGCCCTCTTGGCTAGACTCTAGTTCATATGACCGCTATCCCCATGACCTCAGTCTTATCCCTTGTCGGGGTTTCGATCTTTTCAATGCTGTAATGCATTGGCTCACGGGATTCCCGATCCTCCAAATCCCGATAGGCTAACAGCTGGCTCCCACACAACAGAGCTTTCTCCCTTCTCTGATATGCTGACAACTGGCCCACAATGGCACTTTTCTCCTTGTCGGGGTTTTGGACTTCACGATTCCGAAATGCCAAAACCTCTTGCTATCAGGATTCCCAATATCCCGATGGCCAGAATGTCGATAGATGACTTCCTGTCAGGACTTCCCTTGATGGCTCTGATTTCTGCCATGAGTCCTCTCCAAATGGACGGTTCATATCACCTCTCAGGATTTTGAGGCTTTTGAAGTTCTGATTCTTTCGACCTCAGGAACTCCGATTTCCCAATAGCCAATATACCGACTCTCTGTGGATTTCTAACACTTGTCTCCCCAAACAGACAGCTCAGATTTGTGTCGGGGTTTTCAAAGTGGACTTACCCGATCTCCTGTCCACGAGAATGTTGATATCCCGACTCCCGATGCTTCGATCTCCGCCACGTGTCTTCACTAACAGACGGTCCAGATCTCCCCGGTATTTCAAGACTTGAAGTGTCTCGATTTTCTCCACCTCGAGAATCCCCATTTCCCGATGACTGCTATCCCGATGGCTACGCCTCTCATCGAGATTTCTCCTCTGTTGTTCATGAAGTCTTAACCCCCTCGCAATTCTCTACAGATTCGATGGTTGTCGGGTCTCTGAATCAAGATCCAATGGTCCAGATCTGTTCTTCCTGTGCACTTACTCCAGAGGCTAAACTCTGTGCGCCTTCACCCGATCCAATGACTGACGGGTATCTAAGTGAGATCCGATGACTAACGATCTCCTCTTTTGTACGCTTCTCCTAAGCTTCTCCTGGACGTGAAAACCAACAGTCCAGATTTCCTTCTCTCTAGCTGATCTTATGGCGGTTGTGGTACCTCTTGAGCTTGTGCACTCTCTTCCTCGCCTTAGGATAAATTTCAAATTTCCAAAGACCTCAACCTTTGTCTTCCTTCCTCTGCGAGCTCTTCGACTTTAAGCCTCACCTACGCTCTTCCACGACGCTATTCCTCCTGAGCTTTTACTCCTGAATCCTCAAAGGATTCTTTGACTACTGCACTCCTTGTAGAGTCCTCACACGCACACGCAGGTGCTATCTCTCTTGAGCTTTTCCTGTAGCTTCAACCTCCACAGAAACGCATCCTTGTTCCTTTCTCCCACAGATGGAGAATGTTTGGATGCCCTCCTAGCTCCTTTTTCTCCAACAACCTCTGGCTGAGCTTCAGGGTGTTCAGTAACCCTGTGAAGATCCCTCAGTGGATTCTTCCTCTAAATTCCAGAACTCAAAGAGTTCTCTTCTCTTCTATGACTGTCTGCACAATGACTCAATGCCCTCCTGGCAGAGTATCTTCTCACAGAACGTTCAGCAGTTCTGTCCTCTTGTGCACCTATGCACCCGCTCAATTGCCACTTGGCAGAACTCTCAGAATCCTCAGTGATTCTATCTCTTCTTCCTAAACTCACAGTAGAGTTCTATCTTTGTGCACCCCTTGCACTGGCTCAATGCCCACCTGGCAGAGCTTCACTGAATCCTCAGTGATTCTGGCTTCTGTCTGAACTCACAACAGAGTTCTTTCTCAATGCACCATTGTGCATATGCTCAATGCCCACTTGGCAGAGCTTCACAGAATCCACAGCAGAATTCTGTCTGCAACTGTGTCGCTCCTACATAGGCTTACCTCCAAGGTGTTCAGCAACCTTGAGGTCTTTACTGAGTTGTTGACTTCAGTTCTTGTGCCGCAACACGTCTTTGTGTTAACCTGCAGTGTTCAGAAGTGCATCCTCTGTGCACGGCTATCAGAACCCGCAACGTTCTGTCACACCCTCCTGGTGTGAAGCCTCAAAGACATTCACTTGAAATCAAGAACTCCTGCAAATGCGCACCTACAACATACATCTACAACATAAAAGAACACTCACAGACATTCACATAACACATAATTCATGCAGGAAAAACTTCTTCTGTTTATATTAAAAATGGCAAATGTCTGTAATTACAAGGTATTCTTGAGCTCTCTCTGGCTCTTCCCAGACTCCTACTCATCTAACCCTCTTCCACTTCTTACAAAATGAGATATGAAAATCTCTTTTACCCGAGGGGCTCTTCGAGCTCTTCCCTCCAACCTACCTACCCTATTCAATTGCATTGAATGGGTTGTCTAGTCATGAATCGGATCTAGATCTCAGCCATACAAACATTAATGGCCAATCTTATCTACAGCCTGCACAAAGGCACGGCTCTACATCTCACCAGCTTAGACATTTAATTACATTCAATTCAAATTTTAAATAAGGACGGTGCCTCTCTCTTCATCTTTGAATGCACGTGCTCGACGTGGCTGGCTGACATAGAGAGATGCTCCTGCATCAAGAAGGTGGAGCAACATGCATGTTAAGATTTTCCATTACACCAAAACCCGTAGGTGTTAGGAAACTTCCAAATCAACAACATCACCTTGAGTGGGCGGTTAGTCCCATGTTCCCAGCATGGTGGTTAGTCCATGAGAGGTGTGGCGGTTAGTCCAACACCCCTAGTTCACGACAGGTGCGTCGGTTAGTCCAACACCCCCCCTCCGATGTAACTCGAGGGAATTGAACCTGGGTCAAGGCTCTGATACCATGTTAAGATTTGTCATTACACCAAAACCCGCAGGTGTTAGTAAACTTCCAAATCAACAACATCACCTTGAGTGGGCGGTTAGTCCCATGTTCTCGGCATGGCGGTTAGTCCATGAGAGGTGTGGTGGTTAGTCCAACACCCCTAGTTCACAAGAGGTGCGGCGGTTAGTCCAACAATGCACCCATAGTGGAGAGCCATGAACAGTTGTTCGAGAAGGTGGAGCCGTATGCACCCACGGGGCTCTATTCATAGTCCAATTGACACTTGGTAAGTGGGACGACAGAAGGAAAAACAACTTAAATAAAAAAACCTAAATACACTAAAAAAACCAAATTACATTAAAAAAATACAAGTAAATAAACTAGAACAAATAAAAGGTTGCTCGTCATTTATATGGTGTTAATATTTTAATTTTTGTTAATCACTTACGTGGCAATAAGTTAGCTATCAAAGTAATTTTTAAATATGATTAGGTAAATGTAAAAAAGCAAACACATAAACGGATGTCTTTATAATAGCTAGGAAGTTAATGATTGTGAAACGCACAACGAGAAAATGAGCATCTACAACCAACACAGTGAGTGTGCTAAATCCAAAGTTTAATCATTTAAACATGGCAATCATATAGTGCTACAGTAATTTCTTAATAGGTAAATGTTAAAAGGTAAACAGGATGCGTTCAAAAATACAAGGAAGTTATGAAGAGGAAATCACATTCATTGATTTGGGAGGATGACTAAGAATATGCCAGCATCTTCAATTGTTAACCATCAGATTAGAATTTTAGATTAAAAGGTGATTAATTGTGCTCATTGTCAATAGGTATACGTCTTTCTGCTAATAAATAATGTTAATGGTTATGGCGTTGGCCATTAAAATGAAAAAAATGTTTTGGAACCGACATCTGGATCTGAAAAGGGGACCTAGGAGAAGATGGATGGGATTTCACGCTACTCTTTAATGATTCTAATAAAATAAAGTGGCCCAACATATCAGGCTACGATAGGTACTGTACTCAAACGGTTTGACCTCCCTTAGACCTGGAATAATAGCTTTCTATTCTTTAGTGAAAATATGCTGAACTTGTTCGAACAGGTGAGCTAATGGTGGAAGCAGTTTAAGAAGATTAAGAACTAGTTATTTAATATCCAACTCTCTGAAGCACAAAGAGAATGGATGGCTCTCCATATTTAGGTAAATAATATGAATCTTTGAGCTATTAGGGAGAGCTTGACAAGCACAAGCTCCACGCTCACACATCACAGATTGATTTCCTGCATCCAAGCATCACAACCCAGTCCTTCTCTACGCCGGAATCAGCTAGTCCAGTGGAGCCTTACACTGAGCACGAGTAAGGTAAGTCACTTTATTATGAATTAGAGATAGGAGGTGGGAACCATTGTTGATTCCTCTTCTTCAACCTATTCTATTTCTTAGAGGACCCGTTTCGCAAGCGCGTGCAAGTATAACTCTTCTTCACTTATCAATGAAATAAAACATTTGATCTCACAGTTCAATTTCGGTACTGGACTCTTTTGGTCGAGAGGTGCTTTTTCTAGATTAATGTGATATTTTTCAAGAAAGATAAATGTAAGTTGTAAATGCTTCATGGTTGCTGATCAATATATGTAATATTATGCGGTTGCAGTCTCTACTATGTGACCCAAATCCAGACTCTGCTGCTAATAGAGAGGCCGTTCACTTGTACCGTCAAGACAATAGAGAATATGATGTTAAATATATTGTACCCTCAACACTATGACCGTACACTGCCAGTTGTACTGGACAGTTGTACTTTCTATTTTTGTCTTGCCTGATCATATATAGCTCAACCGTCTTACATTGTAACTATCTTCTGAGTTCTGTACTTCTTCATACATTCAAGAATATACTATTCTTTTCTCTCTGCATTTCTCTGTCCTTCACAATTTATCATGGTATCAGAGCTACAGCAGTAAGCCTCTTCACACAGTCGGGAGAGCAACTCGATCCTCACAGCGCAGAGCCTCACAGATCTTGAGAGCACGCGTCACAGACTTTTCACAAGGCTTGGAAAGCTGTATGAAATACTCTTTAAAGATTGCCGTGAGAAGATAGCAGAGGAAGTAGAGAACGCAGAAGAAGAAACCTGCACAATTTTCTCAAAGAACCGTCAAAGATTGACGCAGAAGAGCTGCAGAACGAAAGAAGTTTAAAGAACTTGAAGATTTCGCTTCAATTCGTTAAAGATTCAAGCA
>ML802974.1:7739-71520 GCA_009831015.1 Picea engelmannii
GAGTTGGTGCTTCCTTCTAGTGGGTGCTAGAGAAACCAGAGAGTTGGTGCTCTCAAACAAGTTGCAGCTTGTAAAACAAAGGTAGCAGCCTCACATTGAGTTGGTGCTCAATTATAGATGATGTACAGAACTTAAAAGACTGCTTATCATTTCGAAGAAGAAGAGGTTTTCTCCCTTTATGGGTTTCCTCGTGAAAATCGGTCTCTGTGTATACTTTATGTGTGACTGATGCTCTTTAATTTTACTGTCCATATGTTGTATATTGTTGATGATCACTTGAAGAAATATTAATAATGTTTTAATAGACTTAATATTGTTTAAGCTCAATTACAACTGATTCACCCCCCCCCCCTCTCAGTTGTCTTAGTAATTTCAAAAAATTGGACTCTCTCCAACCATGCCCAATTAACTCATCGTAAATTGGGTCACCAAACCTCAAAATAATAAAAAAGTGTGAGTTTGATAATTGTGTCAAATAGGTGCATCTTTGAGGGTATGTCATGAAATTTTACAAGGACACATTGTCACACAAGCACAAAAATTGTACCCCTTACTAATCTAGCAATTGGAAGCATGCCTCGGGTTGAATATAGGACTTCTAAATTGAACCCCTAGTTATGTACATGTAGTGGAGATCTTAAAAATAATCTTTCTATGCCCTAACCAAAACGAGGGGAAGGCTTTTTCTTAAACACTATAAATTGTTTTTCATGTTAATGGATAAGCCATCACTCACAAAAAAATTGTTGGAGATCTTTTATATGTTCATGGTATTAGCTATAGAATGTTTTCTTTGTTGTTATGATGCATTTTAATGTTGCAAGGTTTGATTGTCTACTGTTCAATTTTCCTTCTGGAATGTTGAAAGGTTTGATTTACCATTAGACAATGAGGATAAATTACAAAATTAGGAAAGATTTTCCCCGAGTACATTCTCCTCAATATCATGAAAATTACTCAATGAATCCTTTGTCAAAAAAGAAAAGAGAATGTATATTTGATGATATTGATAGCTTAAATGGTAGAAATCTACAAACTAGTATCATACAAGAGATTTTCTACAACCAACATACTATATTCAAGGATTTCACCATAGAAAATGAACTTAACATGCAAACAAGGAATAAATAGGATGGCATACCCTCTTATCAATCCTTCTGTAATGGGACAAAATAATCCATGAATACTTTTCCCACACATTTATATGGCATTATTCCACCTAGTTTGACCATAAATAGGATGGTATACCTAAAGGAAGAAGTAATACCACTTTGGAAAATTGATGAAAGAGATATTGATGTATAAGATAATTATCTACAATAATTGAATCCTAAAGTGTATCCTATATTACAAGAATTGGACCAACTCCATGTTGTGGCCTCTTGGGATGAGTTGGACCAAATCTATGTTGTGGCCTCTTGGATTCTACCTTTTGGGATGACTTGGACCAACTCTATGTTGTGGCCTCTTGTTGGATCCCTATAACACTCTACATCGAACTAGTGTGTTGACAAGTTGGCAAGGGATCTATACATTTAATGTGGGAGATCTTTCTAGTAGACCAATTGGGATAGTAAACCCGAGCTCTTCAAATATATCCCTTGTATAATCCACGTATATATGTGGGATAGCACCTACCATGAACAATTGTATGGAGACCAATTCTTAAGTCATCATAGCGAAAAACACAAAATTCGCTTGCCATTACCCTTACCCTAGAAAAATTGGAGGAAAATTGTTTGATGTGAGATAATGTTGGTTGGATGTTGTTGAAAAGTTAATTGGATTATAAGCATGTCGTCAAATACTACTTGGAGTTGCATATTATTAAAACTTGAATCCGATCTTCGTTATCCTTCAAAATTCGGAGTAGACTAGAACTACTCGAAAAATTGGTTGAAGAAGAAGCCTCCAACAGAAAAATTGGTGGGCTTGGAGGCAAGTATTAAGTCTGAATCTAAACATCAGTAGTAGGATGCATAAAATTTCTATACACCATACTTGATTTGATGCTCATATTTATTTATTTTCATATCTAATTAAACCATGCTTGTTGAATGTAGTTCACATTTCATGACTTTCAAGTAAACAATCATCATCTCTTCCAAAATACTTAGCTCACTAACTTATATTACCATTTTATTGAATGTAGGTACCACCAAATAGGTACTTGTCATATCTATCTTCCTCAATAGAGGATCAATATATACTAGGAGAGGTTGAAAGTGAGACGTATTGTACTAGATCTAACAGTTCTAAATCAACTATAGCTGAAATGGTAAGGAGAAGATTTCGTAGACGCATGAAATTTTGTATTGTTGAAGGTGGGTCATGTGATTATGATGATGAGAGAATAGTTGACATTGAGTTTCCCTTGAGGTATAGACATCTAGTGCAATGATGGGTACCTAAGGAGCTACCTCAATTGGACATAGATTTCTTCATCAATGGGAGGATGTATTGCATTGCTCCATCGTCCTTACATGGATTGGGGATATTTTCCATGGATGGAATAAAGGTCAAATATGGCACTATAACTTAATTTATGGAGTATGTTGGACCATGCTACAAATACAATCACTAGTTGATGTTGGTTCGATATACGCGAAGTATGCAGAGATATGGAGTTGCTACAAATTATATACAGCTAGTAGAAAACAATCAAAACAAAGGGGAAACTATGTATATTGATGGAAGGATAAAAGCTTACGAAAAAATTGTGGGATTTATAAATAGTACACGACCAGGGACAACAACTAAGCAACCGAATTGCATATTTGAGGGGCGTGAAGGAAATCGTATATTTGTATGTGCAACAAAATCAATAGTTGCAGGTGAAGAGTTCTTGATCGATTACAATTTGAATCAAATAGATGGAGGGGATTCTACTATGGGGGTAAATATCTTATATACCATTTAACTAAACCTTTGATCAATCACTCTTATTATTTATTTTTTTGCATTAATTATATTATATGCCATTTAACTAAACCATTTGCATTAATTGTCTTGCTTTTTGTATTGTGCCAGAGTGATCATGCATTGATGCCTACACGGTCTGGAGGCAGCTCCGAACAGATAAACTTCAATGTAATAACAAATTTTTATTATTATATAATAGTTGTTAATATGATTACAATATCTAATTGTTTTAATGTTACAATTGTTTTCATAAATTTTATTGATCGATTTATTGTGTCAGGGTGACCGTGGAAAGTCACTTGAAGCTACATTCGTCAAGGGTGATCATGGAAAGTCACTTGCATCTACATTCGTTCAGGGTGACCATGGAAATTCACCACTGTGTCGCATAAGGTAAATGTTAATAGTAACTAAATATGATTACAATAACTAAATTTCTTTAATGTTAAAATTAATTTTCTTAATTTTATTGTTTGATGTTTGTAGTCCATACTCGATATATATGATGAGGTATTTGAGGAAGAAATATTTTATTCGACAAACCCAATGGAAATTGTTAGGAAGGACCTGAAAATGGAAAACATAGAATTACTTCGTTTGATTAGCAGAAGACCCATGACGGAGGAGATCAACGCAAGAATTAATGAGTTGAAAGATCAAATACATTCTTATGGGGTAAGTGGCATCTTTACATAATTTTATCAGCTATGACATATATTCATTTATGATTTTTAGTTTTATATTTTTTATATGATATGATAAACTCAAGTATTCCTTTTGTAGGAGTTTTTAAAATCTGAAAGTGGACAACCTACAGAGACTGTTATTGGTAGTAGTGATGCTCCAGTGCGGCCACAACGCCGACATAACATACCAGTGAGGCGTTTTTACTCTCTTGAGGTTGGCCTTGAATCATATGATGAGCATATTTATTTTGAGCAACATGACATGCTCGAGCAGGGCCATACAGACACTGGGACTCCACATGATGTGGGAGATGAACCTAGTTTCGATTGCGAGGAAGTTTATCCTGGAGCATGTTGGGTATGTGTTATATTATTTGCACGAGTAGTAGTGTCCGAGGGGGTCACCTACCTCGAGAAACTTGTCATGTATTTAGGTGGGTTTTTCAACACATGGTTTTTGCCGATGGTTTTCTATTTTTGGTTAAGGAATTAGGGTTTTGGACTAATCCAAGTCCTTGGGTTAGGTTTTTGGATGTTGTTGGCTCCTATATGTATATTGTATTGTAAACAATGTAACACAATGAATGAATATAATATATGTTGGTTTTCCCGAGTTGGGTTTCCAGGGGAAAAATCTCTATATAATGTTTGTATTTGTCATTGTATATTTTCTGTTCTTTTCTAAATATTTGTTTACAGTAGACATTGTACAATGTTAGAATTTATGCATGGGTGAAAACCACGGGAACACTAGATGTCACATTTCTAATGGATGACGGTTGTGTTCCAATAAAGATACAAAACATTGCAGGTATTTATTAATTAATTGATTTATTTTTATCATGTAATTGAAAAGCACATATGTCGAAATTATTTTAAATTAATGATCATAATGTTTTTGTAGGAAATAATGTATTCTATAGGAACTTGAATGACAAGGCATTGGAGATTTTTGGCCCCACCATTCGCACAAGGTGGAATGGCCAAGATAGAAATTTGAAAGATGGATTGATAATCCATATGGTAAACTTGTTTGGAAATACATTCCACAAAAAAGTGGTCACCCATTTAGCTGGCGAGAGTTTGAAATATACCAGGGCCCAGTATAAGAAAAGATTGGAAGAAAACCTCAAGTATGAGCGCCCTCCCATGGTTTCGAAGAAAGAGTGGAAGGAAATGATAGAGGATGCAAAGGAGAAATTTCTAAAAAGACAAGGAAAATAACCACAACCCGGTAAAGCAAGGTACGACACATTTCATATTTTTAATGAAATATGCTCAATTTTGTTTTTTTTTCTTATTTTAAATAACAATTGTGACATCTAACATATTTCAAAATTTTCATAGGTCGCCTGATACCTCCAAAGCAACAAAGGATAGAATGGAAAAGCAAGGGAAATATAAACTGGGATAGGGTGGCTACAGAAAACTAAGAACACGAATCGTAAGAATTAAATGATTAATTGTGGAGAATATTTATTTAACAGTAGCAAACAAATAATTGTTTTATTACACACAATTTTAATGATGTTATGCATTGCATGGAAATACGTTCAAATATGTTGCCACCGAGGAATACCTAAAGCTTGGTTTCAAGTTTGGATTTCAAAGTGTGGTTGAACATCGAAAAATCTTGGGGCAGACGCCAATCTCCCCAATTATCCAAATGCAAGTAAATAAAATCAATAAGGCCATCATTGTAGTATACTTGTAAAATCTATTCATGATTGATTATATCACCAATAACTAAATGTTTATGTTTTTTTTAAGAAGGAGAGCAATCGAAGTAGTGAGGGTAGTAGTTCTCAGCAGCTACCAGTTGATCGCAGGGAGTGTCTGTCGCATGATATTGGGGAGTAGACTAGCCATTCGGGTATGTATGCTTTAGAAATAGAAGTATCTATTATGATTATAGATAGTTATTTGTTGACATGTACTTATAAAGTTTCTTCTTTCAATGGAAGAGCATGTATCTCATGAGGGTGAACTACAAGGGGAAAAATGACACAAGCAATGAACACACCAATTGTCACAGCTAGACATACAGGTAAAGAGCAATATTGTAATGTTATTCGAAACAATGAAATAGTTCTTTCAATAATATTATAGCATATCAATATGATCATTTTGGTTGTTGTAGTTCACGCCCATTTGCAGCGGCCTCCACGCCCTGCTCATCGACGTACTAGAAGTATGGTACGTGAGGGCATGGAAACACAATCAACACAACTAGGACAAAGCGTAAGAAATACATTGCCAGATGAGGATGATGATATCCCACTCATGGGTTTTTTTAGAAAAAAACCAAAAACAAAAAATAATTGATTGTATAAATTTATGACTTGTATTTTGATGACTATCATTATTAATATGAATGAATGTTTATATGACTTGCCTCCTTATGCATGAATGTTTATATGTTTATATGTTTATATGTCTTGATGACTTGCCTCCTTATGCATGAATGTTTATATGTCTTGATGACTTGCCTACTTATGCATGAATGTTTATATGTTTTTTATGTAAAAGAAATCATTTGTTTGGTATGGGGAATTGAGAGCGATGTGAGGGGGGTGAGGGGCCATATGAGCTTCCACCTTCATGTGGTTGGCCCTGTTCAGCAGAGAATAACCTATTCTCAAAACAAAGAGAAGCCCATTAAGGTATCCCACTTTAGTATTTCTAGAGTCGTTTACATGTTTAAATGCTTGTTTATTTGTTTATATATTATTTACTCATATAAAAAAAAAAATCTTTGATGATTTCTACAGGTCTTGGTGATGGAAATGCAACTCATGGACAACTCTTATCAAGTTGTATGGGAATATGGACCTGGCAAAAGGACATTGATAAGGTAAGGGTTTTGACATGTTTTTTATAGTCTAGTTATCCCATTGGTTTTATTCTATTAGTAATTGATAATTGGGTGCTTATTTTATAGTTGCATGTTTTTTATAGTCTTTTATATTAGATCATAGTCATATCAAGGGTGCAAATTTTATACATGCATCGGATATTTGGATGAGAAGAAAGTTGCAGGATAACAATAAAACATAAATCGTAATCAATGAGACTAATTGAATACCATTATATAGTGTTTTTTGTTCACACTCATCCAAGTTACAAGAATTGATCACCTACCTTGTCATCATAGTATGTGTGTGGAATTTTAGATAGGGGTGCCCATCAATTTCTCCCAAGATGGAAAAAAAATTGAAGGGTGGTTGTTATAGCCACAACACAATCTAATTTTTAGAATTTATATTATGACCCAATTTAGAAATTTCATGGACACTACTTCAAACAGTAGTGGTGCAACTACTGTCTATTTAATATGTTGAGAGAAAAACCTACCATGAAAATATGCAAAAAGAAAAAAAATCTTCCCCTTGGCCCAAGAAAGTGTTTTTGTAACACTTGTAATGTTCCTTAGTGGATGAAATATATATTTTAGAATATCTAGTAAACCATCAATACAATAAACCCCAATATTGTAGAGAAAACACTTAAGGTAGGGTAACACCATCAATTACTCTTTATGGAAGGAATCACTCCACAAGCTATGCTTGTTAGAATACAAAACCCAACATGTGTAATGCAATGATATTCATGTTTATATATACTCTCTCACAAATATTTATAGGGGCATAATCCAACTACCCTTCATTATTACATTCCATAAATTATTATCAACCAACTATTTAGTGAGCCTTATTTAATGAGTATGGCTCATTATTTTAATTAATGAATTCACACACCAACAACTTAGTGGGCCTGATTCCATTTCTATTTTTAAAAAGAACTTCCTTATGATTTGAAAAATACAAATATCCAAGTTATAGTTGATCCTTCAATCGAATTCTAAAATTATATAATCCAATCTCCAATCCTCTTGTCATCTGGTCAACCTTATTATGGGCCATCTCTGAGAGTCAGTTAGTTTGATTCAGTTTCTCTTGTGCACCTTTAGTTCAATGTGGTTTGGCCTCCATTTTGGTTTATCCCAACTATTGAATGCCACAATATATTCCATCCTTACTAAGATATATGTAAATAACTTACTATTGTTGACAGGGTTCCCATCAATCCTTCAATTTGCATGCTCCTCGAATATGAGCAAATCTCACTCCTTGGTTTTCAACATATGCACACTAATTGATCTAGTGTATTCAATATTATATTCAACTTCATCACTGATATTCATTCTATCAATTATTATTTATCATTCAATTGACTTGGTTCAATGAAATTTCTCATAAATCCTACCTCCAACCTTCTAGGCTTCTTCTAGTCAATCAAATTTTGAATCAAACCTCCTCATTTTGATGGTTTTTTGTCTCCCAAAACTGAATAGTTTTGAAGAAGATGAGGAAATATGTCCTTCACCTCCTCTAATAAATACCATTTTTGTATGAACTTAACCCTTCAGACCAATTTTCAACAAATTTCGTTTACCCCTGCAAGTTTCACAAAGCTTCTATTGCAAAATAGTGCCCTATTCCAACTCATTATGCATGTCTAGCACTAGGTCTTCAACCTCTGGAAAAAATGTCAATTGTTCCTCCCCCTCGTGAAGCATGCAAGGTTATTTCAAATGCTTGGAATTGATAATAGATTAAAGGATCATATATGGTGGCAACACTAGTTGAAAAACATTTCCCCCACCTGCTGCATAATTTCAAAGGGACCATACCTAATGGGTTTTAGTTTCTACCCTAGGCCTTGTATCCATTGTTTACTAAGATGTAACCACATCGTAAATCCCACCTAAAAATGATGAGATACTCTATGCCAATCATGCCTTTCCTTGTACTTTTGTTTTCTCTATGCAAGTCATCTTCCATTCGTCTATGTGTCTATTGAATTCTTTCAATGAACCTTATGGATTTGTGTTGATCATCATCTCGCCTCGTGAAATTCTCTTTAATTTTTTGAGCAAATAAAATTTTAAAGATAATTCGAGGTAAAAATACCAAACATGTCTTGAAGGGTGACTTACTTATTATTAGGGCCCTACCCTAACATCCCTATTTAATTGTACTTGTGAGTTAGTTAATTAATGTATGAGGCCATTTTATTTGAATAAGGCCCACTAGATAGTTGGTGTGAGGTTACTCAATGTAAAAGGGTCATATATATTAAATAAGGCTCACTAAGTAGTTAGTACTCATCAATTATAGTACCACTCATGGATTAGGGTTTGGGTTGTGATAAATAATTTATAGAGGTAGTAAGATATGTAATCTTTTGTCAAGTATTATCATTGTATTGGAAATTTGTTCATTTGGAGGCTTCCCTCTTGAAAATCACTATGACCATTGCTCTCTTTCTGGTATCAATATAAGGTTTAATATTTTGCAAGTTCAATACTCTTGTTCTTCCTATTTTACTTTGTGTAGTTGTATATTTTTTATATTTCTCTTAATTCATTGTTTTTCTATATAAGTACACTACAAGTGGTATTGGATCTCTTTCTTGTGATGACATGTTCTCAATTTTTTTAAATTTTAAATTTACATTATTTTAACTTTTTTAGACTATATATGTGTTCCAACATATTTAAACATAAATATATATGGTTTAGAGGGTAAAACTACAGTTATGAATCTTACATGTAAGACATAAAAGTGGGGTCACATGGTTGGACACCCTTGTACACTTTTGTTGGTACCTAGAAAATAGTATCATGTCAATTAGAATCTACTCATGTATTTGATCTTCCATGTACACTTGGGTAAATCATAATCCCCCTAGGCATACCTAAAACCCACCCTACAAAAAAATCAATGGTTTTGTCACTATAGTACACCAAGCATAATATTTGGGGAGATAATTCTCACATCCCTTGGAATCAAGTATTATGGCTAAGGGTATGGTTGATCCTCCTTATTTATAGTCAAGAAATATTGGCTAAGTACTATTGTTGGAAAACCATAGTATACTAGAGATCTATACCATATAACACTCATTTTATCTTAAGACTATATCAAACCCTCGCCTCAACTGCACAAGCAACAAAATTCCTACATAATTTCAAATATTAGGAATTTGAAAATTTCTTCTATACAATGATATTCAATACAACAATCCCCTGGCAACAGAAAAAAAAATTGGAGCCTACCCAAACCTTACGGGGGACCTATCCCAAAAGAATCCTCATACAAATTTAATTGTAATAACCCTCCTTACTGTTGGTATGATTTTTGGTTTACTACTGTTATGTTTTTTTTATTATGTGGTTGAGGACTTTCATCAAATAGTTCACCAACAAACTCAAAACCCACTGTAAACCCCCTTTTTCTACAACTGCTATGTTTTTGGTGTTTGTTGATTTGTTTTCGTGATGTGTTTCAATGGATAATTAAGGGTTTGGTGCCAAATAGAATATGCATAATATATACAAACTATAACAACAATATGGAAATAGAAAATAACTTAGCCAAACAACAAAATGAACATCAAATCTTATCTGATTTTATTATATGTTGACCTATTGTTATAACCCTAAATTGCTCTACACATGCATACCTGGCATTTGGTCCTCTTACTTGCATTTTTTTCCAAACCATCACTGAGTTGCTCTTCTTAAAAACTCATTTTTTGAAGATGTGTGTGCCTTGTACCAATACTGCCCACGCACATATGTCTGTTGCACCAATACAGCCCATGTGCATATGCATGTTGCACCACTACAGCCCGCGTATACTTGAAAAAAGTTGCAAAAATTAAAAAGTTGTAAGGAATTTGTTGAGATTACGGGCTATTGGGTAGTTTCCCAACTAATCCACTGCCTATAGCCCATCACCCAACCGAATAACCATCCTTTTGTCATATAAAAGGAGGTGTTGGGGTCTCATTCCACATCTAGACCTAAGAACAGTGAAACTCTGCCCATTTCAGATCCCCTCCTTGCCCCAAGCATTTGCAGCCATTTTGTGAGAATTACCTCAGAAATTCTTATTTTTCCCTTTTTCCTCCATAAGAACTCATTCCATTTCCCAAGAAGAATTTTGAGAGGAGAAAGATACATGGAGATGCAGTTGGAGCTTGGTGAAGAAGATCTCGAACCAAGTTCAAGGAGCAGTAGCCGACTTTGGTTGTAAGTAATCATTGTATTATCAACAAAAGAAGTACTTTTCCTGTCCCAAAACATGATGTGTCAAATGTTTGCATTTGATTTATGCTTTTATTCTAACATCTAACCCTTATTTATGTATGAAATGTATGCCTGTAGTTTTTTGTTTATCTGTCTTTGAATGTAGGCCAGCCTTTGGGAGGAGTTTTGCAGTCAACGAAGCTATCAAGCACGAGAGGATCAACACCAGACGTGGAGTAAAGGTACAATTACCAAATCCTTCTCATTTTACTTTTCTTGCATAAGTCTGGGGTAGTTAGAGAAGTAGGAGACTTTTAAACGGTTATTGATCTACCTACATTGTAAACCCTAGTGTATCCATAGGGGGGTTTTCCCGCTAGCAGAACTGGCGACCATAATGGGGAAGCCTCTAGGGTTTTAGGGGATTTTTTGGGTGTTTGATTGGTTTTATACCTTTTGAGTTTCTTGTTGAGTTTGATGAGTCTTTAAGGGATTTTGGTCACCTGTAGGTGCCATACCAGTTCTCCTTTCCCTCTCAGTATGTTTTTTTCTTTTCTTTTTGAGAAATTACAAAGGTGTACACGCCCTGCAGTGGGACAGCACACGTACATACGTGTCCTACTTTATAGATAGCTCACATATATACACAGGTTGCTTAAGCATCAGTAGCGTACCTGTGTCAAGAAATTGTTTTTAAGTAGAGGCAGTCAACCTCTTCCCTGATTGAGGTTTTAATTCTTAGGGTTTCTTGACTAAGTTTGGTGTCTCTATTTTTTACAGTCAAAGCCTAGGTTAGATGTCAGTTTGCTTGTCTTTTTCAAGATTTCTTGTGTTTACTTCGAAAGGGTTTTAGGCGAGTCTTTGAGTCTTTGATCGGCCTGTTTGGTTTATTTAGTGACTCCCTACGATCCACAGTGGGCTAGAGGTCAGTTTCAGTCTTGTCTTGTTTTTCACTTTTTCCCCTTTCGCTTGCTTTAAAGAAAAAGAAAAAGAATTTATTTCAAGTTTCTTGTTTAAAGCATTTAAAAAAAAAATAGAAAAAGATTTTAATTTCTTAGTTTGGTAAAGTAGTTAGGGTTAAGTTATTTTACTTGAAATGAAAAAGAGTTCAATTTTTAAGTTCTTTATTGATTTCTTAGAACACTAAGTAGCTCGTAGTCAGTGAAATCTCGTTTTAGGTCTTCCTTTCAAAGATCTTGAAAAAATTTAGTTGTGAAAAGTTGGTTTAAAGAGTTAGTTGCAAATCTTTATTGTTAACTAGAAGTAATTTTGCTTTAAATTTCATTTATTTCTCCTTCTTCATCTCCCATACACACCACTAGTTTCACTTCCATTTCCTTGAGTTAAAACAAGCCATTTAAAACAAACGCTAATTAAAAACAATTAGACTTTATGTTTGTAGGGTCAATCAACTAGTTTAGGCTAGAGCCTTGAATTAGGTTGGAGAGGAAACTCTTCAAGGCTTATAAACAAACATTGGAGTCAGAGTTAGGGAGTGTAAAAAGTCCAGTGACGTGAAATTTATCTGGGACCCCCCTCTAACACAGGGGATAAACACGAGGTTGCGTGAGGAAAGGTAGCAGAGATAACCCCTCCAAAGTTGGACCAAGCGTAGTGGGGAATGCATATTGAGGACTTGTCATGAGATACTATCGGTTGCATTTTCCTACAGAGCTTTGTGGACCTTGAATCCATTCGTGATCCTCAGTTGTCTTCCGGACCACTTGCTCTCGATACCCTCGGTAGGTTTCGGACTTGTTATCCTGCTCATTGTGATCCACCCGACTGTCGACTGTACCCGCCTGGTGTTTGTTTACAAGCTAGCAACTTAGTTGCCTTTATTCTAGAGACTTACACAGGTGACTGCGAGGGTATACCACGGTACCTAGGGTAGACATCGGGCCACGCTTTGCAGAGTATACCTAGAGGGTGCTTCCATGTTCGAGTTTCACTTGCACTGGTAAGTTTCTCTATTGTTGGTTGGCATAACTGTTCTTCCGACTAGATAGTGGTTTGCTTGGTTTATCTTGTAGGAAATTTTTTAGTGTGTGCTTTTCTTTAAAAGTTAGTAAAATCCTTTCTGTGTCATTGATATTTTCACAAGGTGGAATATCAAGAGCTTCGTCAGTCGCGAAGGCTTCAGGGCCTACCGTCGGTTACATTGGAACCACCGCCGCCACCGTTACGGCAAAGACTTGACCAGCAAGGGTCATTCGAAGTGACCGAGTCGCAGGAAACTATGCCTGAGCTAGCTCCGAGAGGAGAACACTCGAATCTGGAGGAACGTATTGTTTCTGACTTTGGAGCGGAATCTATCGAGCTAGCCAACCCTCCGATCACTGACTTGTCAGTGCCAATATTGGTACAAGTTGTCTCTCCAAAGGTAACACATCACGAACGCCAGATAGTCTTACAAGCAACTATGGAAGCAAACGTTGCTACTTCATCAAGGAGTCATCACACTCCCTCAACGGCTGCCACCATAGGGGGTATCCCACCTCCAAACACACCTTCGTCGGTCCAGACTACCATGGTCTCGACCACCTCTACTTCGGGCAGTGGTCTGATTCCGTCATCCACGGCGACCACTGCTTCATTCACACAGAGTGCGACAAGCCCTCCATTTTCATATGGGATGCCCGACTTTGATACGAACTCCATCCTTACCTACTCCACCATACATACCATGGCTCTGGGGGGAGGGAGCTCAAATTCTCCCTTGCAAGGGTCTATGGGGGGCACCTCGGCCTCCTATAATGCTATCCCTTACGATGGAGGCCATATACCTCCTCTGTCCCCATTGCTCGATGGTGCTTTCCAGCCACTCATTGGGTTGAATAAAAACTATACCTTGTTTGGAGTAGGCAATTTAGGACCTTCTTCTTACACCACGTCGGTGGGATCCATGTCAATCTCTTTGTTCGGCGCATTTGGTAATAATGCCTTCTCATGAGCTTCCATATCGGTCGGGGGCAACCCCGGTTTTGGACAACAGAATCCTGTGCAGGGTACTATTCCTACATAGGGGGAAAAACACAGGTGTTTTGTCCTCACAAGGACTTTGGAATCCTTGGCAAGGATCAATTCCCTTGTCAAGGATGAAAACTGGGGGAAACCCCTTCTATGGTCAATGGAACCCCTAGCAAGGCTCTGTCCCTATGCTCATCAGATCGGAAGGGGGAAACCCTTTCCAGAATCTTTGGAACACAACGTAGGGAGAAATCCCTGCCCAACCCTCGACATCCAATTACGGGAATCAACTGATGACGTCCCAGTAAATGTAGTTTTTGTACATTGGTCAAGGCCATGGTGTCTACCAGAACCCTGGCCAGCAACCCAATTTTTCCTGGCAACCTAGTGCCAGTCAAACTCCAGGATCCCTTTTTCCTATACATAGTACCCAGTCCAAACTATTGTTTCTGGAAACATTACATATGCCATACTTGTCAATGTTGCTTAACTACCCGATTTTCCATGATCTGTGTTCGCCCCCCATGCCGACTAAGTTTCCCTCAGACATTCCAAAGTTCGAAGGCAACCCTGGCGAAGACCCAGGTGATCACGTGACAACTTTTCACCTATGGTGCTCATCAAACTCATTGCGAGATGACTCCATATAGTTGTGTATGTTTCAATGCACTCTCATCAGGGGTGCCGCAAAATGGTGCATTGAGCTCGACCTCTCAAGATATTCTTACTTTATCGATTTGGCGATGGTTTTTCTAAACCATTTCCAACTCCCTGTGAGATAGGATGTCAGCACTGAATTGTTGGCCAACTTTGAGTAGACTAAGGTCGATCATATCTCGGATCACATCTGAGAATGACGACATCGGAAGAGCTTGATCAAGGTACAGGTCCCACCGGATTTCCTGCTAGAGTGGTTCCTGAAGTCTTTGGTACCTCGGTTATCCAAGGACGTTGCAACTTCAAGAGTGTTTTCAGAGGAGGAGACGATAATGAGAGCGCAACATCTCGAACTGATATACTCTTAGTTTGGCTTACTCTATGATATTTTTCCAGATGCGCCACGGTCCATCCTTGACAAGGCCAGAAAAAAATTTGGAGCACATGTCGATGGTATAGTTGGTTCAACACAAGCGAAGTCCACTGATCAGCTATTAAATCAATTGCAACAATTTTCAATACAACAGACAACAGCCAACCAGACCTCTGGTTCGGTTGTTCCCCCTACTCTAACGTCGTATGTACATAGTTTGCATTCGACAAACCCGAAGGCCAACCAGCAGCCTGACGAAAAAGAAGAAACAATGAAACAAGAAGGGTAAGGGGGATAAGAAACCCAACAATAATGTTGGTGGGGGAAACACAAAGAAGAGAAAGTCGAATTATTTGTGTAACCTTTTCATGGAGGACCATCCGACTCACCTGTGCCCTCGACTTGTGGAGGCCCAGAAGTTATTGGTGCAACAGCAGCTTGTTGTGTTAACGAACCCATTCCCACATGGGAAAAATATGACTCAAGCCTCTTCGAGCGTGGATGGGGGAAGTCAGGGACCCCCTCCATCTTCTAGTAATCCCTCAATCGTGAATGTTTATATGATGAAAGGTGACACTTACATAGAAACTAGGGCACATGATTACAGAATGTTGGAATCTTCCGAAAAGGGTAAAGAAGTTGTAAACCCATCTGTTCCACTCCATATTGAGAATACAATGGGAGACACAATGACATGCATCCTGAAAGGGGCGTTCAAGAAATATTCTCATAATCCGAACGTGAGGGCCACCCAGAATTACTATGTGGTGGAGGATTTTTCACAAACCCCTTGCGTGATGTCTGAGTTGGAGGTCCTCTAGAGCTGCCCTTCACAGAGAAAGGATTTTTTATCCGCCTTGGGATCTGCTGAGACTTGTAATCCAAGAACGATCATTCTCGATACGACCGACTTGAAACCTCGTCTCCCATACCATGTTGTGTTTCAAATAGTAGTGGCTTACACCACAAAAAATTATACCCGAAATATTTTTCGCACGGTGCTTGATGAGGGTGTCTCGACTTACATCATATCGTTGGCATGTGGGAAGGCCATTGGCCAACCCATTTTGTCTTCGTCACCTACTCTGCTTACTACTTTCGACGGTCATTCTTTCATACCACATGGAATCATCCCTTCTTTACACATGCAGTTAGGAGGGAAGACTATGTGCATAAAATTTGAAGTGGTCGATGTGCCTCTCAACTACAACCTTATGTTGGGAAGGAGTTGAACTTATGAAATGCATGCAGTGGTTGCCACGGTTTTCGATTCTTGTTGTTTCCACACGAGGGTCGAATCATACCCATTGACCAGTTGTCCTTATCCAGGCCTGACCCTTCATTGGGGGCATCCACGGTCCCAATGATTTTTAACCCTCAGCCCGGCGTCGTCAATGTGGGGGTTGGTTTGTACCCACCTTTGATGGGTACTTTCGATTACCTGCCTCCTTCTGACGATGTCAAGTTCATATCGGCTGCCCCCGACCAACCTAGGGCTGAAATCTTTCAAGTGTCATCATTCTGAATGACTTACTTTAACGATCCGTGGATTGTTCCTTCCCCATTGGACTCAATGGAAGGGACAGGCATCATGGCATAGCCATGCCCTTGTCCGCAGTAGAAGTTGCGTACAGTATTGTCTAGCAAGCTTCATCTGACCCCGATTTGACTACCGCACATGAGTTAGATCCACTTCTCAAGCCTATTTGGGCTCACGGTTCCCTCGCCACTACAGATTCTTTAGACTTGGTCTTGCCCTCTGATGAGGCAATTATAGAGGCATTGACCGGTCCAAACAGACCCTGGGATGATCTCCATCACAGATCTTATTTTCTCCTGGAGTTAAGAAGAATAGAGGCAGGTGAATTCATGTTGACTATGACTCAAGACAAGTCTTGTCTTGTTAAACTCTGGCTACGCATGCAGTTTATTCCGAGGGTAACATGGAAACTATCACTAAAATGATACCTATTTACATATCCATAACCCTTGGCGTCGTGGAAAATGTTTTTGTCAGAGAGGACTGCTCCCCCGAGGATATTTGAATCTATATAAATTCATTTAAGGAATTTTGCGACGTTTTTTCCTGGTCTTACAAGGAAATGCTGGGAATTGATCCAAGAATCGTCGAACATGTGATAACAACTTATCCTGACGCCAAGCCAGTCCGACAGAAGATTCTTCCAATGAATCCTTGGAAAGCGACAGTTATTAAGGCTAAAGTAGAGAAACTACTTAAAGTTATTTTCATTTACCCCATACAGTTGACGCAATGGGTGTCAAATCTCGTTCCGGTTAACAAAAAACAAGGTACAATTCAAGTGTGCGTGGACTTCTATGACTTGAATAAGGCTTGTCCAAAGGATAATTTCCCCACCTCATTCATTGACCAGATTGTCGATGAATGCGTAGGCTATGAGGTATTTTCATTCATGGATGGTTTTTCGGGATATAACCAAATTCAGATCAAACCTGAAGCCAGCATAAAACAATTTTTATCTATCTGTGGGGCACATTTGCTTATCGTAAAATGCCTTTTGGCCTGAAGAATGTTAGAGCCACTTTTCAGCGGGCCATGTCTTTTTCTTTCCACAACCTTATAAATATAATCGAGGCTTATCTCTATGATCTAGCAACATGATCTCGCAAGAGAATTGATCATCTCGAACACCTCCGACTAATCTTTGAACGATGTCGCTACTATCGGATTCGCTTGAATCCTAACAAGTGCATTTTCTACGTGACGTCGGGTCGTCTTCTAGGTTTCATAGTTTCGACAACAGGGATCATGGTCGATCCTATTAAGGTTGAGGCGATATTTCAGTTGCATCCCCCGTGCACAATCCCTTGGCTTCAAATATTACAGGGAAAAGAGAACTTTCTTCAGTGTTTTATCACAAACTATGCCGAGATTACTAAAGGTTCCATGCGTTTACTAAAAAAGGGAGTCCCTTTCTATTGGGACGAAGTCACTCAGCTCTCTTTCGAAGCATTGAAACATGCCCTTACGCCTGCCCTCTACTCTGGCCTCCCAATTATGATAAAGATTTCTTATTGTACTTGGCCACTGCAGAGTCGACCATCAGTATGGTCTTGGTTGAAGAGGACAATCTACTCGAAGAACATGTGATTTACTGCCTAAGTCGTGGCCTAGTTGGACCAGAACTCAACTACTCCCATGTTGAGAAGCTTGTGTTGGAAACAGTGCATGTTGTCCAGCAGTTTCGTCATTATATCATGCTTTGCAAGACCACCATCATTGCCATTGTGAATCCATTTCAATATGTGTTGACACGATGCGTCATTGGCGGCAAGATCAGTAGATGGATTTTTATCCTCCAGGAATTTGACTTGGATTTTGTTTCCACGAAATCCAAAAAGTCATTGGTCTTTGCGGAACTTATCTCGAAACTTTCGGTCGAGTCAGGTGATGTTACGCCCAAAGAATCGCCTATTAAAGGATATATTTTTCTGATCACATATTCAGACCCCTGGTATGGATATATACTAGTCTATCTCCAAACTTTGAAATGGCCCGCCTCTGCTTCTCACGATGAGTGTCGATGAATACGCCATTAGGCACGAAACTATCTCATCCTCGATGACACTTTGTATCGTCGAGGTGTAGATGGCATTCTTTGCCAGTGCCTTATTCATGAAGAAGCAGAACTTGTTCTTAACAACTGCCACACTGGAGCATGTGGTGGTCATTTTTCTTGGTTGGCGAGATCCCAAAAGATTCTACGAGCAGGTTACTTTTGGCCTACATTAATCAAGGATTGCATTGAGTTGGTCAAGAAGTGCCACCCGTGTCATATCTTCTCTCGGAAGATGAGGGCACATCATGCTCCTATGTTTCCCATCATTATTGTTGGTCCCTTAACCAAGTGGGAGATTGATTTTACTACATGCCACCCAACCTTAGCTAGGGGCATCGTTATATCATCGTAGCGGTAGACTACTTCACAAAGTGGGTTGAGGCTATGCCAACATTTAATGATGATGGCGAAACAGCATCTCTCTTTATTTTTAACCAGATAGTAGCAAGGTTCGGCATCCCAAAGGAGATTGTCACTGACCACGGCAGTCACTTTCATAACAAAATGATGTCCGAGTTAACATAAAATCTTGGGTTGAGGCAAGAGCATTCAACACCCTACTACCCACAACCAAATGGTCAAGTGGAGGCTGTGAATAAGTCCCTCAAGACTATTCTACAATGAACAGTCAATTATGCCAAGTCAAATTGGCATTTGATTTTGTACTCGGCGTTATGGGCCTACCAAACGTCTGTAAATACTGCCACTGGTTTCTCACCTTTCCAACTCGTTTACGGGCTAGAAGCAGTCTTTCCTATAGAGTGTCAGATCTCGTCTCTAAAGTTGGCAGTAGATTTATTTCCAGACACTTCACCACTTGAGTAACGCTTATTATATCTCGAGCAGCTCGATGAGAAACGTCATGATGCAGCCTTGGCCAACGAGGCTCCCAAGCAACGAGTCAAGTGTCAATATGATTGGTCTGTTCATCCTCAGATTTTCTCTGAAGGTGACCTTGTCCTGGTCTATGACCAAGATAAGGATCCCCTAGGGGCAGGCAATTTCAAACCCATGTGGTTCGGACCTTTCATTGTGAAGGAGGTCTTAAAGAAGGGCGCTTATCATCTGCTTGAATTTGAGGGAAATGCTTTGGCGGAGCCTAGAAATGGGCTCTACCTCAAGAAGTATTACTCATAGGTTGATCACCTGGGTGACTTCTTGTACATATGTATAGTTCTTATACAGTTAGTTTTTGGTCTTTTTGTTTTATGGACGTATCATTATTTATGTCATGTTTTTCACTGTGGCAAATGTCAAGTGAATCGAAGGTGTTTTTTGGGTTCGTGGATGGCGCTAGATGACACACTCGGAGGCTTTCTTCCACAACTTGGGTGATTTTCATGCCTCAAGGCTAGTTGCTATCTTCTGGAGGTATATGTCTAGGTGACGCTACAAACAATGTCATTGAGTACAATGCAGTGATAGAGTTGCTTCGTGATGCTTTGTCACATGGTATCTCTCACCTCTAGGTCTATTTAGATGCTCAGTTGGTTGTGTCCTAGTTAAATGGGGTTTACTGCGTTTATGATCCTACTTTACACCGATGCTTCCTTAGGGTACATCTCTTAGAACGCTACTTTGATTACATTACGTATATCCATGTTCCTAGGAGATTAAATCAAACGATAGATACTCTAGCTAATCAAGTATTAAATTGTCATATTGCACACACATACACATGTACATACATTTGTAAAAATGTGATCCATAAGACATCAAAGATGTATATATATATATATATATATATATATATCTTGAAAAGTGTAAGAGTACATAGGTGGGCGTGAATGACTCAAAAAAAAAAAAATCTGGTATACATCACGGGGCTTATTCCCTAAAAAAAATACAAAAAGTGTCATCGGCACATGATGGTCCATCCTATCTAAGAACGGGGCCTGTTGGCCCTACCGTAGTGAAAACCGTTGTTTTCCAAATGCCAAAAGAGTTGGACCCAATTCTGTGGCACCCCAACTACATGAGGCTACATAGATGGGGGGAGATCCTCGATCTCGGCCATGGTAACTGCACGCGTAACTGTGGTGAGGTTTTGCTCCACCCGTCTCAACACCCTCTCAGCCTCTCTGGCTAAAGTTCCCCCTGGGTATGTTGGTTCGTTGGTTGTTACTAGTACTGCCTCTGGTCGAGGGCATCGCCTAGTCCTCGAGAAGTTTGTCGAGCGCACAGGTCCCACATATGTACATAACAGATATATAGTTGTCAAATACCCTGATACACATAAAAACGATATATATAAAAAGAAACAAAAAATTAAATAACTTTAAAATTACATGTACCTATCTCTCCTCTCTCCTCTCCAAGAGGTACGGGCATGTTTGCATCCCTATAAAAGCTGATTATGGCGTAGGGGTAGTCCTCTATCGTCGGAATCTTCCATTCCCACCAATCAAAAAATGTGTCGTTGAAGGCCTCTATGGTCCTTCCTCCCCCCTGTCATGGCAGCAATGTTGCCCATCTACACACTATTGGGAAGGAGGCCACATTCCCCCGCACTGTCTCTCTAGGACTCAAGCTGGGTACCCTCTCAAAGAAGACGAGCATAAAAAGGTATCGAAATCGAAGTTTTTGTTGCTACACTCATGACAATCCGTAAGCTACCTCTTCATGCAAGTCAGCATGGTCGTGCTCCATTCAAAAATGTGTGCATCAAAACACTGCATGGCACAATACATGTGTGCCCAGGAGGCCTGGTGGATGGTCACGGATCCAAAGATCCATCCAATGAGTAGTAGGATCACCTTCAGTGATAGGTTGGTGATATTGTTGATGGGCACTTGAGAACCTACTTCCTCAGTGCCTGCCTCACAGTGCATCCTGATGTAGTCGGCGATGTTGAAGGGCCCGGGAGGAAATGTGTGCAGGTTGACTGGTTCCCCTCTCCTCGAGAGGCCAGTCAAAAATTAAATGTCCTCAGTCATTGGATTCAATGACTGCCCCTCAATCATGAATGCCTTTGCGTCTGGGTGCCAGTAATCCACCAGGGCATTCAGAAGCCTAGTTTGTGCCCTCATAAGAGGACACTGGTAGAACTTCCATAACCCGCATTGTTTTAATGCGAAAATGGCAGCAGGGTCCTCATCGACCAAGACATCGACCTCCTCATGTTCCCTCTCTCTCCAGTGAACATACATCTTGTTACATGACAAGTTCAAGAGGGAGTTAGCTCTTGCATTTTTTCATTTTTTCATGTTTTTGAGGGTGTACATGGATTGTTTTGGAAACAGTCGCATACATCCGCGAGTAGATTCTTTTATGCCCGCAGATGTATGTAGTTTTTCCTTGTACAGCCCACATACAAGTAGGGCCGCCCTTTTTTAAGAGGGTGCGCCCCAAAAAAAACGAAAAACAATGCAAGAAAGAAGAATGGAAATGCAAGAGGGATGAGTTTATACTTACTTGGTTCGAGCGGAAGTTCGTTTCATCCTCTGAATCTCCTGGAATCAACTCTTTTAGAAAAGGGGTCTTTTTTTTATATTTTGGTTAATTCTCAAATTGCAATGGTAAAAATGAGTTGTCAGCTTCTATTTATAGACTTTTTTGGCCCTTTTTGCCACTTTTTTGAACCCTTTTGTCGTTTTTTTTGCCTTGAAAATCATTTAATGTGGTTCTTGAGTTTCCTATTGGATGATACGATGCGATTCACTTTTGGTTTGGTAACCTTTTTGGGAGATGGGTCACTTTCAAAGGTCCTTTGGCAAAAGTCATTTTTCTAACTTTTTGCATATAAGTTAGGATTCCACCTCCACTTTCCGCATCTCGTTGTATTTTTCGCTTTTCCATAGGATATATCCCACCGAACTACGACACGAAACCATCATTGTTGCTTTAGAAGTGTTGTAATTTAGTGGTAGAGCCTACCTCTACATGGATGCCCTAGTTAGATCATTGTTGTCGTTTGGCACCCATGTTGTCTTTAATGAATTTAGGCTCGGGAGTTCTTGTTAGTCCTTTCATGATTACAATATTGAGCCTCATACGTCTGATGCATCATCACTCTTGGCCTCACCCTCGGGACTCCCAAAAATGAGCATACTTTGTTGTCTTTCAAGCTCACTTTGAAATCTGAAAGCAACATCCGACGAGACTACATTTATGCTTTTCAATCTTATCTGGATTAACTGAGAAAAGTGACCTCATGGAGTCTTCTTTAAGCCCTTTTTAGACTCTCTAAACATGAAAATATTGTTGAGCGATCTTGTTGTCCTTCACGCTCACCAAAATAAAACTTGAAGGCACGTCTGTCCAGTGGTAGTTTGCCCATTTTTCGATCCGGATGGTCAATTTTACGAACAAAGGTATACTCTAAGAACTTCGGTTCACTAGAAGAGTATTCTCAGGTATAATTTTAACCCTTTTTCGGGCCTAAGGGACTAAATTTACGAAAAAGGAACCCCCACGAAGTCCATAGTTAAGCTCTTTTCAGACTCCTTAAAATTGAAAAGATCGTCGAGTGACCTTCTTCCTTCACACTCGTTAAATTGGTATAGAAGAACATCTAATGGCATGAGTTTACCCCTTTTTCTGGCCTATGCATTATGGAGGAAAAAGGTACACCTTGGGAGATTCATCTCACCGGAGAGTTCTCATTAGTAAATTTTATATTTTTTCAGGCTAAGGAGACTAAATATAGAAAAAGGTTGTGAGTCCATAGTTAAGCTCTTTTCAAACTCCTTAAATTTGAAAATATTGTCGAGTGATCTTGTCTTCGTCACACTCGTTAAAATGGTTTTGAATAGACGTCTTTTCGGTGCTAGTTTACCCCTTTTTCGAACCGAATGGACTATTGTCG
This sequence comes from Picea engelmannii, assembly GCA_009831015.1. Taxonomy (NCBI): domain Eukaryota; kingdom Viridiplantae; phylum Streptophyta; class Pinopsida; order Pinales; family Pinaceae; genus Picea; species Picea engelmannii. The sequence goes on from ML802974.1 coordinate 30,850, forward strand.
AAAAAGGTACCCCGGTGGAGTCTTCTTTTACGTTTTTTTAGACTCTCTAAATGTGAAAAAACTATCGATCTTACCTTCTCTGGGCTCGTGAAAAAATACATTGAAGGGGGTTTCATCGTGTCTTGCTAATCACATTTTCATCCCCGTGTCTTTGGCCTAATGTCAGCTCCATGTTTCTCTCAACTGAACCTTTGAAGCATGCCTTATACGCAAGCCTTGTAGCACTTTGTCTTTGCGACCTGACACCTTGACCCATGGAGGAATTTTCCCTAGGTGTCATTTTCCTGCACATGTATCCTTGCTCTGAGCATTAGTCTGTTCCTTGCGCTTAGAACTAGTATGCTTGAGAAACTCGTTCCTCCTTTGTAATGCAGCATTCTTTTATTCTTTTTCAAGCTCTTTAAAAAATTGAAAAAGACAAAAAAAATCAAAAAACACAAAAAGAGGGGACGGGAAATATATATTCTTTTTTGAAATCACAATGAGTCTCCCTTGGACAAAGCACATCCTTTCATTTGTTCGTCAAGATTTGGGATCTAATATGACCTCAGGAATTTGTTCTCCCTACATAGAGTTGTTTCCTCCTCTATTTGGTTACTCTTACAAACGCATGGAGAGTTTTCGTTGCCTCCTGCATCGTGAACTTATGTCAATGTCATTCTTCCTAAGTTTGGTCGTCTTTCGTACTCTTGTCCAAGGGAAGTTTCACCCATCCTGAGTTGGCATTTCTGCAGTTTGTCTCTTACCCTCATGCCCGACCATCCCGAAAGTCCAATCAAGTCCTTGTTCAAAATCACTAAAGTTCTCTGCTTGATCATTGATAGTGAATTCGTACACTCACATTACACTCCTACCCAAGTTTTTAAGATATTGAAGTTGTTGCTCGAGCTCTAAAGGCCTTGCCTCCATCCATCAGGCGTCATTAGCTTCTTGAAGATGGATACTATACTTGTATATATTTGATTTTGAGATGTAGATCCGTTGTGTATTTCTCGCAGCTACACTTTATATAGTTATATGACATCGATCTGCAGTGTATTTGATTGGGAGACATGATTTATTTCATCTCGAGCATGGGTATGCCCTCCTCGGAGAGATAATTGTTATTTTTGCAGATGGCACCTCCCGAACTCTGGTCCCGATCTCACTCACTTCGTACATTGGTGAATATTTTGTAATGTATTTCGGCCATCAGATTCTCTTCTGACCTCACACATTAGCGGGCATCTTTTATAACCCTAAATTTCTCTACACATGCGTACCTATAATTTGACCCTCTTACTTGCATTTTTTTCCAAGCCATCATTGAGTTGTTCTTCTTAAAAACTCATTTTTTTAAGCTGTACGTGCCCTGCATCAATACTACCTGCGTACACACGCCTACTGCACCAATACAACCCGCGTACATACGCATGCTACACCACTACAGCTCGCGTATACTTGCAAAAATTGCAAGGTATCCATTGAGATTACGGACTATTGGGTAGTTTCCCAACTAATCCAACGCCTATAGACCGTCACCCGACCGAATAACCATCATTTTGTCATATAAAAGGAGGTTTCAGGGTCTCATTCCACATCTAGACCTAAGAACAGTGAAACTCTGTATGCTTCACATACCCTCCTTGCCCCAAGCATTTGCAGCCATTTTGTGAGAATTACCTCAGAATTCCTCATTTTTCCCTTTTTCCTCCATAAGAACTCATTCCATTTCCCAAGAAGAATTTTGAGAGGAGAAAGATACACGAAGGTGCACTTGGAGCTTGGTGAAGAGGATCTCGGACCAGGTTTGAGGAGCAATATCCGACTTTGGTTGTAAGTAATCATCGTATTATTAATAAAAGAAGTACTTTTCCTATCCCAAAACATGATGTGTCGAATGTTTGCATTTGATTTATGCTTTTATTCTAACATCTAACCCTTATTTATGTATGAAATGTATGCTTGTAGTTTTATGTTTATCTGTCTTTGAATGCAGGCCAGCCTTTGGGAGGAGGTTTGCAGTCAACATAGCTATCAAGCGCGAGAGGATCAACACTGAACGCGGAGTAAAGGTACAGATACCGGATCCTTCTCGTTTTACTTTTCTTTCATAAATCTGGGGTAGGTTTTGGGTAGTTAGAGAAGTAGGAGGCTTTTAAACGGTTATTGATCTGCCTACATTGTAAACCCCGGTGTAGCCATAGGGGGGTTTTCCCCGCTATCACCTATTACATATGGATGGAAGCTAAGGAGGTTAATATCGACCTCTCCACTAAATATGCATCTCAGACAATACACAATCATCCCCTTCCACAAGAAATTGGCCTTCACATCTGAGATACGATCGTCCACAAGATAGATACACCCCTCCTATAGCAGACTCAACCCCATCAAAGAGAATACGACCTCCTTAAATGGTACACAAACTCCACACAAGTAAATCAACCCTCTCACAATAAATTCATCCCCTCCACACAAGATATCTCAACTCTCCCAAGAAGATTTGATATCCTCCACTAAGGAACTCAGCCTCACCAAAAACCTCGACCTCTAGACTATAGAACTTGATTGTTGCTAAGTGAATGTGACCTATTTTTTAATATATAGGACAGTAAAAAATTAACATAAAGAATGTTAACATTAACATACTATTAAAAAGTTGAAATGCAAATGTTAGCTTTTAATGTCATAAACATGAATATCATTTTAAAGAGTCTATCATAAACATAAATAGATATGTTAACTTTTTAAAAGTTAACAGTAAAAGTTAGCACTCCCTATTAAGGACAGTAAAAATTTATGTAAAATTTAACAAAAGAACCAATGCATATAGAACATCAAAAAAATAGCCACTAATGATATCCTCTCAAACACAAAAAAAAAGTATGCCTTTTATGTGTTTAGATTTGACAAAACCTTGAAATAAATCTCATTTCACTACCCAAAATAATCATGCTCACTTTGCTACCCTAACTCCATGTCCTTCAAAGAAATGGATAAAATTCATATGGAAAGCCACAAGACCTTCAATCTTCAGCAATAGTGGCTCTCTCACTTACATAAATACCATCCAAAAACTTTTGAATATCCTTCTTCTTCATGTGACATTTCTGCAATATTAAAATTGCAATGTATAAGAAAAAGACGCCATCCTCTAGTTTTACTTCATGGTCGATACATGTTGAACTCCTAACACATATTTTTTGTATAAATATTACATTATTCAAGTGGCTAGTAGATATAACTTTTTTATTGCAATCATATCCAGAAAGGTACAAGAGACATTGGAAAGAAGAGTAGACTTAAACACTCAAACATCCATAGGCAAAAAAATTCCCCTCATATGGAAGAGACTATAGCCAAAGGACTATTGCAAGTCAATAGAGTCTTAAGGTATGTTATCTTTCACCATTCCAAACATGTAGAGCTTGAAGGAAACATATAAAAGGTTTTTTTATATCTCATGCAAGGAATGTTGAGAATCCGTATATCCAAGCTTCCATTTTCCTGCTAGATGAATATTCACAATGTAGTTTCACAATAAAGTTTGAGGAAGGCTTTGATGCCTCTTTCATAAAGCAATAATGCTAGGAATGGATCTCAAATGAAGAAATATTATCTTTGTATAAGATGATACATGAATCCATTGGCATTCAAATGCATTCTCTAATTGAGAATAAAGACGAAAAAATATGTAAGGTTGGAAAGCCAAGTATGCTAGGATGTCCACTTATTCCAGGAAAGCAAGGGGTTTAGAAGATAGAAGGGCAAGAGTCATAGAAACATTTCATTCATTCAAAAAGTGTCTTTCAATATTGTAAGCTATCTTCACATGCTAATAAGAGATATTGCTAGATTGTTTTCTTATAATCTTGCAATTTCCCAGTGGTTGTAGACTATTGTTTCCTTTCATAGTTTTCTTGAAGCTTGTAGGAATGGATGTTGCAATCTATAAACTATTATTGTGTGTATAATGTATATGCTTAATTATCTTATGAAGTGCTAAGAAATTTATGTGAAGTAGGTTATCTCTTGACATGTTGTAGGTTATCCTTGGTTTCTCAAAGTTGCTTTGGGGTTTGTGCAAGCTATAGTTGGTGGACTATTTTTGTTGATGTTTGTATTTCTCCCTTTTGTTTCATGTCAATGAGTTCTTAAATTATTCTAGATAGGATTATATTAGATGCATTATACATTTGTATTCATAGTTTCTTTTTATTTTGGTTCATAGTCCCATATTACAACAGTTGGACCATAACTGGAGGGTTCACAATTTCAATGGAGGAAGATCTAATTGGTTTTTTTCCTGTGTTAACTTTTGAAGTTAACAAGGGACATTTCCCCATGCCAACTATTCAATGGAGCCGCCTTTTACAAATGGTTGAAATATAATTCTTGCAATCAAAAATTTCCCCCAACATGCAAAGTGGCGATAGCCGTTATAGTCCTAAATCATCATCGCCTAACCATTAAGCAAGTCTATCACTTTTCTTTACCTCGCACTTTCACGCTTCGAGAGTTACAAGTTGCAAGGTTTCCAAACTTCGATATTCGAAGTTGCGAGACGGCTTCAAAAGTCACTCGGGTTAGTGTTGGGGGTAAGTCACTTTAAACCATAGTCAAACACTCTCAGGGTTTTGCAACTCGGCAATCGCTCTTCCAAAGAACTATACCTTCGTAGCCCCGAGTCACGAAGTCACGATATTCTTTAAGCACTTAATGCAAATTATGTTTTTTAAACTAAATCGCATCATCGCGATTTTGGGTTTTGGGGGCTCAAAGGGAAGGGGTGATTTATCCCGATACGACGAACGCCAAAAAAGGAGATTAAAGACTAAAAAAAAAACTAATTAAAGGAGCTAAGCCAGATCAATAAATTCATTAATACAAGTTTAATATGCATCGTCTATGGAGTAATTTTAAATGTATTTGTGTTAATTTATGTTGCGACTCGTCAAAAAATTATGGCTTTTATTTGAGATACGGCGAAGTGACAGATAAGGATATTGATTTTACTGCTAAATCTTTCATTAAAACGATTTGATCGTTCTGTTCACAAGGACACCGGGGTTTTAAATGGCTAAGATAAAAGAGTTCTTTCTTTCATTATTTCAAATTTCATTTCTATTTTGCGCAAAGAAGCTTTTTCATCGGGATAACTTTTGTCTGTATCTACATCTTTACTATAGGGGAGTTGAGTACAGATTCCTCTATCATGGCTCCACCAAAAGCGTCCAAGGCGATTGCTAAGAGTTCAGGGCAAGGCTTAGATACTGTTTCTGATACTTCATATCGAAGTATTGATACCGTCAAAACCTGGTCATACGTCTCTGACATTCTTCAATTTGAATTGGTGGATTGTTCATATGATTTCAGCGATAAGGAGAAGGACAATTTGGCCACCAAATACAAAATTGTCGTTCAAGCGGAGATGCACAAAATAGCGGCAAGGCCACAGCTCCTTCCCTATTATGATATGATCATATGGGTGCTAAACCATGTGAATATCCCGACCAAGACTATTATCAGCGAGAAGCAGGTGACGATTGAGACTTTTCGACCTGAACATTTGTATGCAATGTATCAACTGTCACCCATGCCAAACTTCGCGTACAATGCCAAGTTTCTGGAAGATTTCAAGCGGAAGGAATGCTAGCAATACAGCAGAAACTTGTCTGATTTGATCAAAGATTGGGTCTCGCACCCCGCAAAATTTAGGGTGGATGGTAATGGAGTTTATTCAATCTATAAATTAGAACTACAATTCAGGTATATAGCAATGATGACCTGTAGGTTGTACGGGAGGGAGGACACCGCACACTTTTACCTCCCGTTGGTGCCTCTGATTCACACAGTCGTTGAAGGTTTTTCCTTCGACTGGGCCAAACTGTTGTTAGACAATCTAACCAGTCAGATTACTGAATATCGAGCGCAGAAGGCGAATGGGAAAGTCGCCTCATTTTTCATGTCCGCCTACATCATGGATGTTGTTTGTTTCGTGACACCTTTCCCTCTAATGAGTTGGAGCTGGACTCCATCTAATGTTGAGCCTATCCATGTCTATCACTCAAAACTTTGGGAGGATAAGGCCACAGAATTCATATACAAGATTTTCAATTGGGTAATGGTACCGATGCATGTCTCCATCTTCGGTAACCCACCATCCAGGATTTCAGATAGCATCGCCACCAACTTGAGTAGTGTGGTTGACTGGTATGTGGAAGCAGAATTTTCATACATCAGGGTTTTCAACGCCTCTATGCCCCTGTATGCTCTACCACTATTTATGTCGGATAGGCTGGTATGTCGCGAAATCGCCAGGAAAACCGTGATCGGTGGCATAAGAAAAGAGCTTAAAGGTTTTTCAAAGAAGGTATGGTCTCCCTTCCCCATTCATTTGAATACATATTCTTTATTAGATTTTGGACACGCAAAAGCCGAGGCAGCGGCCTTAGAGGATATTAAATTGGTCCACATTGAGTTTAAGAAGCACGACCCACACAAGGTCATGGGTAATCACATAGCGAGTTGTGGCCTAAAAATATATGAACATGAGCATTCGCCTCATGATGACATCTTACGAGGGGCAAGATCTTATGCCAAGGTCCTAAGTCGGATTCAAACCTTGTCACCCGAGGAGATGGTCGATTTCTTCAAATTTCAACAACAACGGCGAATCTGCCTTCCCCCAGTCTTACAGGGTAAGAACCCACCGACTGCATATGTACAGCAAATGGAAGCCAAGGGCTCCAAAGATTCAGGACTTGACCAAGGGGAAAATCAGGAAAAGAAAAAGCAAACCGATGACCCAAAATAGGAAGCCAAGATCCCCAGCTCTCCAAGAAGGCCAGCCTCAGTTGTTACCCCAGGCAAATCATCCAAGGAAATCGGCAGTCCCATCTTTTCTGTCACTCCCCTACAGTCCACAAAGGGGATCCCCGGCGAGGGATGGATTTTCGGTGAAGAACTAATGCCTATTACTGTAGAAGAGTTGCCTTCGAACAAATTTTTTTTGATAAGAAGAGAAAGGTCGTTGTGAAGCAAGAGCTTTACCGAGAAGCGGGCACGGTAGCCAAAAAATTCAAAATCCTAGCCAATGGAATAGCCATGAAAAGGGGGGAATTCGCAACTCAGATAGCAGGGACATTGGGGGCTTTTGCTACAGCCAACCAATACTATATCAGATCCCTAAAAGAACAATTAACGCGGAAGAACCGCTTGATCAAAACTTTGGAAGCTAAGCTAGCTACAGCAGAAGCTACTGTCAGAGATCAGGTGAACACAGGTCTAGAGCTAGTCAAAGCAGCCGATCAAAAAGAAATCAAGTGGCTCAAATCCGATCTCGAACAAACACAGCTGTCGGCCTAGACCAGTCAATCACACATAAGCCAGCAAGAAGAATTGATAGGGCAGTTACAGGCAAATTTAAATTTCGCCGAGAGCCAAGTGATAGATATCGGGATATTCCAATCCCAAGCTATCGAAATCCGAAAAAGAGTGTCAGCAGCTCAGGAAGATTTACTCGCTAAAGTGGAAACCATTCAAAACCACTGCCAGATCATTGATCAAGTGATGGAAGACATCTCTTTGAGAGAAAGAGAAGCTGGGGCGGCTCGGGTCACTTTCCAAGAGGTTGTCATAGCCACAATGAGAAAGGAAATGGGCAGTAGTTCCAAGCTCTCCATCCCAGAGTAGACCAGAGGTAACATCTTGCTAAAGGTGTGGGAGTGAAACATATCAGAGAGCAGAGAATGCGCTAAAGAGATAAGAAAATCTTATGAAGAAACCTTCAGCTTGATAGATGAAAGTTTGTTGAGTCTCGATAATGAAAGCAGTGCCGGGACACTGGGCCAGATCGATATAGCCAAGCAACTACTAAATATCAAGGACAACGTGGAAAAAGAGCGGGCTGAAATATCACAGATCAGCCAGACTGACATAGTTCAAGTGGATAAATGGTTAATAAAACCAAGTATACAGTTATGTTCTATCATCGCCGAAAACCGACAAGTGGGAGGAAGGTTGCCATAGTTAGCAAAGGATTGTTACACTTTCAAGGCAAACCACCAAGCAGAGCCTTCCAGGTTGATAACCCAGTTGGTGGAGAGGTGTGTCACTTGCACCAAGTAGGCGAAAGGACAAGTTCTCGGTACCAAATAATGACAAGTGTCTGCCTGTTCTATTTTTAGAACCCGAAGAGTAAAGTAAAGAAGGTGTTCCACCCGCATGAAAGATGACAAAGACAAAGAAGTGAAACGCTTGAACTTCTCATTTTGTAACCGAAAATTTCGGAAACAATTGAAATTCAAATGTTCAAGAGTTTGTATATATATGCATTTTGAAGAAGGAAAAAGGACTGGACCTTTTTTGTTCAATTGTAATAGAGACTTTTTCATTTGAAAATTAATACAAAAGCAATCCGAAGATTCCTGATTCTGTCAAGACTGAGTTATGAGTTTGTTTCCTCTGTTATCTTATATTCAATTTCATTTCGCATATATATGTCTGATGAATGCTTCACTATAATTTAGTATAACCTCTACCGTGGTGATCAACTTTTAGACGTCTAATCGTTTGCAGTTTTTCCTCTATATCGGCTATCAGCAGGTACAAGACCTGTGAAATTTTTTTAGATCTTTATATTTTATGCTTCGTCAGATTTCTTCTTGTCTTTTTCTTCTTCTGTTTACAGGGTGAGATTCTCCCTTCATAGGAGCCTCGCATTATAGACAACTTAATGTTTTCTCACATTTCTCAGATGATTTATTAAAAATTAACTCAGTTACGGGAAAAGGCCTTTGGTTTGCATTTTATCTGTGATTTCAGATTCGAGAGTACTCCTTTTACGATCCAAAATTTGAGGCAGCATCCTAAACCTCGAACTTTCCTTTAACTTTCCTTGTTCCTCTATGAATGTCCTCGTCACCAAACAGCCCAATATTGGACCCGGCTTGTCGGATCAAGCCATCATCGCTTTGAACCTTTTTGCACCATACTTAAAACAACCACCACCTGGGTAGAACTCGAACGTTCATGGGCCACCATTGAACAGGATATAAGCATCCAGGAAATTTTGGAAGTGAGACAGAGGCAACTTAGAAATCAGCCTTAGCTTCCTTTCTCGAAGGTTGATCCTCCCCCTTTTTTTATCTTTCACACCACTTTCGGATGCCTAGACCCTATACTTTATAGCCTTAAGTACAAACTCTGGAACAACATCTTTCTGGCGCCGTTGTCGGGGACCAAAGTTACAAAACCTTTTCCCTGGGAGAACGACATTCTTAGTTCCTACCCTTTGATAGAAAACAAAGGGTGAACACCTTGTTAAGGATAAAATTTCATCATTCACTTGGTGACTCCACGTTTAAGTAAGCTGGCTTTTGGGCAAAGGAACACTAGAAAAAACTCGGATGGTAAACAGACCATGCCCGTTTCCAATCCCAAAAAAATACTGAAAACAAAAGGTTCCCTTAAGTTGACCACTGTCATCTACCATCTTAAGTACCCTCAACCCAAGGCTAAGATTTCTTTTGAACCTTCAACTTCGCACAATTCCCCCCTTGAAACCATCAACCCAACTTTAGCTCTCCCTGAAGTTAAAAGTGAAATCCATCCGATAACCTCTGACGTACATAAAGGTGAAAATCCCACAGTAAATTTATCAGCGATCGATATCCCGCCAACCCTTCAGTTAGATTTCACGACCCCGCCTAGTCTCGAATAGTATACCATATACTCAGATTCCACACCCGCGGGTTCCCCTGATTACATCTCTTGCAAATCCGAGGAACCAAGCCCTCGCATCCCTTTTCATCTTTCTTTAGTTTTCTCATCTCTCGAAGAAGCTAAGGATTCGCTTTTAGTGTTCCAAAACCCTCTTTATAACGCACTGTTTTCCTATCCTGTAGTACCGATGGCTGCTGCCGGAGGAGGAGGTGGAGGGGTTTTAGGAGGGGGAGGGGGAGGGGCTCTAGGAGGAGGAATGGGGGGCCAAGGGCCGCCCCTGCCTCCCAGAGTTTTCGCTAAAGTAGCTGCAAGATATGCGCCTCTGGTCCTGCCTGTCCCTCTTCACGGCCTTCCTGAAAACTACATGAAAAACTTACCTAAATTTATAGGGGAAGGGGACTTGACCATGGCCGAACATATAAATTTCTTTGATCAGTTCGCAGATATCCTAGGTCTCGAACACAAAGACATATACTCGAGGTTGTTCGTCCAGACTTTCGAAGGACAGGTACGAACCTGGTTTCGAAGTCTACCTGCAGGTTCGATATTATCCTATGATGCCCTAGAAGACTCTTTTCTTAGACAATGGGGCGAAAGGAATGACCATTTGTATTATTTGACCGAGTTTGGGTCTTTAAAGAAAAAAAATTCGGAAACCGTTATGGAATTCATTCAAAGATTTAACAAGTTATATAATAAGATCCCAGTCGAAGTTAAACCATCCCAACCTGCAGTCAAGGTAACCTTTGTGGGAGACTTCGAACCTGATTTCGCGCTTCTTTTGAGAGAAAGGAGAGGGGCTACCCTGACCCGAATGCAAGATGATGCCATAGAAATCGAATCTAACATGATGGCTTCCGGCAAATTGAAAACAAAGGTAGAAATGGAAAACCGAGAAACCAAACATTTTAGGGAACAAGCAGGACCCTCAGGGCCTAGTAGATCCTCAGATGATAAAATCGATGATATGGCTAGGATAATCAAAGAGTTATCAAATAAGATTTCCAAAATGGAACTAGATCAATCCAAGGTAGATCCTTTCGTGAAGAGGGAATTCATAAGAAACCCCAATCCTCAAAATCAACAAAGACGGATTAAAAATGAAGACCAGAAAATTCAAACTCCTTTAAAAAATGAAAATTTTATCGAAGGAAACGACCTGCAAGATTTCGAGGACCTGGATGAAGATGTGAAAAATTTGGGTGACGATTGCACACAGCCTTACTTAACTAAAGAAGACTATGAGAAGTCCTTAAACACACTGCAACCGTCAAATAAAGATGTTGACATAAACAACACTGATGTTTATGTTGATAAAGAAATAATCGATTCTATAATGGTTGAGGTCCAACCTAGGTACAACCTGAGGCCTAAAAACAAACCTGCGTCGACTCCTCAACCCAAGAAAATTCTCCCCAGAGTAGAAATATACCAGCCCATTCCAAAAGAGACCGAGATACCTAATAGAAAAGTAAAAGAGGTAGATTCGTTGAATCCCAAAGTAAAGGAGGCTGAGACCCAAGCGAAAGAAACTAAGACAACTGAAACACATATACCGGTAGGTAAACTCACGGGAAATAAATCAGCACAAACAAATAAGTTAGAAAATAAGGAGTCTGAGGTTTCAACCAAAGAAACGGACAAAGGTAGTGGAGGTTTCAGCCTTGAAAATGAGATAAATAAGATCAAAATACCAATCCCCCTAGTCGAATTAGCGAAAAATCTTGTGTATCGAAAGTAGATAACCAAAATGATAGGTTTTTCAGATCTAGAAAGTCACTCTGACGTGATAAACTTGGAAGATGATAAGCCTAATATCACTTTTGGTCCACATTTCTAGGGTGCCAGAGACAACGTCGCCCCCTTCTATATTACCCTGAATGTGCATGATCGACTGTTGCATAACTGCATGCTAGACTCTGGGGCCTCACATAATGTGATGCCCAAGTCTATTATGGACAGACTAGGCCTCGAGATCGCCAGGCCTTATGGAGATATCTACTCTTTTGATTCAAGAAGAGTTAAGTGCATGGGTATGATAAAAGATTTAGTAGTCACCCTTGCACAGGTCCCGGTGAAAAGCGTCTTGATGGATGTAGTTATCGTCGATATACCTCCGAAGTATGGTTTACTGCTATCTAGGTCATGGGGAGCCAAACTTGGGGGGTCTCTTCAACTAGACATGACCTATGCCATGATTCCTATGTTTGGTGGACAATTTACTCGGCTCTATAGGGAAATGAGGCTAGCATACATAGTGAGCGACCCACAGAATCCTAACAATTTCATGTTTATGTTGTCGATCAAGATCTAGGAAATTGTATTTTGTCTTTTGATGATGGTGTAAATAGTTGTACAGAAGAGAATTACATAGATGAAAACGAATCAGGAAAGATAAATGAAAATTTGTATAGCACTGGAATTTGGAAAATGTTTTTTTACGGTGCCATGTCATATGAAGGAGCAGGTGCAGGAGTACTATTTGTAGCACCTGAAAATGAATTTATTATTCCTTTCTCTTACAGGCTTTGGTGGGATATAGACTGTACCAATAACGTATGCGAGTATGAGGCCTTAGTCTTAGGATTAGAAGCTGCCAGGAAGCTGAACATAAAGAACCTGGAAGTATATGGAGATGCAGAGTTGATAGTGAAGAAGATAAACCGGCAATACCAGGCCAAACACCCAAGATTGATATCTTACAGGAATTGCGCCTGGGATTTAATGGAAAATTTATTTTCATCGGTAAATGTTCATTTCATCCCACACGCTGAAAACCTGCAAGTCGATTCGTTAGCCAAAGCAACTTCAACTTTCGTACCCCCTACCGCTTTCAAATTAAAATACCACATAGAGGTAAGGCACAGACCATCCATACCAAATAACATACAACACTGGCAAGTCTTCGGGGATGATGAACAGATCAGAAAGTTCCTGGAAATGGTGGGTGATTTCTCTAAAACCCACATTGACCAGGAGAATCAAAACGATCATGCCTGGATCATGCAAGAGGGAGAGGAGCCTCAAGACTTCTGAGAGAAAATTGCTAATCATCGCATGTTGTTTTTAAAGAACAATCAGATTCTGAAAGCACTGATCCCCCTGGAGAGACTTTTCGACCAAAATGATATGCCCTTAAAATATGCTTTGCAACCCCAACCAGAAGAGGTTGAAGACTGCGACATAGGGACCAAAGAGGAGTCTAGGGTAGTAAAAATATCAAATTACCTTCCTCCCGAGGTAAAAAGCAAGTATAAAGACTTACTTGGGCGGTACAAAGACATTTTCGCTTGGTCATATGAAGAGCTGAGAACCTATGACACCACTGTGAATGAACATAAGATACCCCTGAAGCCTGGTGTCAAACCCTTTAGATAAAAACTCAGACAAATCAATCCTATTTTATTGTCCGTGGTTGAAAGGGAAGTCAAAAAGCTCATGGATGCAAAAATAATCGTACCACTAAGATACTCTGATTGGGTAGAAAACCCGGTCACGGTTAGAAAGAAAAGCGGGGAAATTAGACTATGTGTTGATTTTAGAAATCTAAATAAGTCCTCCCTCAAAGACAATTACCCTCTACCCAAAATGGATCACATTTTAGAAAAAGTATTTGGGGCAAATAGGATGTTGATAATCGACGAGTTTTTCGGGTACAATCAAATTGTCGTCAACGAACACGATAAAGAAAAAACAGCGTTCACCACACCTTGGGGTACATTTATGTATGACAAGATGCATTTTGGTTTAATGAATGCAGGTGCTACTTTCCAACGTGCTATGGATATCGCTTTCATTGGAGAAAGGGACAAATTTGTGGTTATATATCTTAATTATCTAACCGTTTTTTCTAAATCTAATGAATACCATCTGATACTTCTCAAGCAGACGTTTGAGAAATGACGCAGGTTTGGTTTGTCTTTAAACCCCAAAAAGTCTCACTTTGCTATGCAAGAAGGTAAACTCTAGGGCCATATTGTGTCTCAAGATGGAATTAAAATTGATCCTAAAAGAGTTGAAGCTATAGAGACAATAAATATCCCTAGGAATGTAAAATAGATTCAGTCATTCTTAGGAAAAATAAATTTTTTGAGGAGATTTATCCCAAACTTTGTTGAAATCGTGAAGTTGATCACAGATATGCTAAAGAAAAATAGCGAAGTGAAATGGATATCAGAAGCCAAAGCATCGTTTGCACGCATAAAGAAGGTTATAAGCGAGGCACCCGTACTGGCAAGCCCTGATTATCTAAAGGATTTTATTATTTTCTCGTTCGCCTCTGAACACACACTTGTCGTGGTACTCCTCCAGAAAAATGAAGAAGGTTTCGAGCAATCGATAGCCTTTTTTAGCAAAAGTCTTAGAGACGTTGAACTCAGATATGATATAAATTTGGAAAAACAAGCATGTGCTATGGTGAAGGTGTTAAAGGCTTTCAGAACCTACGTGTTGCATTCCAAGGTAATTGTGTACATACCCACCAGATTCGTAAAAGACATTTTGGTTCAGTCTGACAGTGATCGCAAAAGAGGTCGGTGGCTTGCCAAAATTCAAGAATTCGACCTGGAGATAAAACCAACGAGACTAGTAAAGGGACAAGGTTTGGCTAAACTCTTAGCTGAATCAAATTTCAGAGCTCTTGGAATAAATGGCCTACAGGGAGGTGAAGAGTGTGTGGACATGAACGAGCTCGATGAACAAATAACTGAAATCAGAATCGAAGAGAAGTTTGCTTCATCAGATTGGTACAAAGACATAGTGTCCTACCTGTTGACCTTGAAGTTCCCGAGTGACTTACCCCCATCTAAATCCAGAACGTTGAAGCTGCATGCGGTCAAGTACTGTATATCCGAAAGCCAATTGTATTGGAAGGACCCACTTGGCTTCATGTTGGTTTGTTTGGTTGAATCAGAAACAGAGAAGGTCATAAGCCAATTTCACGAAGGAGTGTGTGGAGGACATCATGCCTCGAGGGCAACGGCTTATAAGATCTTGAGGGCAGGATATTATTGGCCCAAACTTTTCTCAGACGTCAATGCCAAGGCCCAAGCCTGCAACCCTTGCCAACTGTTCGTAGGCAAGCATAAACTCCCAGCAAGGTCGTTGGTTCCGGTCAAAACGGAAGCCCCTTTTCAGCAATGGGGATTAGATTTTATAGGCAAAATTAATCTTCATTCTAGCGCTCAACATAAATGGATCATGACTACTACATATTACTTCACCAAATGGGTGGAGGCTATTCCAACAAGAAGGGCTACGGATTCAGTAGTAATAGATTTTTTAGAAGAGAACATTTTGCCTAGATTCGGTTGCCCCGGAAAGATAGTCACAGATAACGCCCAGGCCTTTAAATCTATGGATATGGTCATTTTTTGCCAAAAGTACAATATCGTGCTTGGTCATTCCACGGCATATTACCCCCAAGGAAATGGGATGGCCGAGTCTTCAAACAAGATCCTAATCAATATAATTAAGAAAGTGTTCAGTGAAAACAAAAAATCTTGGCATGTGCATTTGAAATACGCTTTGTGGGCAAATCGGATAGGCACAAAAAAGTCTATCGGCACTTCTCATTTCCAAATGGTGTACGGGATTGACGTAGTATTACCTATAAATCTAGTGCTTCCCGTAATGAAACTTTGGCAAGATGAGAAGGAAGAACCAAATCATGTCACAAGAAGAATAAACCAGCTGATTGAAGTCCAACAACACAAGGCCGAAGTGGATGAAAGGTTGCAGAAATACCAGGACAACATGAAAGCGCTATTCGATCGTAAGGCCAAAGACAAAGAATTTCTCCCTAGAGATTTGGTTTTAAAATGGGATGCTAGGAAGGAAGACTCAGCAAAACATGGTAAATTCAATCACATCTGGTACGAATCGTTCAAGGTTACAGCTCTTGAAGGAAAAAATTTGTTTCTGTTAGAGAATTTGGACGGTAAAATCATCAACACCCCTGTCAACGGGCGTTATTTAAAACACTATATGCAATAATTGGTTTTCAAAATTCCCACTATATATACCGGTTTGTGTTTTCTTATTTATTTTTTCATAACTTTATTTGGTAAGTCTACTTTCATCAAACATAAAATAGGTCAAGGTTTTTCTAGAAGTAGGGATACGAAATTTTCAATGCATTCAGTGTTTTTAAAGCCCTGATACTCTTCGTGTTGTTCCCTTACAGGATCTCATCTTGAAGCCCAAACAAGCGAAAGGAGAAAAAAGACGGTCATATATCGGAAGATAAATTCGTCGAAAACAGGTGATAGAAAAGATTTTCCGTTATTTCAAAAGAGAACGAAAATGGTAAGGCAAAGGTGTGAATTCCAGAGAAGTCTATTTTTCAAACGAAGGTCTCTAAAGTGTTGTGATGGTATCGTAAGTGTGATATGTCATTAAAAGAATGAGTTCTTACTCTGGGTCCTAAGAGTTTCACCTAGATAAAGATAAGAGGTAATTAAAATAAGCAGAGAGAGTAAAGCGTCTCTGAGAAAGGGTTCCAAGAGTTGGGTTTAATCCATGACCCCTGTTTTTTTATTTCCAGGTCTTTCTCCGTCGCCCCTTTCTACCCTCGGTTTTGTCTTCTTAAAAAACCAAGCCTATTTCTGGGTTTCCCATAGAGGGAGAAGATATTATGTTTTAGCTTTGGAAGCTAGAAAACAGATCATAAAAGGTAAGCCAGTCCTCATAACTCCTCATTGTCCGACTAAAAAAAGTTATGCATAGGCTGATCCTGACTCTCCTGGGTTTCTTAACATTTTTCTAAGGATTGAGGCTTGCTCGAAGGAAGGCCCCTAGAAGTAATCTTTCCCATTTTCCCTGCGGGCTAAGGTTCTTTAAAAGTTAAGAGAAGGTTGGTCTGGGGTAATCAAAGCAAGTTGACAGACCTCCACTGCAAATTTTACACAGGTATCATCTCTGGTACACTTGGTACAACTGATTGCCCCCACTTCGTGTTCAAAAAGTAAAATATAAGATAGATGGTGAAAGGAAATTCATATTTGATTGCCCCCATCTAGTCCAAGAAGATGATGAAAGGAAATTCATAAATGATTGCCCTCGTCTCAGCATTTAAATGCATAATTATGATTCGAAGTGGTGAAAGGAAATTCAGTAAAAAGGGACAGATAACTTCACTGGGGTACTGAACAGGCTCATTGGCAGTGAAGCAATATCTAAGGTATCTGTAAGGCTATCATACGTAAATTTCACTCTACTCTGGTTACCAGCCTTTTCGAAACCGGATCTGCATCCCAAGTTCAGACAGGGCTCCCCGATCAAAAGCATGAGATTTACTTCATTTGATACAAGCCAAAAGCCGCAAGATCTGTTGGATTTCATAGGATTGTTTTGATCATCTTAAAGCAGACCTAAATCTAGTAGCGAGAAGGAGAAGGTCATGAATGGGGTTGCAGCTGAGTTTACAACGCATGGGAGTTTTGAAAATCTTTTCAGAAGTAAAGATGAAATCTCTTTTTCCCTCTGCATCCCCTTCCTAAGCAAGTTCTGCAGAAATAAGCCTTTGACTCCATTTACCCAATACAGGCACGTGGTCTACTGTTCTTCCCGTCTCGCAGGAAGACGGGATCCCTAGTTGGAGCCTATGTTGGAGCTGCCTTTTACAAATGGTTGAAATATAATTCTTGCAATCAAAAATTTCCTCGGACATGCAAAGTGGCGATAACTGTTATAGTCCTAAATCATCATCGCCTAACCATTAAGCAAGTCTATAACTTTTCTTTACCTCACACTTTCGCGCTTCGGGAGTTACAAGTTCCAAGGTTTCCAAACTCCGATATGCGAAGTCGTGCGATAGCTTCAAAAGTCACCCGGGTTAGTGTCGTGGGTAAGTCGCTTTAAACCATAGTCAAACATTGTTGGGGTTTCGCGACTCGGCAATCGCTCTTCCAAAGAACTATACCGTCGTAGCCCCGAGTCGCGAAGTCACGATATTCTTTAAGCACTTAATGCAGATTACGTTTTTTAAACTAAATAGCATCATCGTGATACGACGAACGCCAAAAAAGGAGATTAAAGACTAAAAAAAACCTAATTAAAGGAGCTAAGCCGGATCAATAAATGCATTAATACAAGTTTAATATGCACCGTCTACGGAGTAATTTTAAATGTCTTTGTGTTAATTTATGTTGCGACTCGTCAAAAAGTTATGGCATTTATTTGAGATACGGTGAAGTGACAGATAAGGATATTGCTTTTACTGCTAAATTTTTCATTAAAACGATTTGACCGTTCTATTCACAAGGACACTGGGGTTTTAAATGGCTAAGATAAAGGAGTTCTTTCTCTCATTATTTCAAATTTCATTTCTATTTTGCGCAAAGAATTTTTTTCATCAGGCTAACTTTTGTCTGTATCTACATCTTTACTACAGGAGAGTTGAGTACAGATTCCTCTATCATGGCTCCACGAAAAGCGACCAAGGCGATTGCTGAGAGTTTAGGGCAAGGCTCAGACACTGTTTCTGATACTTCACCCTGAAATATTGATACCATCAAAACCTAGTCATACGTCTCCGACATTCTTCAGTCCGAATTGGTGGATTGTTCAGATGATTCCAGCGATAACGAGAAGGATGATTTGGCCACCAAATACAAAATCGTTGTTCAAGCAAAGATGCACAAAATAGCAGCAAGGCCACGACTCCTTCCCTAGTATGATATGATCAGATGGGTGCTAGACCATGTGAATATCCCGACTAGGACTATTATCAATGAGCAACAGGTGACGATTGGGACTTTTCGACCTAAACATTTGTAGGCAATGTATCAACTGTCACCCACGCCAAACTTCGCGTACAATTCCGAGTTTCTAGAAGATTCCAAACGGAAGGAATGCCAGTAATATGGCAGAAACTTGTCTGATCTGATCAAAGATTGGGTCTCGCACCCCGCAAAATTCAGGGCAGATGGTAACAGAGTTTATTCAATCTCTAACTTAGAACCACAATTCAGGTATATAGCAATGATGACCTATAGGTTGTACGGGAGGGAGGACACCACACACTTTTACCTCCTGTGGGTGCCTCTAATTCACACAGCCGCTGAAGGTTTTTCCTTCGACTAGGCCAAACTGTTGTCAGATAGTCTAACCAGTCGGATTACTGAATATCGAGCGCAGAAGGCGAATGGGAAAGTCGCCTCATTTTTCATGTCTGCCTACATCATGGACGTTGTTTGTTTCATGATGCCTTTCCCTCTAATGAGTTGGAGCTGGACTCCATCTGATGTTGACCCTATCCATGTCTATCACTCAAAACTTTGGGAGGATAAGGCCACAGAATTCATATACAAGATTTTCAATTGGGTAATGGTACCGATGCATGTCTCCATCTTCGGTAACCCACCGTCCAGGATTTCAGATAGCATCACCACCAACTTGAGTAGTGTGGCTGACTGGTATGTAGAAGCAGAATTTTCATACATCAAAGTTTTCGGCGCCTTTGCGCCCCCGTATGCTCTACCACTATTTATGACGGATAGGCTAGTATGTCGCGAAATCGCCAAGCAAACTGTGATCGATGGCATAATCAAAGAGCTTAAAGGTTTTTCGAAGAAGGTATGGTCGCCCTTCCCCATTCATTTGAATACATATTCTTTATTATATTTCGGACACACAAAAACCGAGGCAGCGACCTTAGAGGATATTAAATTGGTCCACATTGAGTTTAAGAAACATGACCCACACAAGGTCGTGGGTAATCACATGGCGAGTTGTGGCCTAAAAATATATGAACATGAGCATTCGCCTCATGACGACATCTTCTGAGGGGCAAGATCTTATGTCGAGGTCCTAAGTCAGATTCAAACCCTGTCGCCCAAGGAGATGGTCGATTTCTTCAAATTTCAACAACATCGACGAAGCTGCCTTCCCCCAATCTTACAGGGTAAGAACCCACCGACTGCAGATGTACAGCAAACGAAAGCCAAGGGCTCCAAAGATTCAGGACTTGACCAAGGGGAAAATAAGGAAAAGAAAAAGAAACCCGATGACCCAAAACAGGAAGCTGAGATCCCCAACTCTCCAAGCAAGCCAGCCTCGGTTGTTACCCCGGGGAAATCATCCAAGGAAATCGATAGTCCGATATTTTATGTCACTCTCGTACAGTCCACAAAGGGGATCTCCAGTGAGGGAAGGATTTTCGGTGAAGAACTAACGCCTATTACTGTAGAAGAGTTGCCTCCGAACGAATTTTTCTTCAATAAGAAGAGAAAGGTCGTTGTGAAGCAAGAGCTTTACCGAGAAGCGGGCACGATAGCCAAAAAATCCAAAATCCTAGCCGATGGAAAAGCCATGAAAAAGGGGGAATTCGCAACTCATATAGTAGGGACGTTGGGGGCTTTTGCTACAGCCAACCAATACTCTGCCAGATCCCTAAAAGAACAATTAACGCAGAAGAACCACTTGATCAGAACTTTGGAGGCTAAGCTAGCTACAGTAGAAGCTACTGTCAGAGATCAGGTGAACACAGGTCTAGAGCTATTCAGAGCAGTCGATCAAAAAGAAATCGAGCAGCTCAAATCTGATCTCGAACAAACACAGCTGTCAACCTAGACCAATCATTCACAGATAAGCCAGTAAGAAGAATTGATAGGGTAGTTACAGGCAAAGTTAAATTTCTCTAAGATCTAGGTGATAGATATCGGGATATTCCAATCCCAAGCTATTGAAATCTGAAAAAGAGTGTCAGCAGCTCAGCAAGATTTACTCGCTAAAGTGGAAAACATTCAAAACCACTACCAGATCATTGATCAAGTATTGGAAGACATCTCTTTGAGAGAAAGAGAAGCTGAGGCGGATTGGGTCGCTTTCCAAGAGGTTGTCATAGCCACGATGAGAAAGGAAATGGGCAGTAGTTCCAAGCTCTCCATCCCAGAGCAGACCAGAGGTAACATCTTGTTGAAGGCGTGGGAGCGAAACATATCAGAGAGCAGAGAATGCGCTAAAGAGGTAAGAAACTCTTGTGAATAAACCTTCAGCTTGATAGATGAAAGTTTGTTGAGTCTCGATAATGAAAGCAGCGCTGGGACACTGGGCTAGATCGATATAGCCAAGCACCTGCTAAATATCAAGGAGAACAAGGAAAAAGAGCGGGTTGAAATATCACAGATCAGCCAAACTGACATAGTCCAAGTGGATAAATGGTTAATAAAACCAAGTATATAGTTACGTTCTATCATCATCGAAGACCGACAAATGGGAGGAAGGTTGCCACAGTTAGCGAAGGATTGTTACACTTTCGAGACAAACCACCAAGCAGAGCCTTCCAGGTTGATATAGCCCAGTTGGTGGAGAGGTGTGTCACTTGCACCAAGCAGGCGAAAGGACAGGTTCTCTGTACCAAATAATGACAAGTCTTTTCCTGTTCTATTTTTAGAACCCGAAGAGTAAAGAAAAGAAGGTGTTCCACCCGCATGAAAGATGACAAAGGCAAAGAAGCGAAACACTTGAACTTTTCATTTTGTAACCGAAAATTTCGGAAACGATTGAAATTCAAATGTTCAGAAGTTTGAATATATAGGTATTTTGAAGAAGGAAAAAGGGCTTGACCTTTTTTGGCCGATTGTAATAGAGACTTTTTCGTTTGAAAATTAATACAAAATCAATTCGAAGATTCCTGATTCTGTCAAGACTGGGTTATGAGTTTGTTTCCTCTATTATCTTATATTCAATTTCATTTCACATATATATGTTTGATGAATGCTTCACTACAATTTAGTATAACCTCTACCGTGGTGATCAACTTTTAGACGTCTAATCGTTTACATTTTTTCCTCTGTATCAGCTATCAGCAGGTACAAGACCTGTGAACTTTTTTTAGATCTTTATATTTTGTGCTTCGTCAGATTTCTTCTTGTCTTTTTCTTCTTCTGTTTACAGGGTGAGATTCTCCCTTGGTAGGAGCCTCGCATTATAGACAGCTTAATGTTTTCTCACATTTCTCACATGATTTATTAAAAATTAACTCAGTTACGGGAAAAGGCCTTTGGTTTGCATTCTATCTATGATTTCGGATTCGAGAGTACTCTTTTTACGATCAAAAATTTGAGGCAGCATCCTAAACCTCGAACTTTCCTTTAACTTTCCTTGTTCCTCTCTGACTGTCCATGTCGCCAGACAGCCCAATATTGGACACGGCTTGTCAGATCAAACCATCATCACTTTGAACCTTTTCGACACCATACTTAAAACAGTCATCACCCGGGTAGAACTGGAACGCTCATGGGCCGCCATTGAACGGGATATAAGAATCCAGGAACTTTTGGAAGCGAGACAGAGGCAACTTAGAAATCAGCCTTAGCTTCCTTTCTTGAAGGTTGATCCTCCCCCTTTTTTAATATTTCACACCACTTTCGGATGCCTAGACCCTGTACTTTCTAGCCTTAAGTACAGACTCTGGAACAACACCAACATTTTGGCACTAGAAGGGAACAAGGGACATTTCCCCGTGACATTTCCCCATGCACTTGTGAAGTTAACAATGGACATTTCCCCAAGCATTTTTGGCAAGGATTCCTTCAGAAGATTAAAATCGAAGTGAATTGGGTTGAGGTTAGCGGTCGACATGCAAAATTTATTTATTTATTAAACCTACAGTCTTTGTCTCTATAGCAACGAAAAAGCGTGACAAATATAGCATTCTTGTGGCAACAAAAAATTATCATTTGTGTTTTGCCACGGATGTTTGTCGCTATAGCAACGACAAATCGTGGAAAATATAACATTCTTGTGGAAAAAAAAACTTATCATTTGTGTTTTTCCATGGATGTTTGTCGTTATAGGGATAAAAAAGCGTGGCAAATATAGCATTCTCATGGCAACAAAAATTTATGATTTGTGTTTTGTCATGGATGTTTGTCACTATATCAACGCAAAAGTGTGGCAAATATACCATTCTCGTGGAAACAAAAACTTATCATTTGTGTTTTTTCATGGATGTTTGTCACTATAGGGACGAAAACGTGTGGCAAATATAGCATTATTGTGGAAACAAAAACTTATCATTTGTGTTTTGTCGTGGAAGTTTGTCTCTATAGGTACAAAAAAGCATGGAAAATATAGTATTCTCGTGGCAACAAAAACTTATCATTTGTGTTTTTCCACGGATGTTTGTCTCTATAGGGACGAAAAATTGTGGCAAATATATCATTCTTGTGGCAAGAAAAACTTATCATTTGTGTTTTGCCACGGATGTTTGTCGCTATAGCCGAAAATGCATGAAAAATATAGCATTCTCGTGGCAACAAAGACGGATGTCTATCGCTATATGCACATCATTCAAATAGATAGATTGAAGGTAAAATTTATGGGTGAGTTAACAGATGTTTTAATTAGAGTTTCTTCAAATCCATGAGTTCATCAAATTATTGATTTTGTTGTTGTTGATATTTCAAAATATTATGGTCTCTTGTTGAGAAGGGATTGGGATATTTTGCAACTGAATGATCTCACTTGTGGTTTCCATGGAAAGGAAGACTCAACCAAATAAGAATTGATCATGAAAGACACATGAAGCCCACAGATCTTGAAGGAATAAATGAGTTGATCATGTTTTTAAAAACTAGTCTAGGTAATTATTTTATTTCTCCATGCTCCTTACCAAATAAACAGTCTAATGTCATACATTCAAGATAGACTGATGATTCTTATTGTATTATAGTAGAAGTAGAGTGTAGATAGTACTAACATAGCTGTAGAACCTAATTTTTTGGCAAAAATAAATTGATGGTTCTAAGTCTGAAGAACGTGTGGGTGCAAGTTGTTTTATCATTGATCCAAATGGTAAGCATGCCCTAGTTTCTTGTAGGCTTCAGTTTGATTGCACCCACAACACAGGGGAGTATGAGGCCTTAATATTAGGGATTATAAATCCATTGAGATTAATATAAAGGGTTTAAATCTTTTTTTAACTCTCAAATAACTGTGAGGCAAGTAAAAAAATCAATACTTTATAATTTGCCTCATTTGTAAAGTTATCAAGAAAAAGTATGGAGTTTGATTACTCAATTTGATGCTTTTAACATTGATTCCATTCCTTGAAAAGAGAATGTAGACACAAAGAATTTAGCTAACATGCTTGTTATCTCACTCCACTAGAATATTTTCTCATTGATAAATTTTATTTTGAACTTGTCTTCAAGCCTTCAATTCTGGATAACATTACAAACTAGAGGGTTTTCAACAAGGATCAACATATCATACTTTTTTAAACCAATGAAGGTACATTTCAAGATGTAGTCATCGACGATGAAGAACACAAAATCCTTCCATGATTTCAAAGATGGGATGCTTGACTTCAAGACTAATAATATTCCTAAAAGCATGGTTACATTGGGGAGACTGTTTGATTTACAAGGTCGTTTCAAAAAAATTACAAATGTTAATAGTTCAATGTTGCAATATGATATTATGAATCTCGAGACCAAAAAATATACTAAGACTATTAACCTTAGTTCTTGTTGTATTGATGTTGAGAGGTGAGAAAACATAAAACTATTCAAGTAGTACCATGATGTGTTTGCTTGGACATATCAAGATTTTGAAGGTTTATGATATAAATATTATTCAACACGCGATATCCTTAAATTCTTAAAAAAAAACCTTTCAACAAAAGCCTCAGAAAATACACCCCTTCGTTGAACCCTTAATCCAAAAGGAGTTGAGAAAGTTGTCGAATGCAAAATCATATTTCTAGATCAACATTCTTCCTAGATCACAAAAAATTTCCCAGATATAAAGATGAATGGAGAAATAAGACTATGTATTGACTTCAAAAGATTGAATAGGGAATGAAAAAATTTAATTATTCAGTGCCACCCATGGACAAATCTTATAGCTAGTAATTGGCTCTAATATGTTGTCAATTGTAGATGGTTTTTCTAGCTACAATAAAGTTTTAATTTTGAATCAAGATAGATTAAACATTTATTTTAAAACTAAATGTGGGCCATATGCTTAAAAAATAATTTTGTTTGGACTAATGTACAAAAATGCTACCTTACAACATGCAATCAACATTGTGTTCAGAAAACTTATCAACTAAAGCATAGTCATCTACATAGATGACATCATGATGTTTTTTAAGAAACACTCTATATTGAAGATATTACACACCCACCTAGTATTTATTTTCCTAAGTTTATTATTCTATGTTGAGGGCACCTCTGGTCTAAGATATTCTCCCCTAGATGAGGGTGTCACATCCTCTTCAGTCATTCCTCAGTTGTACTCCAGTTAAACTAGTGATTCAAGTATCGCATGGAAACCTCAGTGTTATCAACAAGTGTTGAATGCTCACCTTAGGATAATCACCAAGAGAGTGCATTCACCTTGGGATCATCACCAAGAGAGGTTGACCCATGCAATGGGGCAAAATTACATGATCATCCTTTAATAGGTCATATCTCCTCAACCTTGAGGAACTACGTGGTGCGCCAGCTATCGTTTGAAACGACTTGTCGAGGACTATCAATCCATGGAGGTTTTCCATGCATTTGCAATATCCTTCATAATCTTTTTCTTCAAGCAACATTGGGCTTTTTGACCACACTTATGGGGTTTCTTAACCATATTTTTAGGGCTTCTTGACCATAAATTGGAACTTTTTTTCTTGACGACTAGGGTTTCTTTGATCCGGATTTTATGAGAAGAACGAAATGAATACAGATTATTAACATGTTCTTAACACAAAATAACAGAGATACAGTAAAATTGGTTTTCTATTCAATATTGAAATAAGTTGAAACTGTAAAATGTAGCGGAAACAAGCTTGTTGGAATGGTGGCGGCTTATCTCTGAGAAGAGATGTCACGGTTGCGCGCATTCGCAAGAAGAAGATTACAATGAGGATCTGAAGGCCTTTTTACAATAAACCAGAATGCCAAAAACCCTAGACATCCAAAAAATTAACCCTAGGAGATGAAGCGCCAAAAGTCATGTGGGCCCCGTTTGGGTAAGTTAGTACATCAACTTCCTGGGGTCGTAACTTTTGCATACGATCTCCATTTTAGGCGTGTGATAGCCCGTTGGAAAGGTATCATTGAGGAGATTCATTTTGGGGGCTTAATCATGCCTTTGGCTATCATTGAGGAACTCGATCCCGAAAAACCTTCATTTAGGCCCTCAAAATGGCCCCGGAAGTTAAAATTGCTAAAAATAGTAAATTGTCAAAATTGTCAAAAAATTGTTTTGAGCCAGTTGGAAAAAGTGGGTGGCCACCGATATCCATTTGGATCAATCCTCCCTCCTTAGGAAGCAATGGTCTCCATTGCATTTAGGTCCCCCATCAGATGAGGAAATTTCTGTTGAATTTGGCCTCAGGTGAGCCACTTGCCTTGGTGCAGGAGTTGCCCTACTTTGACAACTCGATAAAGTTGGATCATTTATTGTCGAGTGCTCTTGATCTGTGTGTCCAAAATCTGATCATTGGATGCATGTTGTATGCAGTCAGGGTTGAGCTCTATTGGTGTCAGTTGTTCTACTACTTTTGAGGTGTCCAATAATGTTGGGAAATAAGAGCGAAAGAGATCCACGTTGAACATTGGGTGCAGGCCAAGGAAGGAAGGAATGTTGAGCTCAAAAGCATTATCCCCCACGAACTTGGTGATAGTGTATGGCCCATAACGAAGTGGGCGAAGCTTCCGATGGGGTCTTGTAAGGCGTTCTTTTTGCAAGTGCAACCAAACTTTGTCGTCCACCTGAAACTTATGTGGCACCCGATGTTGATCATGGCGTTGTTTGTACTTGTCATTGGACTTTTGTAAGATATATTGAACCTGTTGGCGGATGTGCTGGATCCGCTCAATGAACTAAGTGGTTTTGTCAGTTTCAGTGGGAGCAGGAGATGAGTCGGTCGAGGTGACCGCAAGAGGAAGCGCAACATCTATGGGACCCAATGGTTGGAATCCCAACCCCACTTGAAAGGGGCTATGGTCGATTGAGCTATGCAGGGCTCGGTTGTAGCTATGTTGGACATAGGGAAGGCTCTCATCCCATGTGTGAGGGTGATTTGAATTATACATGCGAAGGATATGCACAATCATTTGATTTACAACCTCGGTTTGGCCATCTGTCTGGGGGTGGAAGGCCATGGATTTGGTGAGCTTGGTGTCCAGCAGTGACCAGAGGCTCGACCAAAATGTGCTAAGAAATCAACTATCTCAATCTGAGACAATGGTTTGTGGGATTCCAAAATGTACCCAGACTCGTTCAAAGAAGAGCTTGGCAGTGGCCTCTGTTGTGATGCTCTTCTTGTAGGCAACCAGAATCGCCATCTTAGAAAAGCGATCAACAACCACAAAAACACAGTCATTTCCTCGCTTGGTGGACGGGAGGCCCGACATGTAGTCCATTGAGATGGATTCCCATGCCTTGTCAGGAGTAGGAAGATGGGTGTACAGGCCCTGTTTCTTAGTGGTCGGTTTGGCAATAGTGCAGGCAATGTAGGACCCGATATACTTGATGACCTTCTATCGAAGTTTCGGCCAGTAGAAATGTTTTTGTAGCATCGCCACTGCCTTTTCGACGCTGAAGTGTCCTGCCACCCGACTGTAGTGGGCTTCCCAGATCAGCTTCGCTCGCTCACTTGATGGAACACAAATATGGCCCAGAGAACACAGCAACCCATCCTGAAGATGGAAATTATCGAAAATTGCGTTTGCACCCAACATTTGGTAGGTGGTGGCAAAGTCAGGGTCTGTCTCATAGAGTTGGGGCCATTTAGATATCTCATGGCCGCAAGATTCTAGCATCGTGGTTAGTGCCGCGATTGGCGGTCTGCTAAGGCACTCAGCGACGCAATTGGTGCTTCCTATTTTATACTTGATGTTGAGGTGGAATTGCTGCAAGTATGTGGACCACTTTTGATGGCGGTCATTCTACAATTTTCCCTATGTCTGCATGAACTGCAGTGGCTTATGATCAGTTTGGATGACTGTCTCCTTCCAAAGAATGTAATGTCTCCACTGGCGGCAATCTTGTACAATGGAGTACATTTCCTTGTCGTAAGTAGGGTACTTACGGACAGTATATGACAGTGTCTCACTATGATAGGCCACGGGGTGGCCATGCTGAGTGAGAATGGCGACCACAGCATAGTCTGAAGCATCTGTCTCAATTTCAAAGAGATGTTGTAGGTCTGGTAGTGAAAGTATTGGGACTGAGCACAAGCGTTGCTTTAAATCATCGAACGCTTGTTGTTGGGACCAGCCCCACACAAATTTTGCATTACCACCACCCCTATTTATTTGGTTGAGGGCCCATGCAATATGGGAGAATCCCAACACGAACCTGTGATGG
The DNA here is from genome assembly GCA_009831015.1 of Picea engelmannii. Taxonomy (NCBI): domain Eukaryota; kingdom Viridiplantae; phylum Streptophyta; class Pinopsida; order Pinales; family Pinaceae; genus Picea; species Picea engelmannii. The sequence goes on from ML802974.1 coordinate 58,873, forward strand.
AAATTGGCAAGACCCAAGAAGATTTGAAGCTCAGTGAGCGTTGTTGGGGTTGGCCAATCACGGATGACTTGGATCTTGGTTGGATCCACATGTACGTCATGTTGATCAATGATGTATCCCAGGTAATGGACCCTATCCATGCCGAACGAGCATTTTTCCAAGTTGGCATATAACTTGTGCTACCGCAGGGTGTGCAGAACCTGTTGAATATGATGCAAGTGTTCAGCCCAAGTCTTTCTATAAATTAGAATGTCATCCAGATACACCACTACAAAAGTATTGGTGAATGGTCGCAGGATATCGTCCATCATCCTCATGAAAGTGGTTGGAGCATTTGTCAAACCAAAGGGCATGACCAACCATTCAAAAAGACCTTCCTTTGACTTGAAGGCGGTCTTCCATACATCTGTCTATTCTATCGGGGCTTGATGGTAGCCAGATTTCAGATCAATCTTACTGAAGTATTTGGCCCCCATGAGTTGATCAAGGAGGTCATCAATTCAAGGAATCGGGTATCGATTTCTGACTGTGATTTTATTCAGAGCCCAGTAATCAATACAGAGTCGTCAGGTTCCATCTTTCTTCTGTACCAGCACGATTGGGCTCCCGCAAGGTGATGAGTTGGGACGGATGTGCCCCTTGTGGAGCAGTTATTGGATCTGTCGCTTAATCTCCTCATTCTCTAACAAAGAGCGGTGATAGATTGGCCCATTGGGAAGCGGTGCACCGAGGGTCAAATCAATGGGGTGCTTGACCTAGCAGTGCAGAGGTACCCCTGTAGGTGAGGAAAAGATATCCGAGTATTTTTCCATGACCTTATCTACTTGTTTCTGCTGTGTGGAGAGGTCGGCCACAGAAACCCTGGATGTGGTTGTGATCTGTCTCTTATTCTGAGAGCGAATCACGAAGAATACAAACTTCCCCATCCAAGAGATGACCTCCCTGCATTGCTTAGCAGAGATCAAGGAAATAGCACTAGGTGGGACTGTCTTGGGTATCTTGTACAATTTCTTGTTCAAAGTAATAATAACACTACAAGGCCTAGACTCATATACAGCATGACGTTTCCATAAATAAGGTTGGCCCAAAATAACATCATAAACTTCAAGAGGAACAACATCACATAATACCTCGTCTTTGAAGGGTTTGATGTCGTACGACAGTCGGCGCTATTGGCTGACATGGAGATTGCTTCCTTGCTGAAGCCATCCAATGGTGTAGGGTTGTGGGTGCGGCGTTGTTGGAAGGGCGAGCTGCTTGACGACCTCTGCTAAGATGAGGTTCTTCTAGCTACTGCTATCAACGATGAAGTGCAGCGGGGTGCCTTTTACCCACATCTATGAATGGAAGAGGCGCTCTCCTTCTTCTGGCTCATCTGGTTCACTAGGCTGGAGCTTGGTGGTAGCAACGATGGCACTAGGTTCCGCATCAATGATCCGTCTTCCCCTTTCTGGTTATGGCTCAGAGTCAAAATCTGCATCTGATTCGGAGGCTTTCACTTCGACCAACAACCACTGCTTTGAGCGGCAGTTAGCAGTGTTATGCCAAGGACTCTTATGGAAGTCGCACCACTTCCCGCTATCTTTCTTTGTCTTTCTGGTGTCCTTCTTTACTTGCGGCTTGCACGGGTTGCCTGATACTATCCATCTTTGCTCTATCCTTTGTTATGTGGGTTGGGGCCGCCATTTCCCAGCTTTTCTTGTGAGGGGTTCCCATGCCCAAATTGTCGCGTCTTTTGTTTGAGCTTCTGCTCGATTTTTACGGCATATCGGTAGGTCGTGCCAAAGGATGAGATGTCCAGAAATTTCATTTCGGTCTGGATGTATCTATGTAGAGCACCGCGATACTTGAGCACCAGATGTCGCTCTGAATCTTTGATACCCAGCTTGGTGCGCAAGGTATGGAAGATATTTGTGAAATCAAGCACTGCTTGGTCTCTTTCTTGCCGTAGTGTGGTCCATTTGGTATACAGGGCATCATAACTTCCGACAGGGTAGTATTGTTCCTTAATAACATCCCTGAAGGATTCTCAGGTGGTCGTGACTGAAAATAATGAGGTTTCCTCTGTTTCCTTTTGCTCACATAAATTTTCCCACCAATCTTTGACATGGGGAACGACTTTGAGGAATGCAAAAGTAATATTTTCTCTATTTGAAAAGTTATGGACAGAAAAATACCCTTTTAGTAGATTCAACCACTTGTCTACAGCATCTACGTCTATCTGACCTTCAAATATAGGAATATCGAAGTTTATTTGTACCTTGAAGGGGGCGGCACCTCCGTTCAAAGAAGATGCGTTGCTTGTTGGTAGTCGTCGAAGGATTTGCGCGAAACTATCCATCATCTCGTTCCTCTATTGCGTGACGGCTTCCTCAATCAACAATTTGAAAGGATCTCCTTTCCCGTCATCTTTCTTTTCTCCTACCATAAGAGGTCGCTTGGGCGTGCGAGAGCTTCTATCCTCAAGAGAAACAAGCTCGAGACCCAACTCTTTGTACTCCAACCTCGTTGGGGACATTCATTAAGACGACAAGGAGCAGACCGCTCTGATACCACTGATCTGGGTTTTATGAGCTGAACGAAATGAATACAGATTATTAACAGGTGTTTAACACAAAATAACAGAGATACAGTAAAACTAGTTTTCTATTCAATATTGAAATAAGCTGAAACTTTAAAATGCAGCGGAAACAAGCTTGTTGGAATGGTGGCAGCTTATCTCTGAGAAGAGATGTGACGGTTGCACGCATTCGCAAGAAGAAGATTACAATGAGGCTCTAAAGGCCTTTTTACAATAAACTAGAATGCCAAAAACCCTAGACATCCAAAAACCTAACCCTAGGAGATTAAGCGTCAAAAGTCATGTGAGCCTCGTTTGGGTAAGTTAGTACATCAACTTCCCGGGGTCTTAACTTTTGCATACGATCTTCGTTTTAGACGTGTGATAGCCCATTGGAAAGGTATCGTCGAGGAGATTCATTTTGGGGGTTTAATCATGCCTTCAGCTATCATTAAGGAACTCAATCCCGAAAAACCTTCATTTAGGCCCTCAAAATGGGCCCCGTAAGTTAAAACTGCTAAAAATAGTAAATTGTCAAAATTGTCAGAAAAATGTTTTGAGCCAGTTGGAAAAGATGGGTGGCCACCGATATCCATCTAGATCATTCTTGTAGACTTTTTCAAATAAACCCATCACTTCTAGGGGCTTCTGAACTTGCTTCGGGGCTTCTTATAGGGTTGACATAAATGACAACCAATTTTCCAGCAAGGTATTCTAGTGTCCTATCCATTATCAAAGCTAGTTTTGAATGGTTTCCTAGGTTACCAAGTGATCGAAACAACCACCAAGTCGAACCATTCAGGAGAATCCTTGTTTAGTTTTTAGCTTAATTCAACATGAGAAGCGCCATATCATGCATAGAAGATGTGAGGCATCATTCCCATTGATACTCTGGCATTTACCTTCACTAAGGAATTTGATTTAATCATTGGTATTCACATTCAGTATCCTTGTATTTCACATAGGTATTTTACTAATGTCTCACAAGGTGGTTTATGTTTCTCATTTTTGTCTTTAATAGTATTGTGGGGGTGTTGATCCTTAGTCATTGTTTGTGCATTGGGATTGGTGTTATGTTTGAGTAATAATAAATAATAACAACAATAAAACCTCGAGCATGAAGTCACCTTCCACTTCTCTATGGTAAATGGTCATCGTACAACTAGTTGTGAAATGGCCTTATTTAACGATTCTATTTCCAACCCATACTCGGAGATAACAAGATCATCGTTTAAGGTTTGATTGATTTATCCACTATAAACCAGGGAAAAAATGTGTTTGTGTATTATTTTATGATTTGAACTTCCATCCTTTGACATTTCATAGTTGTTTAATGAGAATTTGTATGTATGTGCAGGGAATGGTGAAGGGAAAGAACCTACTACCTTCAGACCCTAATGCATGGTTCACAAACACTATTTTCCCTAGATATTTTGACATAGCCATCATATTCAACCTTATATTGAATATATGAAGATGATGTACACCCACCAACGATACCAAACATGGAAATGGCTAGTCAAAGAATTATTGTAGACAAAAATCACTTTCACAAAGACTATATGGTCAACAAATCTCATGTTCATAAAACAACAATAAGGGAGTTGTTTCCATGAGGTAATGTCATTTAGAGTCTCTAAAATGTCAATGTCTCACTACATGCATTAAATTCTCGAGGTGATGTTATCGATCGCTTCAATGCAGCAAACATCGACAAGATTTACAAATTATCGATTCCCACAATTCATGTGAGCAAAGCATGGTGGCTAGATTTGTGTAAAGATGCAATGTGCATGAGATTGTTATATGGTGATGGATTTCATGCAGGTCTTTTAGAAGAACCACTAATAAAGTATACAGTTAAGAACATGAGGGAAAATATAAGAGCCCTAGTGGTGCTAATGAACCGAATGTACAATGTACAAGATACTCAACACTTATGGGTCAACTAGGTTTTGATCATGTATGGAGTCTTAGAACATGGCACTATGTTCAACTAGGTAGAGCTAATTTTGAGTAGCCTCATTCACACTTTGCAAAAGGCCAAGTCGCCTCCAGCACTCCTAGGGCTCTGACTCATTCATTTTTTAAGGTGCTTTTCTCAATGGGTGGCCACCCCACCAAGGACATACTTGTACATAATTCTTTTGTCATCCTTGAGTAGGAATTTGACTCGAATTGCCCATGAAACTACACCTTTCACCCCTAGAATGTTAGGGGAGCATCGAGTGATGATAGATAGGTCATTGTCACATGCAACATCGTTGATCTTCATTCAGATGTGCTCCTCCTTTAAGAAGCAAAAGTTGCAGGATTTAAGTTGCCTTTACCTATGAACAATTGGATTGGCAAGTATGTTCCTTCAGATCATGAGAAGGGTGAAGAGGGGGTTATTTTCATTGTTGCTTCATAGTTGGTCTGACATATTCTTGACAAAGGAGTAGACCCCATGTCTCGATCTTGTCAGATCATTGTGATGTTATCCACGAGGTTGTAGGATTTTTGTTGTGTATGACCCCAATGATCACATTCACCACGTACACTTGTGGCATAGGTTAGCATAATGTCTCCCACCCGTTGAGAGGATCATTGAGGTAGATGTTAATATGGTGGGATGGTGAACGTGTTGGAAGACATGATATAGAGATATATGGTGGTTATCATAGGCATGCATTGATTATAAAAGATCATTGGATGTCTCAGAGATTGTTTGGGATCAAAGCACCACAAGGTGGCACACATGTTATAATCGACAACGTGGTACTCGTCGCATACAAGCTAAGTTCGACAAGTTTTATGCAAATTCCCACACAACGATGTTCTCTTCTCCAGTGAATGTTCAGTGCACATTGACTTGACTAGCATTGACTCTTATCATTTCCCCTTCTCTACTTGGATGCATATTGGTAGCCATTGTCCCTATGAAGCCCAATCTTCCTTCAAGCTCAATGTCTCTTTGCCTAAGTTCATGGATCGTAACATTGCAATTACACGTATCTATTTTTGGGTTCCCACCCACATCAGAGAAAGTGGTTAAATTTCTTGGTGGGACACCACGATTCTCCGCACAACTAAGTTCCTTCAACGCTACTGTAGGATGGTTGTGTGACTCAAGACGGGTAATGAAACTCAACCTATACTCGCCTCCAAGTTGCATGACAACAATTGGAGTTGGACCACTTTAATAAGTTGTGTCAATAAGAGGTCAACGAGATGGAATCACAAAAGGGTTTTGAAGAGTATAAGGCCAAAGGGGCCAAGGTTCGAAGACATATGAACTGGCTCACTAAGGGCGATGTGGCTACCAAATTTTATTTTTAGCATTTAAAACACATACAAATCTAAACAAATTTTATGGCTACCCTTTTGGGAATGTTGCCATGGAGTGGCTCTGTGAAGTTGTTCCTTGGCAAGTTGAGGTTGATGTGAGGACCTCTATCTCTAGATAGATTACATTGGATGCATTGGACATTGCCATAAATCTCAAGAATGGGAAATCCCTTGGTCCTTATGGATTCTCGATCAAATGTTATAAATAGATGTAGCATATGGTATCCCTACTTATTTGAAGATGTGCCAAGAAGTTATCAAGGGAGTTCATACGAGGGAAGTTGGTATGGAGAAGTTAGTTAACATTGGGATCATCAAACTCATTCCTAAAGGTGTTAAGCAAGGTTTGGTGGGTGGGTGGTGATCCATTACCCTATTGAATGTCACATATAAAATATGTGTCAAAGCCCTTGCCATGTGGACTCTATTGTTGGTGGCAAGGATTGTTCACAAAGAGCAAACAGGGTTCATAAATGGCAAGTTTATTCTATTTAATCTTGTCAAAAGGTCTTGAGAGGGCTCGGGACTCTAGGCAAAAGAGCTCTCCATCTTCCATGGTTACACCTTGTTCCTTTTTTGAGGTGCTTTTCTTGATGAGAACCAACCCCCCTCCACCATAGAGATACTTGTATACAATTCTTTCGTCATCCTTAAACAGGACTAGATTAAGGTTGTCCGCGATACAACTACTTTTAGCATGTAATGTTAGGGGAGCATCAAGGGATGATCTATGAACCATTAGCACATGCACCATGGCTAATCTTCGTTCAAAGGTGCTCCTCATTTAAGAAGTAAAAGTTACTAGGTTTATGTTGTGTTTACTCCTAAACATACTTGTCTGACAATAGTCAATGTCTTAATGTCCACTTTACAGAGGGCTCAACTCTAACACATGCACTAACCCAACAATATGTGGAGGGCATGTTATGTTTGGATACTTTTGCAAACATTATTAGTGCAATGGTTTTTTTAGCACAAGGGACCACACCCCCGCACCCCCCCGAAAAACTAGTTGAATCCAAAGTGGAAGTCATGGATAATTTTAAGGATGAAAATTTATATTAAAATGTAGAAACATGGGCTAATCTTACTAGTCCTTAATATGCAAGATGGAAAATGTTTTGTGATAGTTTTGTAAAAAATTCAAATTTCTAAGAATTTTGTATATTTTCTATAAAATTTTGGCCATTTTTAAAGTAAAACAATTTTATTCTATGGAATTTGGGAGAATCGTTTTTGGAAAAAATGGAAATTGGCAAATCTTTTTTTGGGAAACCCCATGGAAAATTAGCCCATTGGCAAAATTTAACTCCTAAAATCATCTATGGTGGAAGTGTATCAAAGCTAGGGTGATCATTCGATATTTAGCAAATAGGTTTCTCTTGTGGCCAATGGAAGTGGATCATGGGCAAACTTGAGAAGAAATTCCCAGCTTGGTCTCTTCTCAACTTGCCACTTGTTGAACGAATCATAGTAGTGGACAAAATTTTAATGACGCTGTATTGTATTATTCTTCATGCGTCTTTCCTTCCGAATCAACGTATAAATGTTTGGAACATGTGCTATGGAGTTTTCTTTGGGGCAGCAAACAAGGAAAGGCAACGGGGTTGCCTTTGGCGGCTTGGGATATTTGTATCTTGCCTCGTGCTCAAGGGGGTTTGGCCCTTCCTAGTGTCCAAGCCCAGGGGGTGACCCTCGCAAGAAAATGGGTGATACAAGTAATGTAAAGGGATGTTCCTTGGCAACATTTGGTGCATCATTGAATTCAATAGAGTTATCATACTAGAGGGATTAAAGGCTCGTTTCAACACTGATATTATTGGTAATGAGAAGGCCCTTGTGATCCCTAGTTCAATCTCGCTTAAGATGGTGTAGGCAATTTGGTAGACAATGTCTAGGTTTTTTAATTGGCAATTTGAGGGTCCACGAGATGCTTTGGATCTAGCCTCCGGACCAATTTGGACATTCCAATTGCTCTGGGGTCAACTTCGACTCAATCCAAGGTATGTCAATGAAAAATCGCCTCGAAAAGTCCTATCATTTTTGGAAGGAGATATGGAATTCAAATACTCAGCAATGGCATAAGTGGAGGACTCTTAGCTACGCTCAAAAGCTTTGTGGTGTGTCATATGATTCTAGAGAGTTGCTTGTATAAAACACAGAGGTAGGGAGAAGGTCCTATCTGGAGGGATTGAAGATGACGAAGTGAAAAACCTAATTATATCCATGAGATGGACATTAACAAGTTGGTGCAACTCTCCTTTGACACTAGGCCCCACTTAAATAAAAGGTGGGAGCTTGGCGATCAGATGGATAGATGGTTGTTGCAATGCCAATCCATTTGGAAGGCCCATGCCTCCTTTAAACATAAATTTGAGGTTGGTTATTGCTTCATCATAAATTCGTTGTCAAGAGTAGGTTGCACAAAGTTGGCATTACTAGTTCACCCTATGAAGTGTATGTAAAGAGGAGACAGTGCAACATGTTTTTGGAGATGTCACCCTGGCAGAGTTTTTTGGTCATGGTTTCCCACTAAATTTCAATCTCTATTTGTAGCTCCGCTCTCCTAAAAGGGGCCCCTCCAAGACACTTGAATGGCCAGGGACAGCGACAAATTACTTTCACTTTTAGTCCATTTGATTGCAATTGTTTTTGGGTGGAAACTTCATTGTAAAGTTAATGTCAATGAGACTCCTCATCCCCATTCTCTTGGGGATCTACAAAGATTTAGCTGTGTTGGCTCTACTCCTACAAGTTCACCAACATGTTTTTTGTCATGATGTTGAGTCCCTCTCCGTGGGGGCCAAAACTTATATGATGGCCCTTTTAGCTTTCATGGACCGAGACTTCCTAGTTCCCTTGTTCTCTGTATGATTTACTTATCATGCATTGTTGTACTTGCATGTGATTTATGGTAATATATGAAGCAGTTTCAAAAACAAATATGGAAAAGGAGGTCAAATGAGAATGCAATGGAGCAAGACGCCACAAAGTTTGTTGGCAAAACTAGAGGGATAAGGTAAGGGAGATGTAGGCATGAGACCACGGATGCCTACTTTAAGAAAGGCAATGAGCAATGTTGAGTTAAGAAATTGATAAAAAAAAATAGAAAAAGAGGATGAAATTCACTAGAAGGATGATACACAATTGAGGAATGATGAACAAAACAAGAAAAAAATGAGAAAAATCAGTAGAAGAATATAAAGTTAAGGTCAATAACTGTTCCAAGACAATTTACCCTTCCTGCACCATAATGCAATGTATGGAAACCCTATAAAATGCAATCTACGAATAAAAATCACATGAAGTAGACAAAGGGAAAAAGAACTTGTTCAAAGTCAATTGAACAATAACATTTATAGACGCTGAGCTTCAAAACTCAAAAATATCTTATTTCTTTACACTTCCCTCTCCAAACTAATCCACACTTTAATTCAACGTTCAAATAAGCTCCTTTGGAGATATTGGTGATCCTAGGAAGTTGAAAGGACGCAGAGAGACTCCATGTTCAACTTCTTTCAGTCTCTCTTATAAGTTATAAATCAAGAGGTATTAAAAACAGGCTATTATAGCTCAATGCTGCGTTTGAACCGCTGGAATAACAGAGCAAAAGTTAATTCGTATGATTCATTTCATTTTCATTAAATTCTAGAACCAAATTTCATATGTTTGTCTCAAAAGTATGCCGCAAATCCAGATTACACAATCCACCTAAAGTGGAAGTCAAACATTCAAAAAACAAATAATTTTCGTAACCAAATCTCGTCATGGTAAATGTCCATTTTTGAATATTTCACAAACAGATGACAACATGCATTGTGGAAAGCAACTTATTCTCGATCTATGCAACATGTGCACAGATGAACCAATAACAGTGAACTCCAGATGACAGATGGAAATTAAATGGCTTGTTTTCTTTACAAAATTAATCACTAAGAGCCAACTTGTGGCACATCAAGAACATCTGTTGGCTGTTTTCAATAATTTAAATCAGCCTACTTCGAAAAATACAGATGCGCAAAAGATTAAGTTGCTCCAGTTTAACAGTAAGCTCTTGGAAATAACAATAAAAGAAAATCCTTCTGCAGCAGGCACCACTAACAGTTACAGACTTATCGATATTCATCTTCAAGGTTGCGGAAACCAGCCGTCAAGTCTTCATATAATTTACTGAACTTCTGCACCAAGGCAGGCTCTCCTTCTGCAGGATCTTCAAACTTTTGAGACCTGCAAAAAAAATCAGTGTGTCCTTAGGATACGCTATTTCCTTACAAAATGCATGCAACATCAAGAACTAGAAGCATATACATATTACGTACACTAATTTGTAAATAAGGTCTCCTAAGCGTTGTTTTATTATATTGTAAGTAATCTTCTGCCCATCGGGACCAGCTCCTCTTTCTACAGCCTGCATCACATCCACTTTGTTAGAAAAATAAATAGCAAGAAAGGAAACAGGAAACGTTGTAAGAAGTTCAAACTGCTGCAAAATGAATACAATCCACAATTTATTTAAACCAGATCAAAATCATTCTCTCTTGTAAACATAAAATCTAAAGAAGCTCCACTCTCCATAACTTTCTGACTGGTTTGTGCGCAAGAGGAAATGCCATTAGAAACTATGGAATGCCACAAAAAGAAAAGGAAATACATGATACACTCAAAGGTGATTAATTATATAACAGTGTTTTGTTGCACCGTGAGAAGAAAGCTGCTCTACAGCCCAGGGAGGGGGAGATGTCAATGTGTGTATGCAGATCTAATGCTAATAAATAAATGAAAAAAATCAACTGACATTATGTTTTTTTAATAATCATAATATTTAAAAGAAACCAATGTATCACTTATCTTACCAATCATATTTAAACAAGAAACCAATGTATTACTTATCTTACCAACCATATCTAAACAACTATATGTGACCTAACATAGATCCATCTTAACCTTGAATCTATTACACGTGGAGTGTTACCCCCCAAACCTCCACTTCAAATGTTACAAATTCCTCTACCAAAGTACAAATATAGGGGCACTTATGAAGATTGCCCAATGTCACCTCAATGATACTTCCTCTCTCTTAAGGCCAGTTCTTTTCCAACACAACAGGGGAAAGCCTATAAAAGCAATGTTTTTGATATTTTTTAGAATAAGATAATGGTAGAATTCACCAAAACTAGTACCTATCCAATCGGGCTATGGAGGCAGATTTAGAACAATAAGTTTTGAATATGACAAAAAGACATAATTAGGCTATCGTAGATATGCCATATTTAGTCCAAAATAGATTTTCAGAATATGAAAGAATAAAGTGAGAGCCCTTAAACAAGATGAACCATCACAACCATGAAATTACAGCCAACAGTAATGTACAACCAATAAATAAAGACGGAAACAACAGCCTCTCCGAACAATAGAAATGGCAATAGCAAGATCCTTCAATAATTCAAGATTACATCAAGGATTAGGAAGGGCTTAACAACCTCAACCCTAATCTCTTCTTTTGGGAGAAATCTGCCCTTCTACAAAGATTATCCCAGTAGCAAACTAATGGCAATTCTTGCAGAACCATAATAATCCATGAAAAGAATAAAGAGATGATGAAACCTCAACTTGAACCAATACCCTTCTTCCAATTCTCCCAAAATATATTCAACAAAGTACTAGGGAGGGAAATCCCTATCTTCTAGCCATGTCTTTAGCAAATGAGAACAGATCTCCTTTTATAGCTTTCCTTTCAACCACTTCAATGAAAACATTATTTATTTAGAAGACCCTAAAATCCTCCATATTGCCACTTGTCATCTTTATATTCAATGATATCCTCTTAAAACATGCATTTATTCTTCATTTGAGGGTTTGACCATGTCAACAATGCCACATGGCATCTTCTCATGTACCTATTCTTTATACTCTATGAAATCCTCTTAAAACAAGCATCCATTCTTTATTTGAGGGCTTGACCATGTCAACAATGCCACATGGCATCTTCTCATGTAAAGAGCTCTCCTCCAAATATCTAGAAAATGCCTCAAAAATAGTGTTCTTACCCAAGAGTCCTCCTCAAAGGGTAAACACACCTCCAAATATGTAGAAATGCATCAAATAATGTATCGTAAACCCCAAGGGACCTAAAAGGTGAAATATGCATCCATCTATGTGAAACACGCTTCAAACAATGTAACTTTCCCCCAAAAGACCCCTTCAAAAGTGAAATACACCTCCAAATATGTCGAAGACCCTCCAATGTTATTTCTAACCCCTTCTTGCCCTCCACATGCCCCAGCCACCTCCTTGAAGAGGGCATTCAATTGAGTGGATCTTCAATCATGCCAAGTGCAATTTTAGTGCCCCTAGCACCCTTCCAATTAGGATGTTTCTCGTTTGTGCTCATAAACCCCTCTCTTTTCCACATGTCAAGCTTTAGGGCTCCTATAAGGTAGGGCTTTTTTCATTTCCAGTGTTCGTTTAACCTTTGATTGTCATAAAGTTTGTTTAGGCCATCTCCCAAGCAAGGTTGTTCATCTTCCAGGTATCTCTTCAAGCTTACAATACACCCCCGCCCCCCTCTACACCTTTGTTCTTGCCTCAAATGATTGATGGCATTTGAGAAAGATAAAACAAGGTGCATGGCCCCAAAAGTCTCTTGTTGCAACCTGTAATTATCACTAAGTTCCATGGATTTCCATTGTGTTGGTGAGAGAAAATGCAAAATAAACCTTGCATTTTTAGGCAATAACAACTAGCTCCATATGGGAATT
>ML802974.1:86041-119411 GCA_009831015.1 Picea engelmannii
TGATTCAAGGGATACGACTGCATTATGATGCTAAAATCTGGAGCTAGTATTCTCGCTAGACTACTAGAGATCTTGTTTGCAGACTCCTGATCCGATAGTTTCTTCTGTAGACTACAACAATTTATCTCTACCAGATAGCTTTGATTTCTCTAAGCAGATCAATGTTTTGCTTTTGGTGACAACTTTGGACAGAGCGTTATAATGTTTTGTTGTTTTTGACAAATATGGTTCATATCATTGTAGCCAGGGAAGGAAACTGCAAAAAGTACAAATCTCCCACAGAAAACACAAATGTAGGTCTTGCCAAGACTTGTGGCAGTCTTTTAATTTTTTCTAGAGACTGGAAACTTTACCATCAAGGAGGAATGCTCTATTATCACATAGATATGCATGCTCACCTATACCTCTTAAGAATATTGCTTATACCATTCAAGCTTCAAGAAATGTTGCCATTGCAGCGCTATGCATCAAACAAAGGTTTTGTCAAAGAATAAGAAAGACACAAAATATAGATGGCAAAGATAAATGCCAACATACAGGCATAGCTGTCTGATGATATAAAACATTATCCCCCAACAATTAGCCTTCATTATAATTTATAAGCCACTAAAACAGTCTCAAAATTCTTGGAACTCAGGATTTCTGCTTTTTGAAGACAAGGAACTGACAAATTAAGCCAGGATTGTAAAGACTAATGGACTTTCTACATATCTCAGCCCTATGATGGACAAAGCTATGAAGAGAGCACCTAATAATTACACACAGAAATATAACATAGAGCCTTATAACTTACTTGATTAGCTAATGTATTGAAATGGATAATGTTTCGCATCATCCACACAGACTTGTAAAATGGGCAGAATCTATCATACCTGCAGCCAAAGCCAGCAATTGAAAGAGTCATGCATTAGGTCAACAGAAAGATAAGGTTTGCAATGCTATGTGTACATTGTATCAAGCCTAGAATAAGCCAGGCAGTGCTTGCTGAACAAGATTGTCCTGGCATTAGATATGTAAACAAAAATCAAACTGCATAAGTCACAACTTACGGAGTAAATGCATTCTGAGCCAGATAGTCTTCCCTCAGAAGTTTTGCAGTCTCCAGAACAATTTTATCAGTTTCTGCCAAAGCATCTTTCCCGACAAGCTGTTCCAATATAAAGAATTAGATTCAATCTCAGTCAAAAAGTAGAGATGGATACCAGGATTAACAACACCAAATGACAACCTCTGTGATAACCATCATAATGAGAATAAAATATAATAAAAGACCTATATGGTATCATCCAAAGTTCAGATAAGAATACTAGTTACAAGTGAAAAGATGGGTCCATCAGGCTGTGGTCCAGCAACAACTTGGAGCGGTTGCTGTAACAATGACCCAGGTTTAAATCCTGGCAGTCATGCTCCTCCCAAGCATGGGGTTTGACAGGTGTGCCTATTGTTGATTAAGTGAGATGGTGGGACATGTTTATTTCCAGGTTTACTGTCCGTAAAAAGGCAGCTTCCCATTTTTTTTTAAAAGTAAAATGATGGCAATGATCAAAGATGGAATTAGATTCCATCTCAGCCAAAAGTGAATGGATGTCAATGAAGAACTCTAAGTGACATGCATTGACATAAATAAGATAATGAGAATCTATAATCTCATACAATAAAATTGTATAGATGGTACAGTTCAAAGTTAAGAATAATATACTGGTTAAAATAAAAAATTGCAACAATCAAGCCATGCCATAAACTGCAATAAGACTACCAGAGCATTGAGGCCTGGAGAAACAACAATTAGTATTACTGAATCATATATATGTATCTATCAAAAAAAAATCAACTTACTTGGACAATTTCATTTAGATCATCCTCCCGCTGCAAGACTTCACGAGCTTTGGTCCTAATAGAAATAAAATCTGGGTCGAATTGCTCATAGAAAGATTCTAATGCCTGCAAAGCAGCCCCATATAAACTTGATGACCATAGATGGACAAATATAAAATGCCTTCAGATTTAAATCACTCTTAGGTTAGAACCTTGGGACCAATGAGCCATAGTCAAATGCTTCAAATTACAACATAATCAACACCCTGAAGACCAAATGGGAATATACACCACCTTTGTATATTTCGAATATGAAATAAGCCAGTTGACAGATGGAAAATGCTTGCGTTGAGCAAGTTTCTTGTCAAGACCCCAAAACACCTGTTCAAATATTGGATGGATAAGCACACTACATAGCTGTCGATCAATTACCATTACAACAACATGACTACATGTCTGGTCGCGTGAAAATAATAGAACTCCCCTACAGAAAGCACACAAATTGACCAAACCAACCTGAACAATACCAAGTGTTGCTGCAGTTACTGGATCAGAAAAGTCTCCACCAGGAGGAGAAACAGCTCCAACTATTGTTACACTACCTGTGCGGTCTGGACTTCCTAAGCATTTAACTTTACCAGCCCGCTCATAGAAGGAAGCCAAACGTGCAGCCAAATAGGCCGGATATCCACTATCTGCTGGCATTTCAGCCTGCATAACAATAGGGCATTACATTCACAGATACATATAGTCATGGTTATTATAGAAACTAGTGCATAATTTTGATCTCCTTGGATTTATTTCCTAACAAAAGAAAGAAGAATTCAAACAATCAATTAGACGATTGAAGCAACAAAACCATAATCGCAAACATACAAGAAAATAGGATACACTCAAATACTAAGGGGAGTGTGAACAACAGTTATTAGTTAATCACTATTAAGGACTTTGAAATCACCACTTCTCAAGCTTATGAAATATTAGTGGATTTTATCATCATAGAAAAACGTAATTCAATCGAACTGCATCTAACTTGCAATGTCTTGTGGGGTCCCAAAGACATGCAGAAGAAAAAGAACTAGGTATGCAGTATATATATTACCTTCATTTTGCAGATATGGGAGATGATGCACATAAATACATTATCAAACTGAACAGCTAGAAAAGTAGACTAAATAGATTGAAAGAATATCCATCTGCTGAGATCAATATTACCAGCTTGATCTTCATAGGCAAGTCATACCTAGAAGTTGTGACTTCTCTCAACTGGAACAGAGTAGATACCCCATGAAAGGTAACTCAACACTGTATTTTTCACAAGATGTACCTCAGTCTCATCACATCCTGACCCCACACACTCCTTGCTTGTTCAATATCTATTTATCACCAGAAAGGACCCCTTTCCAATGAAGGGCAGCAACAAAAAAATATTGTACTCATCAACAATCCTTGCCCAAACACTCTGGTGACCTTGCAGTGCTACATAACATGCTTAATGGTCTCTAGTTTGTGCCAAACCACACAACATCCATCTGCAAAGCCAGTTCGATATAGTAAATCTTTGACTATTAGACAGTTAAGAAGAATCAACCAACCAAAACTCTAGATTTAAAGGAACAATGGGTCTTCCAAACACCTTGACAACACCTAACCCATCTTGCTCCGTGGTCTTGAAGGTCCACTTCTGAAAAAGATGAACAAAGAGATAGTGTAGCCTGTTACACCATATTTTGTATGGGGTGTCCAAGTATCATTTCATGACACCTTACAAGATGACACTTGTGGACCTTCTATGTACCAGTTGTAGATCAGGGGCTTTATCATGGTGCACATGTTTTCATTGGTGCTACCCTTTATGTGGCATTCTTGGAGGACGACTTGGCACAATCAGTTTGTTATGCCCTTTTACTCTCATTAGCATATTTGATGGATTGGTTATGTTTGCATCATTGGTGGAGCTTGCTTCAGTTGTGTATCATGGATCTTACAGCTTGATGGAAGCCCTTTTCTCCTATTGGACTGTTGTTGGAGAGATCACTTTGTTATTTCCCCTTGCTCGTGATGTTATAGTCACTACTTTCACTTTGTTGTGCATTGTGGGTTCATGTCTTGTTCTTAGTTGTTTGTGTCCTCATGGTGGGGTGTTCTCCTAGTGTTTCACCTATACACTCACTTTCATTATATTTTTCCTAGGTATCTTCCATATTTCACCACATTACCACTTTGTACCTTGGTACAATCCACATCACATACACATATCATCATATTCCCATTCCTAGAGGGAAAATGAGTCATTTCATCCATATTCATACAGGTTCCCCTTCATAATTAACCTTTCATCTGCCATATTTCATTATTTCACCATTTCCGTGTGTGAACACATCAAAGTTGTTAAGGATATTTTTATGATTGATTAATTAAACCCAAACCTTAGCTTTAGTACTACATTATTGGCCTATTTATATTCATATGTTATAAACATTCGTTGAGGCCTCATTCCCTAGGTTTCATCTTAAGATGTTTTAATCATTCACTAGGGAATACAACTTTATGTTCCATGTGGTACAACACATGAGGGTAGCACTCCCCCTTTGGCACACATGTTGAGGCAAAAGAAAAAAATTAAAATTAAGATTTTTTAAATAGTGAACCCTTTATCAATTCATCATTATCCCTTGGCACACATGTTGGAGAGGTGGTTGAGCTTTGCACATGGTTTGAGGGGTCAGTTATGCACGCACCCTAGTCATTTATTCACACCCATTTGCATTCATTCACATCCCCTCACCCTTGCCCCTATCCACATACCTTGACTCCCCTTGACACATGTTTATAGGGTGGTGCACTCCACTAGAAGAGTCCACACTCACCTTTGGATGAGCCTTGTTTCACCTAGTTAGAGTTTAAAGTGATTATGAACAAGTTGAACATTTATTTGATGGT
Source organism: Picea engelmannii (assembly GCA_009831015.1). Classification (NCBI taxonomy): domain Eukaryota; kingdom Viridiplantae; phylum Streptophyta; class Pinopsida; order Pinales; family Pinaceae; genus Picea; species Picea engelmannii. The sequence continues at coordinate 90,800 of ML802974.1, forward strand.
ATGTCCACATTGGGGAAGGTGTTGCACATTCTCCTAGGGCACACTCTTCCATGAGATTATTTTATTATTTGTTGAGGGAAGTTACAACTATTTTGACTCCTTATTCTAAGGTGCCCCCTTGTGAAAGAATATTTTATAATTTTTCTCCGATAAGAACCTCTTGGGATGTGCATCTCTCTCTTGGAGCTCTCTTGTGGAGAGATAAAATATTATTTGAAGACCAATTCATATCCATGTAATATTATTTTATCATTTGTTTGACATATCAAACTTGATCACTAGGATATTATTATTATTTTATTATGAAGTGGTTGAGCCTAAAACTCTGTATATTGGAGGCTCCCCTCATTTGTAAGGTTGTTGTTGAGTGAGATAATATTAGAGCATCGCTTCTTCTTGGAACAAATATTTTTGGAGATCATTTCTTTTATGTGTGCGAAGCTATTGTGGTGAGGAAAACAAGTAAGAAAACAACTTCCAGTGGTGGAATATTAAGGTGTGAATTCCCTTGTTATTTATTTTGTTTGCATTAGATATTTTTCATCTAGTTCCTTCAAATAGTAGCAACTAGATTTAGTAATATTTAGCCCAGAAATAATACCTAGGTTTAATCTTGAAATTGATACCATTAGGATTATTTCCTTGCATAGCTTCTAGTTCTAGTTTTCAGCCATATAGGATTTTTGTAGCATGTTGTAGAACAGTGCTTTGATCCTTGACTATAGATGAAGTTAGGCCTTCCTCATGATAGTGAATGACCCCATTAGCCCAAGAATTAGCTAGGAACTAGTCTACCTCCCTCATCCATCCACAAAAAAACAAAAAATAGATCAATAAAATTTCCTTTTTCTAGCAATTTTTCGTTTCTTTTGTATTCTGGAAATTGTATACAGATCCCTATTTCAAGTTAAGTACCTTTCTAGCACTTTACTTAGTTCAGAAATTTACATTTTTAGCTTTGCATAATGACCTATGACCCTCAAGCTTGACCATAGACTAAGGTTAACTTAAATTTTATGCTTGCTGGAAATTACAATTTAGATTTTTGTTTGTAATTTTGTGCATTTTCAGCATTCATTTACTTCAAAATTTTATTTTTCAGCATAGCATTTTGGCCTGGGAACTTCACTTTTGCATCTTATGTAGGCAAAACTTAAATTTAAACATTCTGGAATTGATTTTAATTTTCAGTTTTAAACTCGTTGCAATTTCTAGCAATAGTTTATGGCAGAAAATTTAATTTCCATATTTATTTTGAGTATAGAAAACATCATTTCCCAATCCAAGTAGACTCATTTACTTAGTTTTTAGTATTCTGGTAATTGATTCCAATTTCTGTTTTACATTTTATGCATTTCCAGCACTAAATAGTAAATATAACTCAGAAATTTGCATTTCCAGATTACTTTTGAGCTTTAAAACATCATTTCCAGATCTTATTTTAGGCTCATTTCATACATTTTGCATTCTGGAATTTACCTCTTAGGTTTCATTTACAAATTTCTACATTCTTTCATCACATTTAACCCAGAAAATTTAATTTCCAGATTGCAAATTGAGCATTTGTACTTGCGTTTCACCTCTTACTTTTGTTCAAAGTTCATTGTCCTTTCCGAATCTGAAAAGTAACCTTCACATAACATCGTTTAACTTCAAATTTGACATAATTCTAAGCACCTAACATACACTGCCTTATAATAGACTTCTACTTGGTTTGAAAATCTGAACACACACACTTCATTGGAACACCTATAAACCAGATTCCAAACCAGATCAAATTGAGTCCTTGAACACTTCATTGGCATATATAAACCTTGGACTTAGACTTGCCTTAGGGATACCCCCATTGAGTTGGAGAAGAGCCAACCCAAAGTGAGAGGAAGAGCTACTGAGGTGACAGTGGATAGCCTTCATGAGTTACACAAACTAACACCTTGTGCTTGGGACTTTACACTTTGGGTGCTAGATTTTGTTGTAACATTGCCGAATCTTGGAATAAATATTCCTCGCTCTAAAGCCCATAAATGGCATCTTCTAAGACCATTTCAAATCTTTCTAAATAGCTACGTGGGCAGCAAAGTTTAACTTGGAGTCTTAAACACACTATCATTCAAGTTTATTTGAAATAGCAACAATGCTTCAATTGCTTGAGAAGGTTGCCATGTGCGAACAATGCAACAATTGCTTGGGAAGGTTTCCATGTGCGAGTTTGTATAAAACCTATCCAAATGTGCTTGAACTCAAACCACGCCACTTTGTCAATTAGACCTTAGCTTGAGCTTGACCACTAACATCCCCTACACGGACTTAAAATGTGCCCAACTCCAACATTTCAAGGGCACAGGGGTACTAGCTTCACTACCAACTTGATACCCATCCCATACCACATTGAAAGGTGCTTATCCTTGGGGTTTACTGGACAAAAAATTTCAATGATTGTAACATTACCATGCAAAGGTCAATTTCAGTAAACATTTTTTTAAATTGCTCAAACTTTATGAGATTTTTGCAAGTACAATTGATTTTCAATGATTTTATTGTTCTATGGATAGAAAGAATAGTGAGTGATAATGGCAAGTTCCATGACGTTGTGACATATTCATCTGGTGTGGTTGTTTTTGGGAAATTTTGATTGTTGAAGAGACAATGCAGTTAAAAGTCATGGCAGGTGCAATGCAGTAATATGCAAAAGTTCAAATTCAAAAACTTCTAAAGAAATGTTAAAGATAATGGTCATATTTAGAACTTAAATGAATTAGGACAGACTTAGACATATGATAGAGCCTCACTAATAATCTGATGTGATATGAGGCATTTAATATAGTAATTAATGTAGTGGTTATTAGTTAGGTATTTGGGAGTTACATAACATACTCGTCTTCTACTACTATGTAATGAGATATTGTATCATGTAATGGATGAATGAATCCACTCTTTCTCATTCTAATGTGTATTCATGTCCACACGTGTGTGTAAAAACATGGTATCAAAGCCAAGTTGAGCAGAAGCAAAGAAGCGAATGAAGGAGCCGAGGGACTGCTAGGGTCAAAGAAGGCATCAAGGCACTGCTCAAACACATTGGACAGAGGATCAAAATGTCAAGTTGCCAGAAGGATCATCGCCAAAAGGATTGTGGAAGTGCTCATGTTAGGAGCCACCGAAGGAGAACATGATTAGAGAAATCTGCCATCGTTGTAGCAGCCAGAGTAAGAATTGATTGCCAGAGAAAGATTGAGTGCAAAGGTAAAGGTGTCGTCGAGGGTTTGATAATCCATTGTGTGAGGCCTCAATCAAAGAATTTAAGTGGCCTTGAGAGAATAAAAGTGGAGCAGAGCTGCTAGACAAGAATCAGAAACTGTAAGATCCATCATGGGAACGAGTCATTGTTCTAATCGATTAATAATGGGTTGTCATAATCATTTGCCAAATAGGGAGCCATCGAAAAGGAGGAGACTAGAAAAGTAAGCCACCGAAGAAAGGGAAATGCCATCATATAAGCCGTCAGTTGAGAAGCCGCAGCTACTGTGCATGTATGCACCTGTCGTACCCACCGTAGAGATTACAAATTATTACTGGTCCTTGTTGACACATGGAGCAGAGAAGAGAATCAGGTTGATTTAAAGAAGAATTGAGGCCGTACATGCCTGGTGAATTAATACCAATAAGTTTTATGATTGTTGAGTTTGTATTGACATTAATTCTAAAGAAGGTTTATGCATTTGATTTCAAAACTTTTAAAAAATTATCGACTTTCTAGGAATAGAACAAAGATTTTTTTTAAACTTGATTGATAAGAAGTTCAAGACTCAGAATTAGACTGTGTTTATGTTTAGGACAGCAGTAGTGTTGTAAATTGCGTAGTTGTAACCCTGAATTCAGATCTGTTTAGTGTAAATAAAACCTTTAAAAATAAATGGCAGGTGTAGCCATATAATGTTGAATGGAAACGAAAAGTTTAATGGTCAAAATTTTAAATCATTGAAACAAAAAATGCTAGCCATATTTGAACACAAATGTTTGTACAAACATGTATTGGGAAAAGAAGTGAGGATTAAGACCGATGAGAATGCCCAAGCGGAGTATGATACAAAAAATCAAGACACTGTGATGTTGATCAAGCTCTTAATAACGAATGAGATACTTCCTGAAGTCCAAGATGGTAATGATGCATTTGTCATGCGGGCAAATCTACGAAAGATACATGAAACCTCAAACAAAAGTAGAGCATTTTTCCTTAAAAATATGTTATTCTCGATTAAAATGGAGTCGCTTGACTCCTTCTGAGATCATTTGTTAGAAATCAAGGATATTAGAAATCAATTGAAATCAATTGAAAGGACTATGGAAGAAGATATGGTGGTTATAACTTTGAAAAGTTTGCCTTCTTCCTATGCAACTTTTGATGAGACCTTGAACATTACTAGTACTAATAAAAATTTGACATTTGAGAAATTAAGGACAAAGCTCTTGCAAGAAGACAGATGGAAAAAGCAATTTGGGAATAGCAGTGTGAATGAGGCTTCTAAAGGAGCACTTGCAGCAAAGTTTAAGAGCAAGGGTAAGAAGCAGAGCATCCATTACATTCTTCTGATGGTCAATCCAGAAAGAAACATGTTAATGTGTATGAACACAAGAATGAAGAGTTCTATCATCTATGTGTTCATGGCCAAAAACAAGGATTCAAAGAGCGGTAATGATGATTGGTATGTTGACTCAAGGGCACTAGGCATTTTAATAACAATACTATACTGTAAACTGATTTTGTAGAGGATAATCTCAATGTAATTGTGTCGTGTTGAGTGGCAGACGTGAATACATGCTTAGAGCAAAAGGAAATGGCATACGTAACTAAGAGGTTAGAAGGTAATTATTAAAGATGTCTATTATGTTCCTTGTTTGGAGAAAAATCTACTTTCGATGAGTAGTAAATGAAGCATAGCCCATACTTAGATACAAATTTCAGCAATAATAAGTGTTTTATTGTTGATAAGAATAGCAAAAAGATAGTTGCTATGGGTGTGGAAGAATAAGTTCTATTTCAGTTGATAGGAGTTGAGAATGCAAGATTGGTTTAGTAGAAATATGGCTATAATTTCACCGAAAACTCGGCCATAATGCCTATAGGCCACGGAAGTGTTAGGTGACACAGATCATGAGAAATGAAGACCTAGAAGATGTTGTTGAAACAAGTCCAAATCAGCGAAGAATAGAAGGCAAACAGCAGGTATATTACGCATTATTTGTTGTAATTCATAAGAAGACCCTCGGGAAGATGAAGAGGAAGTGGTAAAACGAGATGGTGCTTCCTCAAAGAAGCAAACACAAAATTTTGATATGCTTGACCACCAAGATGTGGCAGTTGTGAGTTCAGTGAACAAGCCAAGTTCTATGTCAACGGTGGAAAGGATGCTTGTTCAACCTGTTGGGCAGCAGAAGCAAAACAGAGCATAAAAAAGCAATAAACCGAGAACAGCAATCCCACAATCTAACACATTGATTTACGTGGAAACCAATACAGGAAAAACCACGGAGCAATGATAATCGGTATTCTTATTATTTAAGGGAGAATTACAATAGCCAACCCAGGCATACAACCATCCTCTCCTCTCTATGCACACTGCACTCCACAGTATTGTGTCTTGCTCACACCCTGCAGTGCACTGCATCCTCACCTAGTGCACCCTAGCCTAGCGCACCTCCTGGTACTCTCAGCAAGCCAAGACGTCAAGTTTGGAATTTTGGTCAAAGTCAACGTTTGACCAAGTCGAAATCTAAGGTTGACCAGTCAAAAAGTCAAAATGAAAGGCAGTTATGAAGACAGAAGACCTAGCATGAAGAAAGTGTATATTGTGCCCAAGAGAAATCTATTGAAAGGAATATTATGAGGTTTACCAATCCTCTAGCAGCTAAACCTCTCGTCCAACAAAGTCATTCTAAGGTTTACTGTTGGGTAACAAAGGTATGCAGCGATACATGTTCTTTTAATTTGTATCATTAGCATGAGTGTGTTTCTGCAGGAAATGTACAAGGGATCTTGTCCAAAGCAGTGATCTTGGATTCAGCGCATTCAGAAGATCAACAACTCTCCAGGTTTGACTTGATATGTCTCTGGTTGTTATGGCATTATGAACTTCTAGTCAAAGTTAAAACTATAAGCTAACTTTAGTCAAGATCTTATAAGGTTGAGATCGTATTCTCTAACTCAGTTTTTTTGTCAAGAGAGCATATTGTTTTAAGTTTAAAAGACAGGTCAGAAAGAATACTTGTCTCAAAAGAAAAGCAATCCAAGTGGAACAATAGCAAGACTCCAGGTTTGCATATCAAGTTTGACATCTTTATTATTGTCACTTAAGTGAGTATTGATAAGTACTTAGTAGCTTATACTACTCAGTGTACTTATTTGCAAGCATGAACTAACACCTCCTCTAGAAGATATTTCTTGTTCTTCTTCTCAGACAAGATCATCTTAGTAATGCTACCGAGAAACTATCCTTCATATGAAAGATGTTGTATCGGAAACACTGTTGTTCTTGTTGTCTCAGGCAGGTTATTTCATGAAGATGTCTTTCCATGTTTGTAGCAATTGCCTCTATCCTTGTCCTTATTCTTGTTTCGATTTCCTATCATAAACATATTGTCTTGGATATTTATTTTGTTTCTTGTCTTGTTCCGGGCAGGTACCCTTGTAAAATACGTTGACAAACCTTGATGAACAATCTTTGCAGAGATGCAGGAGATGGAAGTATGGACTCTCTTAGATAGAGGGAATCGATTGCAAAATTCCAGAAACATGCAATCTTGGAATAAAAACAAGGAAGTTCTAGATATTGTTCATTCAGGCATGAAGTCGGGATTAAGAGGGAGTTAATCCCCAATGATATAATCCATTGAAGAATCCGTGAAGACTTATAAATGGAAGCTTTGATAGATACAAGACAAGATTCAGGGCTAGAGGGTTCTCCCAGAAGGAGGGAGAAGACTATGATGACAGCTTGTTCCAGTAACCAGATATACCTCTACCTGAGTCATTATATCTCTTGCAGTATCCATGGGCTGGAGATGGATGTAAAGACTGTTCTTCTCAACAGAGTAATTGAAGAAGAAGCACATATAGAGAAACCTCAAGATTTTGAGGTATACCCAAAAGAGACCCATGTATGCAGATGGAAGAAGACCGTGTATGGATCCAAGCAACTTGGTGCATAGCCTCTCATGTACAGCAGAAGCGTGGTGAAAACTTCCTATGACAAAGGAATTGTATCGAAACGGTTCTTCAGAAGTCCGGTATAATGGATTGCAAATCCATGGCAACCTCCCATGATGACAGATCTGAAGAAGTTGAGAGACTCTGATCCAGTAAACCCGTCCCTGTGTCGACAATTGAATGGCTCATTGATGTATTTGGAGAATACTCAGTCGGATATTTTCTTTGCTGTGAAAATAGTTCCAGGTGGAACCTAACCATGAGAATTGAATAATTGCAAAGCATACCTTGAAATATCTTCGTGGGAACATTTGAATTATGATATACAACTGCATGGATTTATCCATTCCGATTGAGCAGGGAGTGCAGATGACAAAATAAGTGCTTCTTGGATATGTTTCAGTTTGAGCTTTTCCACGATATCATGGGCTAGCAAGAAACAGAAGTTTGTTGCACTCAGCACTGCAGAAGCATAGCACATTGCATCTTGTGATGTTTCTGGCTCCGTAAGCTGGTTTCTAGACTGTTTGATCAGGTGTTGGATTTGACCATGATATATTGTGATAACCAGAGATATGTGAAGCTCTCAGAGAACCTAGTGTTCCATGACAGGTTGAAGCACATTAAGATCAAGTACTATTTTCTCTGTAACAAAGTCCAGAGGGGAGAAGTACTTCTCCAGTATATCTCCATTGATGAGCAGATAGCAGATATTTTGGTAGAGCCTCTGTCCAAGATGAAAAGTTTGTGTACTTAAGGGACAAGTTGGGACTCATGGAGATGACTTCCTTATTGGAGAGGGAGTATGTCTCTGGACGAAGGGGAGTATACCTCTAATGATCTTGATTCCTTTTGCAAACAAGAAGGGATCGAAAGGAAGTCTACAGTGCCTTACACCATGAACCAAAATGGATTGCAAAAAGAAAGAACAGTTCCAAAATAGAGACTACTAAGTCTATGGTTTTTGACTTGGATCTTCCTATGTTTCTTTGGGTAGAGGCATGTTGTACAATAGCCTACATACTGAACAAGTGTCCTCACAAAGTGTTGAAGGACAAGACGTCAAAGGAATCTTGCACAGGGAAGAAAAGTAATGTTTCTCATTTCAAAGTGTTTGGGTGTCCAGTTTACATTCATGTTACAGAGAAGAAGAGGACGAAGCTTGAGACCTCCAATTTGAAGGGTATTCTATATGGCTACAGTGATTCCTCTAAGGCTTACAAGATCTATGTTCCATATCAGAGGAAGATATTAGTGAATCGAGACGTGAAGATTGATGAAGATGCATGGTCTTCAGTGACAGGAACCTCCAGCAAAGGTTGAGGAGGTAGAAACAAATGTTGTCCCAATCGCTAAACCACAAAAATCAGTAAGTGCAAATTCAGATCAGCCACATTCTAGTATAGGATAGAGACTATTTTACCTTCTAGGATAGCTAGGAAGCTAAGGTAGTTTACCCAAACTTTGCAAAAGGCAAAGAAGCAAGTTGGTGCTCCAAAGACACCCTTTTGGGTAAGCCAACCTCCAGAGAAATTTCCCAGTTATGTTGCATTGATGTCTCCCATCATTGAGACTTCCAATTATGTGGAGACAACAAGTGAACAAGTATGTCAAGATGCCATGGTGGAGGAGTACAACTCCATCATGAAGAATAATGTGTGGGAGCTTATGCCTAAACAAGAAGGGAAATCAGTTGTTGATTCCTGGTGAATGTACAAGGTGAAGCGTGCAACTAATGGTAACATAGATAAGATTAAGGTTGGGTTTTTAGCGAGAGGATTCTCCCAAAGAAAGGGAATTGACTATGAGGAAACCTTTGCTTCAGTTGAAAGAAATTTGCCTTCAAACTGATGGTCATATGCTCTTTTAAGGTGCCCTTGCAAGTGTTCTAGTCACTGAATGTTAGCACATGCAAACCTTAAAACATATAGCAGTCCTCTAGGATCTTTACAAGCTCCTACTGCTGATTTAAACACTAAGCATACATGATAAATGAACACAAGTATTTTTGGTCAACATGACCCTAGATAAAACCCCCTGGGGAAAACCGGTTTAGAATGAAAGTTTATATATGTGATGTTTCAAGCATGGAAAACAACAAGTAAGCAAATACAATGGAACTTGTACAAATAGCAAGCTCCTCTCAAGCTTTGCTAGAAGGTTCCAAGAAGGATGAGCTCAAACAAGTGTGCCCCCTTCCTTTGTTGCCTCTTCCACTAAACTGATGCGCCCTTGATCTTCTCTTAGCTGTTTGAGAAACCCTTGCATGCAAATCTCTGTTTGTATGTTGTCCCAAACCTCCACCAATCAGATTTGCAAAAGCTCAAAATCTGCTAGTACCTGCTAAGCTTGTGCCCTCCTCCAAGCAAGAACTATCACCACAAAATAAATAGGCCCGAAGCCTCCTCGCGCCCTCCATGAAAGATGGCACCCAAGCTCTCCTCTCCCAATGCTTCCATTCTCATCCTCTTGCTCCTCTCCAAACTCTCCAAGTGAACAAATGAAGGAATGAGCCTCCTTTTGCCCTATGCACCCCTCTTAAGGAATCATAAGGAAACCTAAAAGATCAATGGCTACGATCACTCCAAGCCATATCTAATCCATGGTTGAGATCTCTTGAAAAGAATCTCAACTCAAAATCCACTTTGGGTTAAGTTTCCATAGTTCATTTTATGTCCCTCAATTCACCCACAAAGTGAATTAATAGTCACGTTTCACTCAAGTGACAAATTTCACCCTTTTGACTTAGGAAAATGTCAAAGTGAAAATAGACATAAACTATAAGGCACGATGGGTCAAATCTTTCCCTCTTGTGGTTAGAGACCCACAACCACAAGGGGACCACTTCCCTTGGTACACCAGAACTCAACACTCCCTCTTACCGAGGAAAGTGTTTCTCACCAAGCCCATCTTGTCTCTGAAGTAGACATGCTTGCCCCTTGGCAAGGCCTTGGTGAGAATATCTGCCACACGTTAATCAGTCGGAATATACAGGAGCTTCACTGCCCCACGCTGAACCCAATCTCTGATGAAGTGGTATCTGATCTCAATATGCTTCGATCTGTCATGAAACACTGGATTCTCGGAGAGTTTGATACAACTATGATTACCGCAGTGAATGATTGTCGGAGACAACTCTTGACCAAATAAACCAACCAGCAACTTACAAATCCAAATGGCCTCGCAACTGGCCTAACTAGCTGCCATATACTCTGCCTCGACCGAACTCAAAGCAATTAACTTTTGCTTCCGGCTAAACCAGGAAACAACTCTTGGTCCCAAGCCAAAGAAACACCCTGAGGTGCTCTTCTTGTCAGTAGCACATGCTTCCCAATCTGAGTCTGTGTAGCCAACCAAACTGACTCCATCCCCTCTGACGTAGTCCAAACCAAAATCCACTAAACCTGCTATGTACCTCAAAACGTGTTTTGACCCAATCCAATGAACACTCCTAGGCTCCACCATAAACTGGTTGAGAGTGTTCACGGAAAAACAAATATCTAGTCTAGTGTTGACCAGATACATCAAAGAACCTAACAGCTGCATGTATCTCGTAGCATCCACCAACTGGGAATCTGAACCACTAAGCTTCTTCCAATTGGTGACCATAGGTGTAGACATGGGCCTGCAGTCCTCCATCTGAAACCTGCTCAAGATGTCTACAGCACACTTCCCCTACCCCAGAAAGATATGACCCTCCTCCTGCCAAACCTCCATGCCCAAGAAATAGTGCATCAAACCGATGTCTATCATCTCAAACTCTGATGCAAGTCTCAACTTGCAATCAACTATGAGAAGCTTCGCTCCTGTGATGAACAAATCATCAAAATACAGTATGAGAATGAGTGTATCCTCACCTCGAATGATGTAGTAGAGGTTAGGATCTGCCTAACTCTTCTCAAACCCCATCTGAAGCAAATAAATGTCAATACGTGAATACCAAGCTCTTGGAGCTTGCTTCAGACCATACAGTGCCTTTCTCAGAAGGCACACATGAGAATATCTCTCCATCACCTCAAACCCCTATGGTTGCTCAATGTACACCTCCTCCTCAATAAAGCCATTCAAAAATGTGGTATTTACATCCATCTGATGTATCCTCCAATCCATCTCTACCGCTATGGAAATAACGCTCCGAATGGACGTGTATCTCGCAACTGGTGCGAATGTCTCATCATAGTCAACTCCCTCTACCTGAGAGAATCCTCGCACCACAAATCGGGCCTTGTGTTTCTCTATGCTACCATCTGCAGCATACTTGGTCTTGTACAATCATCTGGAATTCACAACTTACTTCCCCACTAGCCTCGACACCACCTCCCATACATCATTGCGCATAATGGAGTCATACTCCTCCAGCATGGCATCTTGCCATACCTGTTGGTCAACTGCCTGTGCAAATGTCTCGGACTCTGTATCTGTGATGCCCGTCACCATCGCCAAGTAGGACCCAAGCCTATCTGGTGCTCTACTCTCTCTGAACAACCCCCTGGGCTCTCCAACTTTCTCCTTGGCTTCCTTCAGGGTCTCCTGAAACCATCTCAGTTTCCTCCTCCCTATCATAACCAAAGGAGAAGTAAGATCTCCACGCCCACGATTCTCTACCTCAGATCTCATTCCAACACTCTGAGATACTGAAGTCTCTGCACCCTCCGCCTGAACCCTCTACAACTGTGAACCTGAAGTTGTGTAAGGTGACCCTGTCACCCCTAAAACTGGTGTACTCGACACCTGAGATTGTGCTCCCTCTAAAACATCAATCTGTGTCTCCGGAACCTCCTCAATACTGTCTCTCGACTCGAAAGACATCCTGAAAGCTCTACCCTCCTCAAATCTAACATCTCTGCTCACCACCACTCTCCGTTGTGATGGAATGTAGATCCGATAGGCCTTCGAGACCTCTGAGTAACCAACTAGAATCCCCTGTTGGGCTGTGGGGTCTAGCTTTGTCCTCTTCTCTGAGGGGACAAAAGAGTATGTCAAGTATCCAAAAATCCTGATATGCTCAACATCGGGCCTCCTACCAGTGAAGGCCTCCTTAGGAGTCTTCTTCCCCAAAATCCTGTGGTGACAAATTTCACCCTTTTGACTTAGGAAAATGTCAAAGTGAAATTAGACAAACTATAAGGCACAATGGGTCAAATATTTCCCTCTTGTGGTTAGAGACCCACAACCACAAGGGGACCACTTCCCTTGGTATACCAGAACTCAACACAAAGTTGTATCAGACTCTAAGAATCTAGTATTCCATGACCGCTCCAACTTCCAAGCACATTAACATCAGGTACTACTTTCTCCGAAACAAGGCTTACAAAGGAGCAATGGCTCTAGAGTATGTTCTGACATATTAATAGGTTGCAGATATCTTGACTAAGCCCCTAGCAAAGAGGAAGTTCAATATGTTTAGGGAGAAACTAGGTTTGGTGGAGATAACTTTCCTCGCTGGGAGAGTGTTACATGTCTTGCCTAGTTTAGCATGGATAGTGTACACTAGCATGCCACACTTATTGCAAGACCATACAACCCCAATATTGCACAACAGTGCAAACAGATATGGACAAGGCATTATTGGCCAAGTTTGATCTTGGTTCCTCTACATAGTAGAGCATGGAGGAGACGCAGTTATATAGGAAAGAAGAGGGTGCGTGCATGCTTACCTTCAGCATGCATGCGCCAATCTAAGTATATTTCCAGTTTTACTACTGTAGTTCCAATTTTAGCTAGTTCAGTTCATTTCAATTTCATTCAGTTCAATAGTTTATATTGCATGCATGATTTATTCTCGGACAAGGTGCTCATCATAAGGTTACCTAAGGCGCTTGCATAGAAGTTGTCTATTACGAGATGAAGCCACACATCTCTAGAAGGCACTAACTATTTGCTTGATGCAGTTATCTCCAGAAGGAAGCTCTCTTATCCATGCAGCTACATCACACTAGGTGTTCAAATTAGGGTGAGGGTTTGACACATTCAAACCAAGTGTTTCTTGCATGTGTCCAAATACGTTGTATCTTCCCTCTTCTTCCTATTATATGAAGGAGATGCAGGGCGCAACATTGAGTTGGTTAGCGAGCTTTTCGTTTTGAGATATTGTAATGTATTCTCTTCATTCTATATTGAATAGAAGATAGATGTGATCAAGAGTTAAGATCTATGTATTTGTTATTATTTTTTTGCAACCTATGTTTGTAGATTCTAGGATTCGAGATTGTTGTTTTGATAAGTTTCCAGGTTTAAAGTTACCAAGGGTTTTAGGATTATTCTTTTGAGTGCAAAATCTGCTTACCATAGTCTGATAAAACAACATCACATGTGTGAACATGTGATGTTGAGTGGGTTAAGGCTAACCCTAACCTTACCCTACATGGCCATATATACATTTATGTGGACATTTGCATCATATTCACTACATATGCATTCAATGATGTAAAAAGGTGGATTTAACTCGTATCTTTCACACCTACCTATTTGTATTTCATTTGGGTTTTATGTACAATGGTTTATGTTTTAATTACAAATTCATCAAAGTGGCTAGGAGAAAAAGCCAAAGTGTGGCTTGAAGGGGGGTTGTTAAAAAGAGCAATCCATACCTTGATTTCGAACAAGGGTGCCCTTCACAAAAGAGCATGTAGCTTTGTGATAGAGTAACCCACTAATCAAAAGTTTATGTCCTTGATTCAATTCCTAGCCTATTCAAGTTTTAAAATATCATTTGTTGCCATGGTTATGAAGCTCATTCAATTAGCATGAGTGCTCCACAAATTCTGCAAGCAGAGCATCCCAATAATCAAAAGTGATGTCCTTGGTTCAACTCCTAGCCTATCCAAGCCTTAACATCTCATTCATTGCCACAGCTATGAAGCCTATTCAATTACCATTGAGTGCTCCACAAATTCTACAACCAAGATATCTTTCTCTGCTAGATATCATCCATGGGATCCAATAGTCCTTCCCAATCGGAGGCACGTTGGATTTCCCTCCATAAGTCTGCCAATTTCCTTTTGGGCATCGTTGCACCTTGCTTTAACTTTCTACTGATTTAGCATATCCAGCATGCTCTACACAAGCTTTGTTGCTCTATGTTACTAGCAACAATATAGCAAGGCATGGATGTAATACATTGATACATTACATATGGTGAATTAATGGAGTCTTGAATGGATTTGGATCATCCAAATCATCTCTTATGTGCATAATATGCATAAGAGCAAGGGAGCATAGTTTCTCACCAAAAAATCACTATGAGGGCTTCTCATGATGGACGTAATTTCTAATCACTTTGACCTAATTTAGTCTCTAGTGGACATTAATATAAATTCCAATATCACCAAAAAAACATTTGGCCTGTGTTTCTCATTACATTGTCATTTCTCGTTTACTTTCCCATTTCTTATCTTTGGGAAGATAGTTGTGGCTATCATATAACACACTTCCTACCACTAATGGAATAAGGAGTTCACTGATAAAGTAGCAAAATAACATTTGATGAATCAAGTGGGTTATTGTTGCAAAAATAATAAGACGATCAATGTATTAATGATTATGCAAGGTCTTTGGAACAAGCATTTGCTTCAAAAAAAAAGTAAAAAATAAAAATGCAGGGTCTCAAAATAGGCCATCAAATCCTAGAATGCAATAACAACATAAGTCACAAAGGCAATGGAAAAGAAAATCTACTCCAAATCCAACTTAAGATGTTCCAGATGTAGTGAACTTTCAATTTGGTCATGGTCAAAAGGATTATATGATGGAAAAAAGAAAAGAAGGAAATTTGTGAAAGAGAATACAAGGGCCAGAAGGGGTATTGTGTGGTCCATTCAAAATAACCTTTGTAGGAGATAGCAACTTTCTCATTGTTAGGGTCCTACACTAACCTACCTAGTTAAGTGTACTTAGGAGTTAGTTAATTAATGTTCAAAGTGATCCTCGATGAATAAGGCCCACTAGGCAGTTGGTATTTATTAATGTTGGGACCATTAATGCTTAAGGTTTGGATAGAGAGAAACTATTTATAGAGGCAAGAAAGCATGTAATGTTTTGTCAAGGATTATCATTGTATCGTTGCATTGGATTACGAGGGGGCCACTCATTTGGAGGTTGCCCCTAGAAGAGGCAAGTGAACACCACTCTGTTGTTGGAATATCAAAAAAGGGTCCTATTTCTACAGGTGTTATATTTTGGTTTATCTTTTATTTCCTAAAGTCTAAATTTCTTCATATATTACTCTTAAATTCTCTATATGTGCTATAAAAGTACACTACAAGTGGTATCAAAGCACTTTCTTGTGGCAACATGTACCCTAATTTTAGAGAATTTTCTTTAGGTTAGAGACGTGTTCCAATGTCTATAAACACAGAGGTTTATCGTTCAATGGGCCAAGCTATGGTTGGGAAGCATACATACAAGGAATACAAGTGGGATCATCTGGTTGGACGCCCTTATACACCTCTATAGGCACCTGGTGAGTAGTACCACAATAGACATGATTTGTTATCGAATTCAATCTTCCACATACCCTAGGGTATATCAAAATCCCCCTAGGTATCCCTAAAACCACCCCTACAAAATACTTTCAATTGTTTGTCACTATAATACCCCAAGCACAACACTCAAGGAGATCACTCTTGCATACAAGGGAATCGGGTGTGGTACAAATAAAGGTATAGTTGATCCTCCTTAGAGCCATGAAGATTGGTTGAGTACTATTGTTGGAAACCCTACATAATATTAGAGCTATGGTGCCTATCCTTCCTTTGTTCTTAAGACCTTGCCAAACCTCTGCAGCAAATGCAGCAAAATTCCTACAGAACTTGGAATATCCAAGATTTGAAAATTCCGTCCATATAGTGATCTTTCGATAGTAAAAAAGAAGTCAGGAAGTGTTCATAGGGTTTCCCAGGCCATTGTGAGTGACCTCTCTCAACAGAATCCGCTCACAACACTAATCACATTGGTATAGCTCATCAATAACCCTTTCAGTGGATCCCAATGGTCCCATGACTGCCACTACAAACATGACCATGGATACAAGGATCACCCAACTGGAAGACCAGGTTTCTAAAATCAACCAAATAAAAGACTTAATTTCTAATATCAACCACATAGAAGACCAAGTTTCTCACATCAACCTACAAGCACAATCCCTCGCTGACTCCATTGCACACATGTCGACCGCCTTATCCACATTTGAATCCAACAACAACACACAAATAAATGCTTGGAATGATCGAATGGAGCAAATGACCCAAAGAAAATTGAGGTAATGAAAGATTGGACTCTCAAAATTTTGTGGTTTCCTTGGCCTTGCTACTATAGGAAGTTTGTGCAAAATCGTAGCCCCATTAACATCCTTGCTCAAAAAGAATGCTTTTGTATGGACCAATGCAATGGAGCATGCCTTTCATGCCTTAAAGTAAGATATGTGTACTACTCCAATCTTGGTAATGTCGGACTTCACTAAGACTTTCATCACAGAATACAATGCTTCCAACAAAGTTATTGGGGTAGAGTTGATGCAATAAGGGCACCCATTGGCATTCACCTATAAACAATTGTGTAATAAAAACTTGGGAAAGCCTACATATGAAAAAGAAATGATGGCCATCCTTCATGCAGTGGATACATGCCACCTTTACCTAATAGGGCAGTGTTTTCAAATTAAGACAAACCATCATAGCTTGAAGTACCTTTTAGAACAATGTTTTTCTTCATCGATGCAGCAAAAGTGGGTCACCAAGATGTTAGGCTATGATTAGATTGTCGAGTGCAAAGAATGGCTCACTGATGCCAAGATCGTTCAACTCCTTCAACAACTACAAGAGGATCCAAACCCACCTACAACATGTACTTAATAGCACGACACATTAAGGTATAAAGGATGCGTCTTTTTGGCGCAGAATTTTGCTTTAAAATCATGTGTTAGCGAAATTGCATTCCTCTCCCATTGCGGGTCACTTTGTCTTTCGGAAAACATATGAATAGGTTAAGGATCCATTCTTTGGGACAACATGAAGGACATATGTACATTCGTCGTTGACTGTGACACATGTCAAAGCAACAAGGGTGACACATGAAGACCCCTACGCCATTGTAGTCTCTACAGATCCCTACAACAATCTAGGTTGACATTTCCATGGATTTTATCATTCGGCTTCCTAAAGAAAACAACAAATTTGTCATCATGGTGGTTGTTAACAACCTTTCCAAATATGCCCACTTTTCTGCCTTACAACACCCGTTTAAGCTATGCACAATTGGCCAAGTTTTCATGGATCATATTTTTAAATTATATGGCATGCCTAATTCATTGTGACAGATCCTGATCCTACCTTCGCTAGCAAATTGTGAAAAGAGACTATAGGGAACCCAATTGAAAATGAGAACAACTTATCACCCCTAAACAAATAATCAAACAAAGGTGGTCAATAGGTGCCTGAAATCGTAATTGAGATATTTTGCATTGGACTGACAAGGCCAGTGGGTCCAATGGCTACCCCTTGTAAAATGGTGGTACTACCACCTATCATGGTGCTACCAAAATGTCACCCTATGAGATTGTCTATGGACAAAAAACCCCATTCATGGCCTCGTACTTACTAGGCACATCCAAGGTTCACAAAGTGAATATCACTCTTAAAGGAAGAGTTAACATTCTTCGTACACTTAAGGACAATTTGATCTTGGCTCAAGATAGAATGAAGCAACAAGCAAATCAGCATTGTTCAAAGCACTACTTTGAAGAACAGGATAAGTGTTTCTTCATCTCCAACCCTATAAGAAAACATCTCTCAAGGAAAAGAGCAACCAAAAGCTAGCACCCAAGATCTATGGCACTTATTAGATCCTCCAACGCATTGGACAAGTTGCCTACAGATTGGCTCTCCCAACCCACTCCAAGATCCACCCAGTATTTCATATGTCCAATTTGAAGAAAGTGATCGGGCCAAATTGTTGCATTCAAACCATCCTCCCCAAATTTGATGAAAAGGGTTCCATTTGGTTACAAGCAAAGGTGATATTAGACAAAAGAGAGGGTCAACCTGAAAAACCTGTCTTTTATCAGACAAATGTTACTCTGCACCTAAGGTCAATAATTCCAAAAATGAGAAAAAGGGAAGACAATGGCGATAAGGAAGCAGAAAATTTATGACAAATCAAGGTGTGATCTTGCAAATTAGACGCAAATGAGAAAACTTGTCAAGAATTTAAAATGATGAAACTATAAAAACTGTTGACAAAGAAATTGGTCAGACAGAGAATCAAGCAAGATATAGTTTTTCAGATCATAAATAACAACTCAGAAGAAGCAAAAATAACCTCAAGACGAAAAAAATTAATCATGGAAGAAAGGCTGGCTTTTCCTTTAAGACTTGGTTCCCAGAATTTAATCCAGCTACCATGACATTAACCTCAGCCCCGGTCTGAATGAGAGGTCCAAATCTCCCCAAGCAATAGGAAATTCTTTGAGTAGAAACATCAAATCTGATAAAGACAGGAAGAAGAACAAATCTCCAGGTATGCCAGACTTTGCAGAGAGTTTGATTTAAGTAAAGAATTGCATGAGAAGATTATCCTGGAAAGTAAAGTATTTCAATAGATTCAAGTGATTCAACTATGAGAATTCAAATCATTCAACCATGAGAATGCAGCCGATGGATGTAGACCCTGCAGGCCACAGACCACCTAATGGCAGCTTGTCCAAAAAAGGTCCAATATCAACAAGCAAATTTGAAGTCTAAACCAGAACCAAAGGCAAACCTTGATGGATTCCAAAATGTTAAAAAGGAACTGGTTGGACAGAAAAACAATCAGAGGAGAAGCATCCAGTCATTACAACTGACACAGAAAAAATCAGAGGAGAAGCATCCAGTTATTACAACTGACACAGAAAAAATCAGAGGAGAAGCATCCAGTCAATACCTCTGACACAAAGTCTATAACCAATTAAGAATCCACATAGGAGGAAGCTCCCAAAATCCTGAGAGAAAGAATACAACAGAACAAAAACCAGGAGAGGAAGATCCTGATTCCTACCTTATCTGAGCTGGTACAACAAAGAAGAAAGATCGAAGTTTCAAACATGAAGATTTTTTGCACCAATATCTCAGTTGCAGAAATCAAACTCAAAACACCAATTAAGCAAGCAAGGAGCAACAAGGAAATTGAACAGATAGTCTAAAGTCTTAATTGCCATTTTAAAATTTCGCCGTTCTAGATGCCTACAGGTATAGCTGGGGAAGCATGTAATTTTGTAATTTGAATATAACGTTTTCTCTGTAAAAAAAGGTACCAAACGGAATTAGAAAAAAATAACCATCCCATTACTTGCTTAAAGACACTTAGCCCCTTCTCCAAGCTGAAAACATGCCAATTTGATCAATTGTAATTTTGAATTTCTAGCTCTTCAAAAGGCTTAACATCTTCAACATTTTGAGTAATATACATGTACCTACAATTTGTGAACTAATTAACAAGCTTCAGCAGAATTCTTGCAACGTTCTATTTTCTTATGGAAAAAGTCTCGCAATGGAAAAACTCAAATAATCTGATGGAAGCAATTGTTTCCCAAAAAGTATTGCAATCTCGGGAAAAAGAAGTTAGGAGATTCACCAAACGGCCAGAGATTTCACGAAGGGCTTCTGCCCAGCGAGATGTTGAGTCTGCCATCATACTGACATTGTATCCCATATCACGGAAGTACTCTGCTAAAGTGATACCTGTGATGGATTAATTAAAGATCATGGTAAGCAATTTTCCAAAACTCAAAACATTTATGTAAAGTGCCAGAAAAGGCAAAAATCATTTCTATATTGTACTGTAACTTATTACAAAATTATGAGCAAATCCACAACAAGTGATCTTTCCATTACTGGACAGTGGAAACACGGTGCGTGTTATAGACCCCTCTAAATGGTCCCCCAAGGCTCTAATTTCAAAGACAAGCTACTTGCATATAAGTGCATAGCAAAATTTTCCCCAGAAAAAATACTATAAATATATGTCCTGCTTACAGAAATATCATCAGTGTTTGGCAATATAAGCTATACTAAGGACCAGCAAAAGATCTATAAACAGGAGCTAAATAGTAAGCATCTAATGGAAAACAAGCTTAATGTTCTCCACACATTGTCAACCATTTTGACTATGAAGTTCATATGGCAATCCCTTCCACCAATTACAAAAATCTGTTCAATTTGCATATTTCCTCCAATTTTTCATTAAATAAACAGGAAAAAATTCAAAGTTGGGTCAATGGAACAAAATAATATCAAATGTGGCACTTATACAACCAAATCACTCATCAAATAAATCACCTGTATAAATTGATGCCTCTCTGGCTGCCACTGGCATGTTGGATGTGTTTGCCACAAGAGTCGTGCGTTTCATCACAGATTCTTCTCGTCCATCCGGCAAGGTCATTGTCAGTTGTGGAAAATCCATTAGAACCTATAATACAGTGGTGGAAAGCTATCAGTCTAATTTACAACAAAATATTATATATGTTATTGGCCATAGTTTGAAATACTGGTTTAAAATCTGCCCACCTCAGCCATCTCATTTCCTCTTTCACCGCAACCAACATAGACAACAGTATCAGAGTTCGAATACTGCACAGAATTCATGGACGAAGTCAGCAATTTCTATGCTTTGATATACATTAGGATGACTATTCAAAATCTAAAGGTTCTACAACAAGAGAACATTTAAAAGTTACCTTGGAAAGAGCTTGACTGATGACAGTTTTACCACAACCAAATGCACCAGGTATGGCACATGTTCCTCCAAGCACAGAGGGAAATAGAGCATCAAGAACACGCTGCCATCAGAACCAGGTATAGTTGGTAATTAAAATAAAGGTTAACATTGCCTATTTTACATCACTTAACATTCATTTATATATATATAACTCATACCTGTCCAGTCAGGAGAGGTGTGTCAGCTGAAAGCTTGGCAGAGACGGGCCTAGGTGTACGCACAGGCCAAGTCTGAAACAATACAAATGTTCACTAATGAATATACTATACTAAATAAAACCCACTTTGAACTAGGATAATAAAATGATCATAAAGGATTTTGAATCCTTAGCACATCATTAAAAAGAAGAAACGATCTCATGGAACCTGAAGCATTGTAAGATGCTTTTTAACTCCTTGAAACTCTAACTCCAGCACTGTATCCTGTTACCAATATGAAAAATTACATCAAAAATGTAAGATAAACCATGTCTTTAAAAAAACAAAAGCTACAGGCATAATAAAGAGTGTGGGGAAACAAATAAAATTCTATCAATGTGATTCTGGGAAACAAATTACCAGGAGCTATAGGGCCAAATGTGTGCATCTAAGAACTAAAATGCTACAATTTAACATGGAACTAAAAGAACACTATATAGCATTAAAGTGGGAAATACAATTGATAATTGATTAATTTCTCACTATCATGAACTTCAGATCTCTATTATCTATAGTATATATAGCTCAGAGGATCAACTTGAAATACCAATTTTTCAGTGAGCCAATTTGCCCGTGGAGTTTAAAGTTTATACATATGGCCCATAGGCTTACTCTACTCCGAAAATCGCCAACATCTGCTTATCTGGTTGGAACAATTGCTCATCACCAATCAGAGTCACCTTGAGTATAAGGACCACAAGTTATAGAACTCCAAGTATTGGAAGGAAGAATGTCTAGAATACTACTTAATTAAATATCTAGCATTAGCCTTGAAGAGTGTAATGTTTCTGCACAACTTATCAAAATCATCCTTCTTTTCAAGCATTGAACTATTTGCATTTGCAACTAAAGGGAAGCCTCGCATAAACTCTATATTTGGTGCAATTAATGATTAGGAAAAGGCAGGGGTAAAAAGCATTTTCCCGATTCATTTCTTTTGGTTCTATAAGCTATAATAATTTTGAACTATTTAATAAATGAGTATGAAATTTTATGTATAACAGTTCTAACCATCCCAAGGCTGCAAATAAAATAGGAGATCACTCAAAGATAAATGACACAAGAGAGAGCTATAAAGAGAATTAGAACTCCGCATACATCCAATGCCCAGGCTAAGGAAAGAAAAAATAACCAACTATTACTCATGCATTCGATTGAAAATTAAATACAATAAGATCTTGGGGTACAATCTAAAAGCAGATAAGATAAGATAATTTTATTAATGTCCAACAAATGACCACAAAAGTAGGTCAATGGGACTAAAAGATACATCCAGTGGGAGTGCAAAAGCAACTCCTAGGTAATGCTGAAAGCAAGATAAAGAAAGCTAAAGAAAAAGTGCAGCATAGATAAGTATCTAGCCAACATAATCACTAGGTCTAACCAACACAAAAAGATATATTAATAATAATAATAATATATTTTTAACATCACGGCCAAGCCAGACACCAAATTGGTGTATGAGACCCTCTTATTTGTGTTATTTTTCTTTAAAACTCAGAAAACTTAAATTTATGTTCCCAATAGATTTTATACCCAGATCTGAAGAACAACAACAAATTCTAATTTTCTGATCTATAAACAGAAATATAACCGAGTTAAATAACTTGCAATGCACAACGAAATAAATCAGAAACCAATCACACAAATTTAGAACACAACAGATTTACCCTCGAAACCCAAACTCCAGGGAAAACCAGCAAACGAGGGTTTTATTATTTTCAGCTCAGCAAGATCCAGAAAAATGATTAAAAAACTTGTGCCAAACCTGGCACACTTCACCACAGAAAAATCTGCAAGGGTCTGCTGGGTATTGGCTTCCCTTTCTCGGCCTGTATGGCCCTCCTGTCAGCAAGTACGACTGCTGTACAGCACTGGTACGGCGCTGGTACAGTGGCTGGTGAACCTCACGTGGGCTGGGTGCTGGCTGAGGAAATACGGCCGGAGTATTCCAGCTTCCGTCTCCTCCCCTTGTGGCTGTAACTCAGCTCCAAGACTCGGCCCCTGCTCTCCCACGGCTCCCATGACCTGCACACACTGAACCTCGGCCTCTAACCCTCCTGCTGTCCACGGATCTGCAAAGTGATGAAGGCCGGCAACCTTCCTATCCCTTTCTCTGCTCCTAGACTCAAGCAAGAACAAAACCCTTCCTTCCTCACCTTCAATCTGCAGCGGAAAACCCTCGGTGTCATTCACCAACTCAATGATCTCCTCAAGCCACCCCTCTACTTATAAACCTCCAGCTGAGTGATTGCATGGTGGAGATAAATCCCCATCTAGACAGATCAATGGCTACAATTTAATCCGAAACTCACTTTGACTTTCCAGATAAGATCAAAGAAGCTTCTAACAGAGAGTTAACTAATAATAATTAATAATCGACATTTCCTAAGTTAGACTTAGGAAATATTTAAATAATCAGTAATTAAATTAATTTATCTCATTTTCCTAAGTTAGACTTAGAAAAAATTGAAATGACTTGGAGATACATTAGTCCATGTGTCTTTGGCTTGCATGACACCTTGCCTAAGCCAAGACACCTGTCCTCGTTACAATATTTCAACACTCCCTCTTAACGAGGAAGGTGTTTCCATTATTCCCATCTTATCACTGAAGTAGAAAAACTTGCCTTTCATCAAGGCCTTGGTGAGAATATCCGCCACCTGCTCATTTGTAGGCACATAATGTAACTGGACTGCACCCCTCTGCACACAATCTCTAATGAAGTGATACCCGATGTCAATGTGCTTCGACCTATCATGAAATGCTGGATTCTCAAAGAGTTTTATGCCACTCTGATTATCACAGTGTATGATGGTCGGCTCTAACTCCTGACTGAACAAATCCACTAGCAACTTCCGAAGCCATATGGCCTCATATGCTGACATGCTCGCTGCCATGTATTCTGCTTCTGCAGAACTCAATGCAACAGACTTTTGTTTCTTGTTGAACCAAGAGACAACCCCCGATCCCAAGCTGAAACAACACCCTGAAGTTCTTTTGCTATCCACTGCATTGCCTGAGCAATCTGCATCTGTATAGCCCACCAACTTCACTCCATCTCCTTGAGTATTCCTCAAACCATACTCGATTGTGCCACGTAGGTTCCTCAATATATGTTTTGTTGTTGTCCAATGTGCTCTCTGTAGTTCCACCATGAACTAATTGAGAGTATTCACAACAAAACAAATGTCTGGCCTAGTATTGACCAGATACATGAGAGAGCCTATCAATTGCCTGTATAAGGTAGGGTCCATTATCTCCTGCTTGGAAGCATCTATCATCTTCCAATTAATAACCATGGGTGTAGAAATAGGCCGACAGTCCTGCATCCTAAACCTCTTCAAGATCTCCACTATGTATTTTCCATGTCCTAGGAAAATCTCGCCATCTCGCTGCCACACCTCCAATCCAAGAAAATGGTGCACCAACCCCAAATCCTTCATATCGAACTCTGAAGCAAGATCCCTCTTGCAATCTGCAATAAGCCTCTGTGAACTTGTCAGAAATAGATCATCCACATATAACACAAGAATGAGCGGCTCTCCACCTATCATGATATAATAGAGATTTGAGTTTGCCTCATTCTTCAAGAAGCCCATGCCCTGCAAGTAACTATCAATGCGCTCATACCATGCCCTAGGTGTCTGCTTGAGCCCATATAGTGCTCTCTTCAGTCTGCATACATAAGTCTCCCTTACATATGCTTCAAAACCCTTTGGTTGTTCTATATACACTTCCTCCTCAATAACTCCATTGAGGAAGGTCGTCTTGATGTCCATCTGATGAATCTACCAACCCATCTTTGTTGCTAATGAGATCACGACCCTGATGGAAGTATATCTAGCTATTGGGGCAAACGTCTAGTCATAGTCAACTTCCTCTTTCTGAGAGAACCCCTTAGCCACAAACCTGGCTTTGACTTTATCAATGTTGCCATTTACAGCATGCTTGATCTTATAGATCCAGCGAGACCCAACCACTGATTTTTCGTCTGGTCTTAGCACCACCTCCCAAACATTATTCTTCGTGATGGAGGCATACTCCTCCACCATGGCATCATGCCAAACCTGCTGCTCCAATGGCTTCTGAAAACTAGAATGCTCCCTGTCAATGAGATCACTCATCAACGCCATATACCCTGAGTATTGTTGTGTCTGACACTCGTCCTAGGAGCACCCACGAACTCCTTAGCATCTTGTAATGTCTAAGAAACCTCTCAGCTCCTCTTCCTCCCTTCAATCGAAGGTACAATCTCGGTGGGTGGAGCTTCCTACTCCTCATCTAGCTCCATCGTCTGAGTACTAGTCCCTATACTTGTCCCTGTGACCTGTACCTGTGACTAATGTTCCTCCTTTGGAGCTACCAGCTCATGATCCCCTGTTGTTGTTGGCACATCATATGACTTCATGAAAGCCTTCTCCTCCTCGAATTTGACATCCCTTATGACCATTGTCTTCTTTAATGCTAGAACATAGATCCGATATGCTTTCGAAGTTTCACTGTAGCCAACAAAGATCCCCTTCTCTGCAGTGGAATAGAGCTTTGTCCTCTTATTACAGGTCACATGACAATAGACTAGGAAACTGAAGATCCTGGAGTTACCAACTTCTGGCTTCTTCCCTGTAAATGCCTCCTCATGGGTCAATCTCCCCAACACCTTATGAGGACTTCTGTTATGAATGTATACTGCAGTACTGCATGCCTCTGCCCATAGACACTTGGGCAAATCTCGATCATATAACATAGCTCTAGCAGCGACAACAATGGCCATGTTCTTTCGTTCCACTACCCCATTCTGTTGAGGGTTGTAGGGAACTGTCAATTCCTTCTTGATCCATGCTTCTACACAGAACTCCTTGAAGGCTTTTCATGTGTAATCACCTCCATTGTCTGATCTGAGAACCTTTATTTTCCTTCCTGTCGCATTCTCCACAAGAACCTTAAACTCTTGGAAGCGACTGAAGATCTCATCTTTGGCCCTCATGAAGTAGATCCAAGTTTTCCTAGAGAAATCATCTATGAATGTGACAAAATACTAACACCCTATCAAGGATGTTGAAGACATAGGCCCACATACATCTGAGTGCACTAAATCCAATATGCCCTTTGCATACTTTTCCAAGGCACACCCTTTACACACGTCACTGTGCTCGGTGCTCAACTCTGGAAGGCCAGTCACTATCTCCTTGAGCACGTTAAGTGCCCCATGGTGTAAGTGAGCCATCCTTCTATGCCACAATTCTCTCATATCCTTAGTGTTGGTTATCAATGCCTGAGGTGACTCAAACTGCAACCTATATAACTTGCGTGACTTGATCCCTACATCTTGGCTTGCCTCGACCCTCTAGGTTGAATATACACTTTGTCTCCTCTGAAAGATATATCATACCCATTGTCCTGAAGCGTCGAAACTGATACCAGGTTCTTGGTCATCCCTGGTACATATAGCACATTTGTAAAGCTAAATGTCTTGTCTAACTCCCTCTAAAAGGTAACGGTCCCTTGTCCCACTGGAGTACATTTGGACTTATTCCCCATCTATATATCGAAAGTCATCTCCTGTCATATGATATGATGGTCCACTATCATTGTACCACAACCATGTGGCCTTGGTGCTTGAGCTAGAGAGGCAAGAGATGAGTGAAAAATCCTCATCAAATCTGGAAGAAAATTCATCAATGTCTATTAAAGTTGTTGTTTGAGACTTCTTCTTATCCTTCTTCTTATTAGGGTATTGACTGGCATACTGTCATGTCTTGTGACAAGTAAAGCATTTAACTTTGCTCATGTCGCGCTTCTTCTCTCCCTTGGAGGTCTACCCACTACCTGAACCTTTCTTGGTTTTGGTTTTGCCCTTTCCTACAAGAGCAATATTCTCTTCTTCCTCACCTTTATATCATTGTTGTTGCCACTGAGAGATGCTAACCTCAACTCGTCTTGCATGAAGTCATCCTACAATCGATCCCAGTCTGGAGTGTATTCCTTGGCAACAATGACTCTCACAAAGACATCCCATGACTTGGAGAAGCCATTCAAAGCTATCCTCACAAGTTCAGTGCCATACATTGTTTCTCCTATAGCTGTTAATTCATCTTTCACTTGTCTAAGTCTGGTGAGGTAGGAGGAAACACTTTCCCCCTCTGTCATATTAGTATTCTGAGGTTTCTCCTTCAAAAGCATTTTTTTGTTCAGGTTTGAATTCTGGTACAGCTTAATGATGGCTTCCCACATCTTCCTAGTTGTATCCAATCCTGAAAGGTGAGGGACTATATGGTCCTTGACCCCATCCAAGATTATATGCCTTGCCTTGGCATCATTCTTCTTGTGAGCTTCAGCTTGTTGGGCATCAATTGGAACTGCAATAGTCTTCTCTACAAATTCCTTGAGCCATATTCCTCTAATGACAACAATATACACTCCTTCCAAATGCCAGAGTTAGATGCCCTATCTAACCTGTCTTCAAATCTGATACTTGAAATAGACATTTTTGCAAAACCCTTTTGTCACAACCTCCTAGATTTAAAGAATACTTGCTAGCTAAAAGTACCTATGTGAACTCTTGGCTTCCTTCTCAAAGGCAAAGCTCTGATACATGTTATTTTTCTTTAAAACTCAGCAAACTTAAATCTATGTTCTTAATAGATTTTATACCCAGATTGAAGAACAACAACAAATTCTAATTTTATGATCTATAAACAGAAATATAACTGAGTTAAATAACTTGCAATGCACAACGAAATAAATTAGAAACCAATCACACAAATTTAGAACACGGCAAATTTACCCTGGTGTTAGAAATTTAAGGGCATACTAGAAACAGAGATATCATTTCAATTTTATTTACTACGTAGTTTTGAATCAGCAATATATAAACAAATTCTGATGTAAACCAATAACAAAAATTATACAATGGATCTGAACTTTACCTTAGCAAAAACAAAGAATAGATTTACCTGATGAGCTTGATGTTATCCTCTTTTCTGTATGCTCAGAAAAAGCTATAGGAGTCATGGATCAAACCCTCAAGGGTAGATCTCATCATAAACTAAAGTAATAAGGGTAATAGTCTCCTCCTTTGTGTTTAGAGACTCACAAACACCAGGGGACCAATTTCCAAGGTACCCAAATCTCAACACTCCCTCTTACCAAGAAAAGTGCCCTTCACCACCAATCTCATCCTTATAGTGGATATGGTTGCCTACTAGCGAAGACTTTGTGAGTATGGTTGTACCCTAATCATCAAAAGTAGTCTCTGACACAGATCTGCTCGACCTACATGATCTATAGATGGAAGTGCATCTCAACCTATCCAAGATCACCTAGATCTTGGTATCATACCAAAGATCTCAACTTTGGTCTCCCACCAAGGATTTCTACCTCCTGGCATATCGCCAACGGTCACTACTCTTGGCATCTCACCAAGTGTCACTCTCTTGGCATCTCACCAAGAGTC